>NW_027019653.1:1795705-1859422 GCF_013076305.1 Rhopilema esculentum
TGACCATTAGATTACGCAATAATTGTGCGGACATCATACTAGGCAGTAGAGCTTAAAGCCCCTCTTCTAATTTTTCAAAAAACGCTTTAAAAAAACCCAAAAATCCTTAAATTACCGTTTATAAGAATAAGTCATTATTTGTAATTTAAGAAGATTGCGTGTTTAATCGAAAATAATCTCGTCTCTAACGCTGGAAAGAGAAGTTGCTGTCTCTGTAAATTTTTAGAAGAATAGTGTCGCGCTAACTGAAAAAAGGCTTAGGCTTTGCTTTAGTCTAAACTTTCAAACGCAAACCACTTTAATCATTTGAGCACCTAAATATTTTGCCACCGTTCTTTTCAAATAGTTTCAAATACAGTCAATTGGACTGACAATATCTTCCCAAAGCAAATTGTGAAAAGAAAGACATTACATTGCGGCATTTTTCCTGAATTCTCTCCAAATAGCGTGAATTTAAAATATTTTTCCGGGACAACAGGATGGGTAGGCCCCCCCCAAAAAATTCATTGAGCCCCTCCGATCGGCACATCAACTTTTGAAAAATTTTAAGCAATGGGCGCACTTTCATAGACTTCCACTTCGTGATTTTTAATTTTTTTCATGGTTGAGTTTTGTCATAGTTTTTTTTTCAATTTATGAAAACCTGAATTGACCACAGTGGAAATGGTGTCCTGGAAATGATATAAGATCTTGTTGGGTTCAACTCACGCGGCCACACTGACATTACAGCCCCCCCCCCCGACACTTTCTTTTTCTGGCAGGCCAATCCCTTAGGACAAGCCCCGCCTTTGTTGCAATAGAATCTCCCTTCTGCTAGTTTGATAACGGGCTATGCTCGTAACGTCGTTTATTAATTCGTTAATTTTTTCAAGTATAATTCCTAGTTTAATTGAATTATGACATAGTTTGCAGTAAACTGATTCCCAGCTACACAAATTTCAGACACACTTTGCTTACCCGACATCTGTTCTGGCTGTGTGCAAATTTTTGAGCCATTCGATTAGTTTCTTTGGTACAAAATAGCTTTTTCGTACCTGTATGTAGAGGAGTTGTAAGTCCGTAGAAAACGGAATTTTACTGATTCCACTTGCAAGGTACACTCGTAAACCACAGTGAAATCCGGGTCAAGTCACTTGAAGCTTTAAGATCAATAGGCCTGTTGGAATAAACACAGTCATACATTGGATACATGGATGTGCCATGCGATATTGCAAATGAGACATACGACCATAACCGCACAGCAGCGATAATCGGCCTAACAGGTCAAGAGATTTTCAGATCTCAACCAGTAGTTTTGATAAAGAAGTTATGGAAACTTCCGTTTACATGAAATTTTTGCATTTTCAAAACTTCTGCTAGTTTCAAACATGGTTATAATTGTGTGCCTTAAAAGTTCGGCTCTAGAAAGTGGAGAAATCGAAAAATGGTTTAGTCCAGAAAACGTTTATCTTAAACTTAAGGCCGACCTCCACTTGGCCGTACGTCCGTACATAGAGAAATCTTCTGTCCATGCAAACGTCTGAATAAATTGCGCCAAAAATTATAAACAACATGGAAGCTATGAAGCGAAGGCGATTGCTTCTCCTTTTATTACTGCGAGGAAGACAGCAAGACTATGAGGATCCCACAGACATCTGTACAACTGTACCTCATTAATCAGCCGCTCGTCTAATTGATCTTCATTTGTTCTAAAGCTGGGCGCTGATGCTGCTGCTGCTGGGCTTGTTGGACTTGGAGGCCTACTTGCGTCCCTTTTCTCATCCTCCACCTCATTTGTAATTAGGCCCACATTTTGGTCATCTAAAATTTTTGCAAAATGGCCATTTGATGAGCATGTGACTGCTGTTGTTGATATGCTCTTAAGGTTATCCCGTTCACGTTCATGTTGCCTGCACCTTCCTTCACTGCCATCTTGAATAGTACTTTCTTTGGCGCTGAATATTAATCAGCTTTAACTTCCTTGCAATTTGATTCGATAATCTCCGACGTACATAAAGCAGCCGCTCTGAAAGTAGGTTCTTCTTTCAAAGCGTACAAAGTTTGAACGTGACGCGCAAGAATATTGCATCATACCAAGTCACTGGGAATGCGCTGACTTGGCCGCACCGTAAGATCGGCCAAGTGGAGGTCGGCCTTTAAAGTCTAATTGAAAGCAAAAAACTGTGCGAAAAGATGCAGAAAAAAATGGCCCCTGTTTCACTTCGCAACCTTATTCCGCATGCGCAGTAGAAAAGTAAACCGGGCTCAACCCTCTTTTGCATTAACAATACATTATTTCAAACCAATTTAGTCCTCCTGGGCCGAGTCAGCCCGGGCCGAGTCAGCCCGGGCCGAGTCAGCCCGGGCCGAGTCAGCCCGGGCCGAGTCAGCCCGGGCCGAGTCAGCCAGGGCCGAGTCAGCCCGGGCCGAGTCAGCCCGGGCCGAGTCAGCCCGGGCCGAGTCAGCCCGGGCCGAGTCAACCTAGGCCGAGTCAACCTAGGCCGAGTCAACCTAGGCCGAGTCAACCTAGGCCGAGTCAACCTAGGCCGAGTCAACCTAGGCCGAGTCAACCTAGGCGTCGTCTAATGTTCTCAGATTTCGCAGCGAAAAAATTCGATTCGCAGAAAGTAGATAACGATCCTACTCTATCGCTACAAATATGTTTTCGATTCGCGCGAAAGAATTCGCCTAGTGGAAATCGGCTTTTAACTTTGTGTTCGCACTACAGAAAACATCACTTGGGATCACCCTACCCCCTACCCAGGCTGAAACAAGGCTCGATAGTATAGTGTGGACAAGACATTTGACATTTATTACAGGGTAGTTTATCAATCATATCACCTATAATCTAAAGATTTTTAGGCCTCCTGCCCCCCCCCTGTGTCACCATCTCTCTGAACCTCCCTATCATAATGGCAATGACATCACTTCTCACACTCCCCCCCCCCCCCCCTTTGCTATATATTCATTTGAAAAGTAGAGCAAAGTAAAAAAGCATAATTTCTTTTTAATCAAAAAATTTTGCAGATCTAAAGTTGCGAAAATTATATTTTTAAAAAGTTGCGAACATTACAACAACTCTGACAGGTACCTTCTTAAGCCTGCCTAGTTCGGGATTTCTCCAGGCTCCGAATTACCAGGAATATACTTTATTTATGCTTCTTTTTATGCAAATTTTCGTCCATAGTTTTGATTCATGTTTTATCTAAGTAATCAAGAAAATCAATAAAACTGATTTCTCTACGATGTTGGTTGCTTCAGTGTTTAGCCTATAGAAACTAATAACTCTTACAAATCTGAACGCGTTTCAAAGATATAGTGAATTTTTTAGGCAGCTACTGCGATCGGAGAAAAATAACTCGCAGCGCTGACTTACAGCTAAAATTTAACTGTATCCAAGAGAGGAAAAGATTGAATGGTGTAACCTGTTGTTTAGAATGCATTGAGCATATTGTGTCGACGCAAAATTGAACTGATAGAATGACTGATAACATATTTAGAAAACTACAGTATGAGTACAAGGAAGAAATCATGTTCAAAATAGCTCGAAAAGTGGAACAAAATTCCCTTGAACTCTTCGTCCGACTCTTAATAATGTAGGCAAGTGAAATTATTTCCAATCGAAAGCCCGGTTTACACTACAAAAACTACCCGGGTTTAACACCTGTGTTGAGTTCACCCAGGGTAAACTCTCTTCAATTCGTATCTTAAACGGAAAGTGGGTCTAAACTTGGTTTCCAAACGCAATTGTGAGTCAGCCCGGATTGAGTCAACTGTCAATTCTGATTCTTTCTTGAATAATTTTGAAAGGTTTTCTGCCGAACGTTACGTTTCTTTTCACTTACATTGTTTAACTCCCCTTCCTTTCTCTTCCTGCTTTCTCCAATTGTTTCTACTGATTTCCTTCTCATTTCTTCAGCTTTTTCCATTTCTGCTATTTGTTTTTCTTTAACTTGCTGGGATGCTGCTTGCTGATCATCAATTGCTGCATCAAAAAGCTCCCTTATCTTGCAAGGAGAACATGTTTTTCTGTGTGCTCGGGATTAATTCCACTCGCACTTTCTTCTCTTCTGTTTTTGGACTTTTTGTTGGTGAAAATATTCTGGAAGCGATCTCTCACTGCCCTGCAGGATACACCAAATTTTGGCCTTTCTACCTGCGAAAAATTATCCAGTTTTCCTCCACCCATCGCTCGTCGGCCCACCAGGACACTTCGAAATTTCCCGGTACGCCCTTGCTTCGAGTTATATTTTTCAAAAGACTTGAAAACTTTCGAAAGGCAATTATTAATATTTGCACAGAACTAAAACTGATTACAACCATCAATTGACCTCTCGAAAGAACGTTTGCATAAAAAGTTCGCCGTGGTTATGGTTTCGGCGTCATAGATTTTACAGTTTAGATTAGCTTCACCATCAAATTGAGAAAAATTATATCAATGATGTATCAAATTTCCACCAGTTTTTGCTAATTCCTCGTAATTGTATAATTTATTGAATGGTTTTCTTGAAATTTTCAAAAACGCCCAATACTTGTTTTTAACCAAGACTTATGACCAGCGCAAATCAGTTTCTTTACTTATGACTAATGCGAATTATTTCAAATGCCTGATATCGAATAGTTGAGAGGGTTCTCACTTTGAAGCATTAACTGAGTACAATCCTATGTTCTTTCCATTCAGAATGGTTGTATCTGGATAAGATTATCGATGCGTTGGCAGTTGGGTATGGGAACGTTCACATATTACCTAATCAAAGATGGAGGGAGGGGGTTCACATAAATGTTTACGGTCATAATGATCAATAAATGATGCAAATTAGATGATAATTTAGGGGGAAGAAGATTTTTTTCAATGTTGCCTATATTTTGTTATGTAATTTGTGCATGTTCCTTTCTTGAATGATAATGCTCTTTCCAGGGAATATTTCAGTGTGCAGTATCACACACTTTGTTCAGTATTAATTTAAAAACGTACAGTATTGATTTCGAAAATGAGCAGTATTGAATTTTGGGATTTGTGAAAATGTCTTTTTGCGGCTATCCCAGATTCCTGCTTTGCTCACAAAATGTGAATTTTCCTCGTCAGTTCGATAAAGAGTTCATGTATTGTAATTCTCGTATAACCATCGGAAAGACGCTCTTATCAAAACTTAAAACAAAGCGAAATTCCTAGAACCAAAAACAAAACATCTCCTGTAAATGTCAGCATTGCTGTAAATTTAGTAATTTGATCTTGTCGAAGATAAAACATTCAGTAATAAATTATCTGTTGCCCTATCATGCTCTGGGCATCTAGCAGAAGCTCACTTAACTTAACTAAAATAAAGATAAAGAACCTAATAAAACTTTTAAGTTAATAGATCGCCTATTCTTCAAACAGACCCAACAACCTCTGTAATGTATCGGTCGTAAAAATCGGTATTACAGACCACTATATGACATACAGTATTAGAAAATTAAACGCTAGAGTTCATGTCAATGACGTGAAATTCAAGACAGAGTTACGCAGTTTGAAAAATTATGACCGTGACTCCTTCCTTAATGACTTGCGTAGTATTGACTGGGAGGTGGCTATGTCATGTAGATCGGATGACCCTAATAGGATGGCTAGCAATTTCTACGATCTCTTTCTCGCTGTCTTGGTTGTGCATGCCCCGTGGAAAAAATGGACCGTTAAGACGGGGCATGCACATGTACCATGGATTTCTCCAAGCATCAAGAATTTAATGTGCGAGAGAGACCGTATTAAGAGACGGGCTGAGAAAGATCCAGCACTATGGCCAAGATATAAGCAGCTTCGAAACCAGGGGCGGTCTGGCGTCAAAATCGCAGGGTGGCTAGAAAACTCAAGGGCCCGGTTTAGGGCGTAGCGCAAAAATTTAGCCACATCCACTAAAAATGTGTCTTATAATACGATTGATTCAATAAAAATTTATAATAAAGCAATACGCTAAACAGCAGCAGCATATCGACTTTATTTCGTAAATTCAGACCCAATTGGATCCATACCTTTCCTCTCGTGTAAACAGCCTTTAAAATCCCATATAGTGTTAGGAATCAAGATCAAAACTTATTTAAATTCTCAGAGTTTCAACTCTTTTCGAAGAAGTGCAAATGATTCAGCAAATTGGCCAATGACTTGCTCGTAATCAAGCGGAAAGTTTTCACTTCTTTTGAAATTATCAGTAGCGCTGAATAATCTTTCAAAGGAAACTTGGGTGCAGCTAATTGTCATCAAGCATTTATACGCGTTGTAGAAGGAGGGGTATGCTTCTAGGTGCGTGTTGTATTCACTAATTTTTTTATAAAAGCCAGTAAATTTAGGTTCAGGCTGACTGTTCTTAATTTTCGCAAAAATCCGAGGGTGGATTGTCCTCAATTTGTTCTTAAATTAATAGGGTGTAAGCAGTGCGATTGCTAGCTTTTTCGCTCTTGGGAGGTGTTCAGGCATTATTTACCAACAAAGTGAGTGAGACAGCCTTCATTTGACGACAAAATTGAATATTCACCAAAAAGCAACCACATGGCTAAAAATCCTCGTTTTGGGATAAAATAATGTTCAAAAATGCATTAAACAGTAACTCAGCCTTAGCTTGTTCCTAATTTGATCTCAACTTTTGACCAGTTTTGATGCTCATATTCTTATAAAATTGTTATATATGATAAAAGATATAAATATATATAAAAAAATAGAAATGAGCGTCGGTTTACGCGCTCATGATGCTCTGCTTGGAATTCTGTTTACGTGCTCGAAATTTTGTGGCTCTGGGACCCAGGGTACACGTAAGATTGAACACATGGCTGAAATAACGAAAACCAGGGTTTGAATGGTTTGAAGCGCATGTATTGGGACTTTAATCGCAATATAATCAGTCTAAGGCATTAAGTATGTGACATTTAGTTAAAAAAATTTCTCCAACGCGGAAAGGCCCGTAAAGTTTTTGTACACAGGGCCCGGGTGGCCACCCGGGCCAGACCGCCCCTGACCACACTCATTGCTTGTAATTATTCTTCAGCACAATGCGTCCCTCCCCGTATCTTTAGGCCTATAAAATACCTTCGGGGTGCACTTTCACGACAAAGATTTCTAATTTGGCCTTACCAAGAGGAAATAAATTTGATTCATATATGCCATATTAGGTTCTAAACGACAGACAGAAAAATTCAAGAATTGTATATCTAAAATGGTCTATTTCATTAGATAATAGACATAAAACGTTTTTTCTAATCTATATGAAGATAAAAATTGCAAACACATACTTTTGCAAAACATAAAAACACGACAAGCCACTGCAATATTCCCCCCGTAACTGCGTAAACTAAAAGAGCCATAATTTTTAGAATTCTCTTTAAAAACTCCAAAAAAATTGTTATGTGTTGTTGATTTATATCTCATCTAACTACCTGCATCAGAAAAGGCACTGAAATAGTTGTGAGACACGAGACAATAATTCATTAAAACAAACAGTTTTCCATACTGAACCCTATTGCAGCTCGCTTATTGCCACTATTTAAAATGGCGGAAGTTAACAAATTTGCCTCACTCGGCAGTACGCAGCATGACCAGAGTTAGACATCTAGCGCCTTCGGCGCTTCTGCATCATTGTCTTTAATCGTTGCGGGCTTTGGAAGAAAATGCCACCAGTGGCGGCGCCAAGAGGTGGTATGGGGGGGGGGGGTAATTACCTCCCCACTTTTCTGAAAATATAGTCTATATATTTCTTCTAAAAATGGATTAAAAAGCGCTGGGTAGGGGTAGATCAAATTTCCCAAGGAAAGAGACGAATCACTGGAACGAGGCAAAAGGGGCGTGGTCTCACTGGCCACACCCATTACCCTCCCACTCTGTAATAGCTGGTGCCGCCACTGGATGCCACATTTTGCTTCTGCCATCAAATAAATATTTCCTTGGTTCAAGGCATCTCTCTTAAAAGTATGCGAAAGAAAAGAAGAGTATCTTATTCCAACTATAACCCTTGCTGTAGTAAAATCTCCCTTTCTCGCAACTACTGCATTACAATTTACAAAAAGCACGCAATGCATTGTAGAAAAAACTTCCAAAATATTGAAATTTTGGCTCCTATCTGCAAGAAGTTGTTTTAAAGAGGATGATTTAATTTAAGGGTTAAAAACAACTGATAACAGGGGGTGTTCTCCACACAACTAAAAGGGTTTCATGCTATTGCTAAGGATCCCCCCTCCAGTACAATTGTCAATCAATTTGCTCCAGTACAAAATAAATTTGCTTCAGTAAGTTTATTCGTCTGTTTCAAAAAATTGCAAATGTAGTTTCTGTCCATTTTTATGACTAATAGACAATGATGCCTGCACCAAGGGGCAGCGGGGGCAGTGGCCCCTTGCCCCAGCAAAATTGAGCATTTTTCTTCGTATTGCTATTGCTTTGCCCTTTTCGGCGCTTTACCCCCGTCGCTCTCTTTGAGTACAGGCTTCTCTGGTAATAGAACTAAAAAACTTATCTTTCGCCATCCAAAATATGCTCTATAGAGTATTTGTTTTTATTTCTTGTGCCATTTGTTGCATTTGATTGCCAATGTAATTGATCATTTTGAGCTGCATCTGATGTTTCCCCTTCTCAAGGCCCCAACCATTCCCTTATCTATTTCCTTAAAATCCCTCCCCAAAAGCTTTCTCCAATCAAACCCTCTCTTTTTCCTGCCATCCCCTTACCCTTCCCGTCTCTGCGGAGGAGGAATAAATGCCGCGTTGGCTCATGGTATTGTTCTTTAGAAATCCCAACATGCAACAGTAACTAGTGCCACTCCCTTTCAATTCTCAGCGTAAATTTAACAGAAGTATTCTTAGGAAGTCGATTTAAAAGAATTGTCTCTACCAGGATATCGGAGTTTTTACCTGCAATATCGAAGATAAGAGTTTGAGCTCGTCCATTCATGAACAAGGATGAGCCTGGTAATGCTGTGTTTCCCTTGCTGTGAAGAAGAGCAACCACCACCGGTACGGTACCAATTTAAAGTTCGTTTGCCTAGGCCATTGATTTACCTCATATATGGCCTAAATTTGTTTTATCTCATATCTGACTTAACACTGTAATTGTTTGTTGTCATCTACGCATACCTGTTTTATATTTTTAGAGGAGACGGCCGAAAATTGACAGATCTATGATCGGAGAGCCGACAGGTTTTAAGGTATGTTTTTATTCAAACATACAACGAAACAACAAATATCCGATTGCGGTTAGAAAATTATTTGAGTCACTCAAAATGGGTGGTTTCGTAATCATTCCTGTTGATTCGAAGTAGAATTTGTGGTTAACTTTAATTAGCCTCATTGTTTATTTTGAAATTGCATTTACCGCAAAAATTAAACATAAGCTATGCTTTTATAATGTTTGTTACTACTGTTGTGAAAGTATAATTCTAACCCAATGTCAAGACAACCTACAGTCTCTTTGAAATTCGATGAAATATTGCCAGATCAATCTCAGCGTTTTTCATGTAGATGTTTTTCAAACTCGATCGATTTATTATCAGTAAAAGTTAGTGCTTTCTACAAGTCGACCCATGGTCTTTTCTTTGTTTTCAAAGCCTAGGTTTTTTGTATTCCCTTTGGTATTTCTGTGGTGGGAATTTTTTATTTTTATTCAATTTCGCTTTGGCATGCTCCCTTTCATTTTTGTTGAATTTATCAAGTATAGTTTTTGACACTCCTCAGTGTTATGTAAATCATTTTTCCATCAGCCATTCTGTTGCCAATGGTGACTTATCATGAATTCTTTGTTCTTTTGTTAAAAAGTGCAAGTTGTTTGTCAGTCAGGCAAAATATATTTTACTTGCAGAACATTTTACCTTAATTGATAGTTATTTTTTATAAAATTAAGCAATTACTATAATGGCCTATCAATTGCACAATAAGTAAAATTATGGAATTTTTGTAATCCTTCCAATAGGACATTTTTGAACCATTTATGTAGGAAGAACAAATATATATACGAGTAGTGGTCCTTAAATAGCCTTAAAGGCTCTTCAGAGACAGTAAAAATTATGATATATTTATGATGATAATAATACAAATATTTCACCAGGATAAAAGCTTCAACTTAAGTATTGCTGTTTTCAAAGAAAAGAAAGGAAACGTTGAAAGCCTAAATTACAATTTCATAACCATGAATAAATAATTTGTTAAAAGTTCTTTTGTTAAATGTCCTATTAAAGACCTTTTTCACAAATATTTTGTACATATATCTTAACCAATCTTTTATTATTTCTTAGATACAAGATTTAATTTTAAACCTTGTTATGCACATAATAATATTGCTATGGATATGTATGTAGATTGCAATCTAGGATCAAGGATGAGAATGTCTCAATCCTATTTAATCTATTTAAAAATACATTTAAGCGAAATTGATTAGATGTACTTTAATTAAGTATGAGAAGAAAACTGAAATAGATCTATAGATTCAATTGATATAATCAATCTATTATATGAATAAACTAAACTTCTAGAAAAATGGATAAAAGAAATCAAAAGCCCAGCCTTAGTTCCGATGTTTTCACAAATTTCCTGTTTTCAAATACATTTCCCTATGTTTCCAAATATTTCCGAAGATGTGTGAGAATTTCATTTGCATGGTGTACTTTAATAGCTATGATAGATTATAAATTCAGACCATTTGCAAAGATACCACTCATTCAAATTTTCTTTCAGTGTACACCGTCTGAAAAGAACACGCAGGCTATTTGCCCCTATCTGCCTAGTTTACTCAGCTTTAAGTTTATTTGTTCATGATCCATGCATTTACTTAAGGACTTCTCTGAAATCTGTAAGAACCTTCAGGACAATAAGGAACTTGTTTCTACACCAACAGAAGTAAAGCTAAATCATTTTTTGTGCTGCAATTGACCTATTGCATCATCCATCCCAGCTTTAATGTGGCCTATTCATCCGCAAGCATTTATAAAATGATAATGGCTAAACACAAACAATCTAAAGTATATATATTTCAAATGAGTGAAAATTTCTTTTTGCTTGTATTTTGTAAATGCTCAATGCAGTATAGGCAGAGTTGTACAGGCTTTTGATATAACAAAAAAAACAGTTCTAAGTTGCTGCCCTGTGCCCTGAGTTTCATGTTTAATTCAGGCATCAATCATGTCCTATATGAAGCTCAGTGTCTTATAGGCAGAGAGCTGTAAACACTTTTTTCAAGATGGTTCTATTCGCTTATTATTCTGTGTTTCACACTCAATTTGGCATCTTTCATCTTGGCATCTAATCATGCATCTTTTCATGTATATATATACTTTTTATGTTTTTTTATTTCTAGTTTCTTTGTCTGTTTTTCTTATTTGAATGTTCCTGTACATAAATTTCAACTACAATGAACTGGGTTCGATTAACCAAGTTAGACTTAATTATAAAATTTTTAGCTTTTCACCCTATTTTCATTTTTATTATTCCTCCACATTCTCACATCACAGCACAGACAACTTATTTGTCACTCACAATTCTCACAGTAAGGGGAACTCTTCCTTAGAGAAATGGCTGATGGAGGACAAGCCAAGTACCTCTTTTCCAAAAGATCGTTGACATGTCCTAAAACTTGTTAACTCATTCACTACCGTAAAGTTTACGCGCCAAATGGCCTTCGATCCCAGGCTACGAATTTGT
The DNA here is from genome assembly GCF_013076305.1 of Rhopilema esculentum. The sequence continues at coordinate 1,807,334 of NW_027019653.1, forward strand.
TTACAATCGCTTCTGTCCCAAAGCAAAATAGCAGAAATCAGAAAAGAAAGTGCACCAAAGTTTTTCTCAAATAACTTTTTACGATGGCTTCGAACAAAAAAATATTTAATATAAAAGTTACTCTACATACATTGAAAAAACGGCTTATCTAATTTAAAACAATGTAAAAAATAATGCGTCTCTTGTATTTTAAACTTTACCAACCTAGATGTTTGGCATTGTCATTGTATGGTATTCTTCGAAGCATTCTGGACACAAATGTATCCTTTCGTTGTTTTTTGCCAATGCTGTACATGCTCCACAAATGTATCTAGGTTCACGGCGAATTCCCTTTTTATGGCAGTTTCTACAACGACCTTTTTTGTCCTTCAAAAATTTAGGCCAATGCCCAGTGGCTGCCACCTCTCCACCAAGGCTGGCTGACCCACGCTTCCTTTTTCTCGAAATCTTCTGGCCAATAAGCTGCTTTGTTAGAGCCATTCTAAATTTCAATTGTGTTTTGCCTTCATCTTTCCCAGACTTGTTTTTCGTTTTGTGGTTTGGCGATTCTTTAAAAAGGATAAATGAATTTGCCACACTTAAATCAAATAGGAACCAGAAAATATATGTCCACCAACGGTTGCAGCGACGATAGGTCATATACTGTGTCCTTATCTGGTCATTGCGATCTACAGCATTCATAAATTTGTTGTAGTTTGAAACTTGGATTGGACACATAACTGGAACTCTTGTTCCATCCCTCTGCTTTCGAGCAACAGATGAAATTTCGGCAGACGGGTTGACGTTGGCCGAGAGAATCCTCACTGGCTTTCGAGACTTTTTCTCTCGCCATGCCACGGCTGACAAAGCCGATCCCCCTTTCTGAAACTGGATGTAAGATCCAGCTTCCTTGCATATTTTCTTTCCTTTTATTTCTTGTGGGAGTCCTTTGGCATTAGACTTGATCGTGCCACACAAGTAAACTCCTTTTTCGAAACGTTCCTCTACACCCGCAACAGTGGTGAAATAGTTATCGGTGTAACCGTGGTGTCCCTTGTTTTCAATATTTTCAGTCAGCTGCTTCACCACTTTTTGACCTAGATTTTTCTCTGGCTCTTTGCCTGTGGGTTTTCCTGTGTAAACAAAAAATTCGTTACAGAACCCATTCAGTGAGTCTGCCCTCATCCACACTTTGATGCCGTATTTCGTTGGTTTGGCAGGCAAATACTGCTTCAAGCTGGAACGCCCTCTAAACTTTATCATGGCCTCATCAATAGCAAAACATTGATGAGGGTTATATGCTTTCAAGCAATTTTTACGAACAGCATCAAGGATAGGTCTCACTAAAAAGAGTTTATCAAAGTGTGGCGAACTTTTGGGAGGCATTGTTGTCCGATCAGCAACATGAAAATATTCGTTAATTTTTTGGAATCTATTCCTCGACATCAGATTTGAAATAAAAGAATTTCCAAATACTGAATCTTTGCTCCAATATTGCGCAAATGACGGAAAGTTCAAAATACTCATAAAAACTCTGATTCCCAGATAAAGTTTGATTTCTTCGACAGTTGTTGGATACCAATCGTTGTCTGGAACCAATGGAGGATGGCGTTTGTGGAGAGCATACTTGTTCGTCTCAGTGCTAATGTGGGCGTACAGTTCCTTCGGAAAGAGAAGTTCAAAAAAGTCAATTTCACTTGCATCTTCACCCAGAGATTTTGTTGGACCAACTGGTGAAGTAAAATCAACAAAATTGTCGAAGTCTTTCAAATTCTTTGTCCAATTGCCCTCTTCTGTGATGATTTCCTCATCGGGCTCTCCCCTCTCACTATCTTCCGTGTCGCTTAGGCCTAGCGAATCAGCTGATGAACCATCAATGTCTATATCGCTCTCTTCTTCGACATCAACGCCCCTCCGTCTCTCCACCAGTTCGAAATTCAGTTCTTCATCTAAGAAGCCATAAAATGGTTCTTCGTCGCTATCAGAGGATGAAAAATAGTTTGCCATACTTCGTTTCTAGAAAGTTTGATCGAGGCAAGTATGGCAGCGAACGCAAAAGTCAACCGTCAAACCTTTGAACACGTTTTTAAAGTTTTTTTGGTATGGGCACCTATTGTTTTTATTGTTTTAAAACAATGCGTCAACATGTGCCTAACTGACTATAAAGTTTGAATTGGCCAATCAAATACGGTTTTCGTAAAAATACCATTGTTTTTCAATGACGACTGTAGTCGCTATTGTAATACTACTGAAGAAAATGCGTGACGACTACAGGCGCTATTGTTTGCAAATTGTTAGCAGGGGATGACGACTATAGTCGCTATGGGAGTGAATGAGTTAAAGGCGCTATATCCCGTCAGTCAACCATTCAGAGTTAACATTAGGCTTGCAGCTTGTTTAAAATAAAAAATAATGAAGATTAGCTGATTGGCTATGTAACAAAAGGTCTATTGTATAGTCTAACCAATGGGAATTTAAATGGCCAGCGAAATGGGTCTAGACATAGTGTCCTTAATTTAGCACTTGATTGTCAAAAACCAGTACAATAATATGAAATATTTATTTATACATTTGTTTTTTCTTTTTTAGCACACGGGTCATATTGGTTCTGGTGAAGTTGCCACAGGCTTTGATGTAAGATCAGTTATCTTTAGTTTTATTTGTTTTTGAAAGTTCTTCATTTATCATTATGTAACCTTTATAATTTTTTGAAACTGTCATGCAAAAGGTCATTAAAATGACAATATTGTTTTCAAAAGCAAAAGCAATATGTTTTCATTGCAAATAAAAGGAAGATGTTGTTTGCTTAAAGTTAAATATTTGGTTTTGTGGATCATTTTCTCATTTCTTTTGGAAATCCTATCAGATTTGATCAATTTCTCATGCCAAAAAAGACTCGGCTCAAGTCTATAGTTTTCCCTCCCACTCAGGGTACAAAAATGTTTGATTACGTGACAGCTTTTAGGCTCAAAAATATTTGATCAGTGACATCTACTTCAGTACTATATTGATTGAATCCAAGTGAAGAGAACCACAGGATAATAATTTATAATTGATGATTAAGGTTAAGGTTTCATTCCTAGTAGAACAAGGAGAGTTAGGATGCAAGCCCTATTATGTGTTTCAACATTGGACCTGAAATAGTCCTGATATATAATAAGAAATGCAGTTTTAAAGGCCTGTAATGAGATGGAATTTCAGCCTAGACCATAGGGCTAAGATCCAGAAAGAAAGGATTCCATTCTATCAGCAATAAGAGGCTTGAAATCCCAGTCATATGATGAAAACTTGGGCCTAGTAACTTGAGGCAAGCCATAGCTCTTGCTTCCCTCCGGGCATCCTTCAAATGCTCAAGGGGAGCTGCTGGTTGCTCTCCTTAACTGTGCAAAAAAGAAAAATTCCCTCCTTAAGCATAATTTTTCTTTTTTATTTGTTTTTTTATCTATGAATAGCAATAATAACTAGGAGAGCTTTTTACTACTTCCCTGCTAAAAGGTCTTATGAAAACTTTCAATTCATATTAGGGCTTAAAATTCAAATGCACCTTTGATGGACATATATTTGATGTATCTATTAGAATTCCATGGAGAGTATCTTGAAAGATAAACTATGGTTGAATGAACATAACAAAACAACTTATACGATCAGAAGATAAAACTAGGCAACATTACATATTAAGCATAAGAGTAGTAAAGGCTGGTTCACAGCATGACTAAGCAAGGCTTAACTTAAAGTGTCAATCAATGATACAATGAGTCAAAACATGATAATAGTAAATGTCTTGTCAGTATCCTCACAGCCATAAATCCATGTCTAGATTCACAGTGTACAAGACCAGATGCAGTCAAAAGGAGGTTATGAATACAATTGTGCTTTGTCGACGGCAGAGCCTGACGGAATAGATCTTTCACATCAAGCTGAAAACAATGATACAGGCGACAATAGTGAAAAATCAAATGGACAGACAGAAGAAGATTCACCGCAGCCGAACAGGACAGAGGAGCCTAATCAACTATGATCGATCTACTAACTTAAGGTAAAGACTAACTTAAGTGTTTTTTAGTGTAGCAACTTAGAATTGTCCTGCTTTATACACGGATCGCCTACAGTTCTGCCTGAAAGGCACCTAGCTGTTTTACGGAAAACCGTTAAACAGTGATTTTCATTACGTTTCTTGACTTTTTATGTTTTGTCAACGTTTGTCACTCTACCAAACAATGTTTCTGGATATACAGTTATCTCCACTTAAAGTCACTTCATAAATGGTAACAATGTTTTTTCACACTGCTTAAAGACACACAGCCAGTTACAGACACAAAAATGCAAACCCAAAGATGCCAAGCAATTGATGATTTAACTATGTTTAATCAAACTGCTACCGTGAATTCTCGAACTGGACCCCTCCATTTGTTATTTTTGCCATCTGAGGTTGCCTATGATGTTTTATTGAATTACCAAACAAACTCATACTTTTGGTAGTAATAAATTAAATGCTCATTAAAAAATTCCTACTAGAATGAATCTTTTAATAATGTCTTCTTAATGTCTACAATGATTTTATAACCCCCCCCTTGAATAAGCCCCCCCCCCCTCGAATAAGCCAATGATTTTATAACCCCCCCCTTGAATAAGCCCCCCCCCCCTCGAATAAGCCCCCATCCAAAAATATCAAAAATAAATAAGCCCCAGGGGGCTAATTTGAGGATTTACGGTATGATATATGCCTTGTTCCCATTCTAATCCTGTAACATTCAACTCTAAGATTTTATTGTGTTTATTTTATCCCTATTTCTCTTTCGCAGATGTAGCTCACAATGCAGAGCATAGACAATTAACAATTCTGCGTTCCATTGGACTCCAAGCATCTGGTATTCTATGCAGAATTTGTTGTCCTCTGTCCACCATACAACTGTATGTGAATTTTATAAATAAATATATAGAGAGAGATATTAAATTAGGATGTTGAGATAATGGGCAAGTTTTTTAGTGTTTTATACATATTCGTAAATTAATTGTCAAGAATGTTCAGCAGTTATTGGTTAATCATTTCTTTCAGCATATTTGTATAAGTGACATTAGGTTCCCTTTATAACTTCATTAGTAGGCTTCATTATTTCACATTTGCCTAAGCATGGGTTTAAAGGTCAGGTGTCAAAAGGTCATGTGTCAAAAGGTCAGAGGTCATGTAAAGGTCAGAGGTCAAAGCAATGGTGTTTTTCTACATGTGTCTTCCCCCTTTCTTCTGGCCACAAATCTTATGGCCACTTTTTATGAAAAATTGCACGTTCAGATCTTAAAAGATCTTCCCTTTTTGTGGTAAATGTTGTCCTTTTGTCATAAACCCTCTTATTGCATCCCAAGAGGTCCCAACATAACTTTACATTGGTCACAAGTTCTGTTTGTGACATTACAACAGAACAATATCTGCTTAAAATATTTTCAATTCAGCCAAAAAACTGACAACGATGAATGCTGTTCACAGAATGTTTCATCTTTTAGTTAAGGTTTTTACCCAATTTAAACTGAATAAAAACTGATTACCTAATTCTGTTTTGCCGCTGATCTCACATGACATTTTGGCCCCTGCTTGGTTTAGTAAATTCACAGCCCTCTCTGATTTTCAAAGTATCCGATCAAGTTTTGCTAGATTTTTGGGGGATCTATTGTTTGTTTCATTTCAACTCATGTTTAATTTTAAGTTCATAAGCCTCTAGGGACAAGGGTTCCATTCCCCTGACAAACCCCTGGCCCCACCAGCATGCCAGCTATCAAAATTAAATACAGCCCCTAGAAAAATTAGAATTGACTGAAATTATATTATTTCACTAGTTAGAAGAGAGGTTTGGTCCACAGCGTTAATGAAAGAAGGTTTGAACAATATGAATTCCACATTCTTAAAGCAGTATATGTATTCATTGCTCATGCTCTGAAATATTTGATTATTTCTCCAACAATTTATAATTTATATTTAAATAGTTACTTGTTATGGTATCCCATAATGCTTTAGAAAAATTCTATATTAATTCAGGGCAATAATAACAGCATTGTAAATTCCTGCCAGGCTCCCCCTGTGTTTGTATAAAAACATATCAAAATATGGTTCAATTTAATTTTCTCAGGGGGGTGGGCATACCTAAGGCCTCCTCTAACTCCCTGTGTCGTCCTTACCCAAGGAGCATCAGGGGGTCACTGTTAAAGCACCAATAATAGTTTGACCACAGGGTGTTAATGGTGTATATGTTCTTAAACTTACGTTGATTTCAAAGTTTGAAATTTGATTTGAATTTTGCTTTTGTTGGATTATATATTTATAACAATGATTACTATCCTGTTTAAGTGCTATTATTATAAAAATGTATTATGTGGTTATGTTTTTATTGTATTACCTTCCACTGTATTTGTTCTTGAAATGGTAAAGTGCTGGGAATATACCTTAGGAGCTTTACAGTTGGGGAACACAGGGATCTCATTTGAAGCCGGTGTCATATGCGTTTCGGTGTAACATTGTGAAACGCAATGTGTTTCAGATCATGTGACTTCATCATTGTGCGATGTTTTGACACGTTTTTAGAGTTTAATATTTACACTTGTCAATCACGCAAAGTTTGGAGTCGTCATTAATAATTTTTTTTGCATAAACTTAACAACGGAAATCACAGCACCGCTTCTTATTTGCATCCCTTTTACAAAAATAGTTCTTTACATTCTGAACAACATGAACCAGAATATTAAACCGGTTCGCATGCTAAATTCCAGGGTTGCCAGGCGCATGCTTAAGTTTTAAGCCAAACCGTTGTCAGAAAAAAGCCAAAATAAGCCAAATTTGTTCTGCTCCGAAAAAGCCAATAAAAAAACAAAAAAGCCAATTAAATATCTAAGAAGCCAAATTCATTTAATTTGGTAGATTGCCTCGAGGGCCATATCGTGTAAATTCAATCAGAAAAAATTTAGCCAGGGCGCAGACTGCATTGTATTGCTTTAAAAATATTATTGTTACAAAGAAAGTTGATTGAACGACGCTTTTTAAATGATGTCTTGTTGCTATTAGAAATATTCCGGTGGAGGGGTGCAGGTTTCCTACCTCTTGAAAGCCGTTTCCCCAAGTTATGGAAATAAGAAAATTGAGAATATAAATTGTTTTCTTGGACATAAAAAAAAGCCAAAATGCCAAACTATTTTTCCAAATCCAAACAGCATTTAAAAAAGCCAAAATACATTTTTGGCTTAAAAAAAGCCAAGTTGGCAACCCTGCAAATTCCACTATTTGTTTTGGTACCCTATTGTTTACATGCTTGGGTACGTTTTTGCATAACCAGCATTGTCGTTCGTTTGTGTACATGTTGTGACCACGGCCTCAGTTGGGACACAATATCATATATTGTAAAAGGGGGGGGGGGGGAGTCAGGCCTGCTGAGAGTGGCAGGAGGCAGACTACCTTTTGGCCCAGAGCTGAGAAGGGCCCCAAGAAGTTTTGACAGATCTCTGGCTTTGTCATTGTTTGCCCCGAACTTAAGAAAAGGCTTTGAGTAGGACCAACATTAACCCAATGTTTCAAAGAATACAATTGCTACAAAGAGCGCTAGTAAATGTAGATTTTTGATGTTGATAAGAATTTATTTTTCAGTTATAATTCGAATACAATACATAATTTACATCAAAGCAGTTTAAACGTAGTAGCAGCTCAAATACTCTATTTTACTTCTACTGTTTCCTCTTCACAAATGTTGGCTAGTCCCTCGCACCCTGCTTCTTTCTCTTCTCTGTTTCCTTCTTCGCTTTCTGCTACTTCTTCCTCTCCCTCTTCTTTTCCAGCTTTTTCTCTCTTCTTTACTCTCTTTTTCTGCTTCTCCTTCTCTTTCTCTCTTCTTCACTTCCTTCTTCACTCTCTTTTTCAGCTTCTCCTCTCTCTCTTCTTTACTTCCTTCTTCATTTTCTCCTTCTTCGCTCTCTTCTTCTCCTTCTCTCTCTCTTCTTCACTTCCTTCTTCGCTTTCTGCTTCTTTGCCCTCTTCTTCTCCTTCTCTCTCTCTTCTTCACTTCCTTCTTCGCTTTCTGCCTCTTTGCTCTCTTCTTCTCCTTCTCTCTCTCTTCTTCACTTCCTTCTTCGCTTTCTGCCTCTTTGCTCTCTTCTTCTCCTTCTCTCTCTTCTTCACTTCCTTCTTCGCTTTCTGCCTCTTTGCTCTCTTCTTCTCCTTCTCTCTCTCTCTTCTTCACTTCCCTTCTCGCTTTCTGCTTCTTTGCTCTCTGCTTCTCCCTACATTTTCCTTCTGCTTTTCCTTTATCCTCTCCCCCTTCTCCTTCCTCTTCTTCTCCAGCTCTTTGCTTCTATTCTCTCTCCTTCTTCACTAGCGTATCTTCTCTCTTCTCTTCTTCGCTCCATTCTTCCTATTCCATCTGATAATTCTTTGTCACTGGACATTATTCACAGATAAGTGAATTTCATTTCAGAATAAAAGACCCCACCATGCTGACTATCTATATGATGCCAGCACAGATAATAGACAAGACGGTCGTTATAAGGCAATGGCGGAAACACAGCATTTAGATGTGCATTTTTACATTTTCCGAACCACCAAGCCCCCTTTGTGGCAACGGCACAATTTTTTTCGTGAATATCATTATCACGATCGTATGTCGAAAACTTCCTGTTGCTGCTGTAACCGAGGGAATCACCTGCATTTCCACGATACGTGCCAACATGCAAACGATATCCGTCCGCCTCATCTGAAATGCTAAAGTCCTCATATTCCGCGTAGTATAATTTACTTCTGTCCAGGATATGCTTCAATTCAATGCGCAGTCTCGCCTTGCGGCCGGGCGGTACCAGTTTGTGAATCTTCTCTAGACCAAGCCAGAAGTTTCCGGACATCTCCCCAAAGCCTTGTTTATACTGATTCCAGTTTCGGTAGAATGTGACCGAGCGATCAACGCGTCGTTGGAATACAATCCACCACTTGTTTAATGTAATGAAGTCGCAATATACCAAAAACTCTTTAACGCTGTCCCTATACGGATAGATTCCGTTCTTTCGAAAACCAGATTTATGTAGAAATCCACAGTCTATTAAAAAAGAAACATTAAAACGGCTTAGAAAAAAGAAAACGTTTTATTAACATAAAAGCTTTTTCGTCTGACACTCCTCAGAGCATAAAACGTCAGCATAAGGGTCCGAAAGAACACGATTAAAAAATATATACCCAGTTGTGGATCGAAATAGGCCAATCAGAAAAACGCAAGCACAAGACCAGTTATATGTAGTTGACCAATCAAAAAGAGAAACAGTTCGTTAGGGTCATCGCAATGTGGGTTGCGGGGGGTGTTACAGCCCCATTGACTGCTCAAAAACGAGGGGTGCTCAATCGAACAAAATTAAATTTTGAAGGATAATAATAATTATTATTATTATTATTATTATTATTATTATATCATTTCTAAACTTATTATATATATATTATACCATCATTAAGCAACAAAAACGGTATCCATTTCTAAACTTTCCAACATTGCCATCCGTACTACGTACTACATATTTTGTTGCAAAAATAAGCCATGGACAAATCCGGAATTACATCCTTTTTAACGTTTGTTGTTTTATCTTTTTTTTCAGTTTTTCCTTTTACCTTACGATTGTTATAGTTTTTTCTTGTAAAACCAGGCTAGCCAATTGCAAATTACCTTGTAATAGTGAGATTTGTAATTGTAGTTTAAGTTGAATTGAAAATGAAATGTTTCCATTATTATTATTATCAATTCTTTGACTTAAAGTTCGCAATTAAAAATACAATTTATGATAAAAAGTCTAAATTTGCACCTTTTAGTATTTTATTCATCTGTTTCGAAATTTTTGGGCAAGCAACTTCCTCAAGCAGCTTTTTTCGTAACGGTGGTTTGTTTGCAAGTGCGAAAGTCGAAATCGATCTGATCAGCGAAACCCTCTCACCCCCGCAAAGGTTTTTCAACGGATTTCAAGAGTTTATAAAATCGACTTCTGGGAAAACTTGGGTGGACATGTCTACCCAGTGTCGAGGCCATTGGGAAGGGGGGGGATTGCTATAGCCCTTGCTAGCCCAATGGCTGCGCAGTGCCTGCAGTGGCGTACTCAGGGCGGCAGCAGTGGGGGTCTGGGGCGTATTTTTGACCACGCCCTTCAGACACTCGCAAATGCGGGGAAACGCCCTTTTTGCAAAATTTTCCCCCAATTATTTGATTCATGTTAGCTACGGTAAATAGCAAAGTATTTTACAATTGTTATTGACACAAGCATACAGTATACAACCCCCCCCCCCCAATGAGTTTTACATCGTTTTTGGACAAATCTCGAGAACCATACTTTAGAAAAGTGGGAGGGGGTCCGGACCCCCCTATTCCCTCCCTTGGTTACGCCACTGAGTGCCTGGTGACGAGCCTGCCAAAATTACTTGAAAAAGCCAAAAAATCCCCAAAAGCTAGAAGAAAGCTAACACTGGTTATTCACACCATCTTGATCACGGGCTCCCTAGAATACCAATCAACCTTAGTCTTGTTTTTATCTCTCTCCTTCAATGAGCAAATTACATTCTTTGGGCAAAAGTAGAAAGAAATGTAGTCGACCATTCTTTAAGATTACAAGATCGAAACAAATTTGTTCAAATATGTTTTAAAATGCACCGCCCACCGTTTCTTGAAGTATTTATTGTGGGCTGTGTATGAATTCTTTTGTGGGCTGTGAACACAGGCCTCCTAAATTTTCAGGGTGCTGTACTATTGTAAAATAAAAACTTTTGAACTGAAAAAAAAACAGAAAGGTCATTGTCTTGTCGTAGGAAGCAATTCAAAAAGGGGGCACATTTGGGCAAAAGGGGGCAACTCTGTAAGCTGTAAATAAGCACTTAGCCTCCTTTTTTTAAAAGTGGGGACATGTGCCCCCGTTGCCCCGTTTTTACGTGTATGGCCAATGTTGTTCTTGCGGAACCATGATGATTATAATTATTGCAACGCTTTTCAAATGAGGCGTGCCTGTGTGCATGTAACTCATCATATGGCTTACCTGTGTAGTGTGGCGCACATTGGTAGCCAGGGCAACTGCATGTGTCCTTGCATATGTAACCATGCCGACAGGGCTTTAGTTCTTGACACAATTCACCAACCTAAGTAACAAGGTTAAGTTAGTTTAAACTAAGTAGCAGATTAAGTTAAAACTGAATCTGGATTTCATAAACCAAAGGAAATGATTGAGTCGAGCTTCTTGCTTCACTTTTCTTGAAAATTTGAGTATGTTGTGAAATAACGTTTTATAAAAGCTTGAACTAATATATATCCCTTGCGCAGTAAATCTGCGACACGATAAATTCACCAAGTTGTACATCCACCGTACGGGGAAAACGCCTTGGGCAGCAATAAAATGTCCTTCTTCAGAATGGGTGTAGAAGAGTCATAAGAAAGGGATTTAGTTATGAATTGCGTAAACAATTAAGGCATTTATCAGTGAGATTTTATCGCCAAATTTTTGTGCAGCATGCAAAAATAAGGAAGTAAATGGAGTAGGTTAATATATTTTTACTTGGTAATAAAGACTATTGTTTACCGGTCGGTCATAACTGCTTGATCACGGTCCGCATATGCTTTCGAGTAAAGAAAAGCTCGTTTCTAATACTCGGAGCAGCACTTAGAACGGTCCTGTTCTACACACCGAACAAAAATTATTGCGACTTTGTTTATCGGTCTACCATCTTGAAATACAACATATTCTATTTTTTTTATAAATGGGCGCCCTAAACTTCTTGGAGTGTCTAACAGAATGGCGCTAAAATAGGGGGGGGGGGGGAGGCTGTTTTACTTTAATAACTTTAATAAGTTACTACTTTAATAAGAACTTGAAGGGCATTAGCTAAGGGCAAGTAGGCGTTGAGAGCAGATTGAGCATCAAGTGATTAAAGAGTTAGAAGCCAGTAAGAGAGGAATAGACAAGAAAAAAGTTAACGAAGGAAAATTCCAAAAACAGCAACTAAGAAGGGCAGAAAAGGCAAAGTTCAGTGTTGCAGATAGCACATTGTTTGTAACTATGAAGATACTTGGCTTACGATAGTAAATACATGGTTTACTGTTGTTTTTAAGGGTTTATTTGAGTAAAACTTGTTTATAATACTTACCAGTGTCTCACTATAATTTGTAGCCCTGTATGTCCAGCCGATCTTCTCAACAAACAAGGCATCGTTTGGTAAATGATACCTTGACTTGCTGCTTAGTTCACACAACGTACCGTCATCTTTGGTGTTCACAGTTTGACAATATGGGTTTAGGAGACACAGCTCTTGGCATTTCTCAACAGGCGTATTAGAAATGGTCGCAATGACGGATCCTTGTAGTGCAGCATTCTTCTTGACCACAGTAAAATAACCGTATTCAAGGCATGGCAAGCGCAATATTGTGGCAGTAGATCCCAGTATCAGACAGAGCAAAGCAAGAATATTCGCCATTCTGTCACTGGAAATCATTAAGAAAGAGACAACACCAACAAGTCGCTGGAGATGCAAGATCTAATTGCGTGCAGCTTTCGGTTATCAAAGGGACCCTAAATGTAATTAAGCTGGTAAATCGCCAAGAAATGATACCAGCAATAGGGGATTACGTATCTGCTTATACCTATGAGAACATTTGACTTCATCGGGTATGAATTATTCATAGTCTAACAATTAATCATTATGACCAAATACGTATGTGGAGGGCAAGAACAGCGAATAAAGTTTGTTAGGTGCAAAATTATTCAATAAATATTCACGCCTTTAAACTCGTATTCACTATTTTTCTGCTCATATTCACGTTTTTTCATTCATATTCTGTAGAAATTATGCAATGTACCAACACCAGAACTTTCTGCTGGTTCAGAGGTTTAATGTTAAAGACTCATTGCTAACAATGGGCCTTTGCGAGCGTGGCGACGGTCCAAACAACGGCAGTAATTGATTTTAGACAGTCTAAAAATGCATTATGGGATGCTTACGTAGCGCAATGGCTCATTGTTAGCAATGAGTCTTTAAAGTGCCAAGAGAACACTAAAGGAAACACAACAGTTGTATCCAATCCTTCTTCATTGTACACCTCGGTACTGATTATCTTTCTCTCTATCGCCGTTTCTGTCGCTTCTTACCTTACAATCAGACGTTTTATATACTTTTAATCTACACAAACTAAATATGTCTACCAATCAGCATTTAGAAAAACAGGATACAAATTTTATGTCAAAGATTGTTATGAATAACTTTAAAATGCATATACGGATTAATAAATGTCGTTAAGCTGTTTATTAAGACCGATGAATAGCTCGAGTCAGCCCATGATTAGCCTGAGTCAGCCTAACACTTCGTTAACCAAATCTATTATGGGTACCTACAAAAACATTAATTATGCAAGCAACTATATGAATTACCAAAAAGAAAAAACAAATCTCTATGCGAAAAGCATGCGCTGCAGTGATATATTAAACGCGCTGGCATGAATGGAAAATCCCAACATACTCTCGTCTTTTTATATACACGCCTTTTTCCTTCACATTAACATCAAGTGTTTCTTCTGTGCTTGTGATTCCAACTTTTATCATTTTCTTTCAAACTAAAAGTTCCCGGATCATGAAAAATGTCGTTCTACCTTTTTCTAAATGCTGCTTGAGTCCATCATTTAGATATCGCCTTCCCGCCAGTTTTGGCGCCAGGGGGGGGGGGGCTAAGGGGAGGGGCTACAGCCTCTTTGCCGGAAGCATCTAGCCACCCTATCGGAGGAAATTTTAGGTTATTGTCGGAGTAAATTTGACAAAATAACGTATGAAAACTGCATATTTCAAATAATTTTCGCCCCCCCCTGTCGGAAGCTCAAACCCCTCTGTCGGAAGATTTCTGGCGCCACCTCTGCTTCCCACCAACTTTTTCCATGCACACGTTCTACTAAGATCAAGATGGTAGACCAACAAGAAGAAGAAGAATTGTCAGGGAAGAAATTTCTAGGATATCCACATCTGGCATGCAAAGCGCACATGAAATATATGCCATCTTGCATATATTCTGGAATTGATACGGCCAACTGAGTCTAGGCCTTCCGGGATGGGCTTCTGCTGCTGAAGCTCGTTCAGAGAATGTTTCGTGGAACTATTTCTTATTTCCTGTTTCCTTGCGTAGTCTAAGAAATTGGGAGGGAAAGGGAGTCGAGAGGAAAATAGAATAAGGGGTAGTTTTACTCATAAATCAATGTCAAAATGGTGATGGGCAGTTACCCTAACCCCCTTTTTATTCGCTAAATTCATACATTTAATAAAGGGCTCGAAAACTCGTCGGATGTCTGAAGCATTTCAAAAGTGGGGGGCACAGAAAGAAAGGGAAGGACACTTAGCCCGCGTCGCAGACCATCATGGTGAGGGGGGCTAAACGTGCTAGAAGCAAAATCAAGGCAACTAAAAAAGAAGATCAAGGCATGGTCATAAGTTTTCTTAAGCCCCCCGAGACCCCGCTTCAGCGCCCTGGCAGCATATCACAAAAAGGGCACACTTTTACAAAGGTTCTGTGACACAGGTTACGAAAAGTGCAATTTTTCCAAAAGTTGGCAAGATGGAAACATGTGTCTCCAGCGCATTCCCGATCTTAGCGACCCTACCATCTAAGGGTCTTCACGAAGGGGGGCTAGGGGCCACCACATTGTGGATGACAATAGAGCTTTTCAAAACAATAGAGTTTTGCAAAAAATAGTATTTTGTTATGATTGTTAAAATCTCCCTTGGCCCCCCCCAACTTTTCAACCTGCGTCGGAGCCCAGGAATATTGCGTCAAAAGTTTGAAAACCTTAAAACCCTTTCTGGGGTGTCTACCTTTGCATGGGCTCTGACAAAGGTTGAAAAGTGGGGGGGGGGGCCAAGGGAAAAATTTAACACCCATAACAAAAGATTTTGAAAAAACTCTATTGTTTTGCAAAAAAGTGGGGGGCCAAGGCCCCCATCCGGCCCCCCTTCGTCGGAGGCCCTGCTTTGCTTCCAAGGGCCTCCGAGCTCTTACTGTTTTTGC
This sequence comes from Rhopilema esculentum, assembly GCF_013076305.1. The sequence goes on from NW_027019653.1 coordinate 1,822,335, forward strand.
GGGGTGATGACGTGAAATGTCTTCCTAACCTCATGCTGCGAAGGAGATAATATTAGTTGTTGCCATGCCTACATCACTAGGAACGGCAAATGTCAAAGGCCTAAATCAAGAAGTGTTTGTTTAGGAAATAAATCCACAACTTAGGAACGAAAAAACACACTATTTATTGAATTAAATACAGTTGAGTGTGGTCAAATTTATAGTGAGATTTTAATCTGACTTAGAAGACACGGATCAAGGTATGTACGCGTCAACTTACTGAAGTTTGATATGATTTGTGCAGTCGCGTTGAAGTTTCGGACTTGTAGTTGTAATGTCAACGATTTACACATGCTCGTTACTGAACTGAAGCAAAAGGCTGGAAGTTACTGATTGCTTGTTTTTGTTGAAAGCAAACGATTTGATATCAATATACATATTTTGATTTGTTAAATCATTTTGGTCTCGAATGAAGAGCACCTGCTTCAAGAAACGAATCCTTCAATTAAATTACATCCTGCTTGGTGGCCATAGATGTCTTTTAGTTTTCTTATTATCAATCAAATGTGGCCTCTTAGTTAAATTTTGTTTTCAGGTTTGATAAGGTTTAATTAGGCTGGCAAAGTTATGAGAAGTAAAAAGTTCGGTTTTGATTTATCATATCTTATTACTCCAAAATTGATCTGATTTTGCTCATTAATTACGAAAAACGCGGTAAAGTCGCCATCAAACAAATCCTGTATAAAAGTATACCATCAGCAATTCCAGATTCGATCTTTGGAAAATTTTAAATTCCATGCACGCTATAAAAAACCAAAGAACTCCCTTATGCACCTGATATCTACATGAAAATGATGGCTTTCTCATACAGGCATTTCATATTTTTACACAAATGTTTTACTTAATTGAGCCTTCTCAGAAAGTTGACTGCAATGTTTTAAATTTTTAGACATTTTCTAAATAAAGGAAAGAAGGTAAAGTAAACGTAATTCTGATAAGATTGATTATAAATGATTATAAATAATTTTTAAACAATGTTATTTTCATCAGCTTATCCAAAGCTTTTATTCAGGGTGGCCACCCCCCCCCCCCCCCCATTGCTCAGAAAGTTGATGTCTGAGAAAAGTGCAAATCTGCGATGGTTGATATTTCAGACCAAATTAACATGTTTTGAAAGGCTGCAAGCAAAGAACTGCAAAAAATTTTCTGAAATGAATTTTAAGCTTATCTAAAGGGTGTGGTTGCAAAAATTTTCTGCTTTCTTTGCTTGCAAAGGACCCTCGTCTTTGCCTCTACAAAATGTTTTACAATTTCCCCTTGTTTTAGGGTTTCCTCTCGTTCTTCACATTCTTTAGACATTCCTGATTAAATGGAAACTAAAATGCTAAAGTGCTGCAGTTGATAAAAAAATGAATTCAGAAATGCTTGTCAGTGATTTCGCTCTAAGGAAAATGGACTTAGCTTGAACCTTTGGGCACAAAACAGGGGTAAACCCCCAGACCCCTGCTATTGGGTTCCTCTTTGCCCCTCTTATCTTCCAACCCTGGCTACACCAGTGATTATACAGAGTTCTGTAGAGCTGAAATTCTTTTAAATCATAACATCACAAACCACAAGATGTGTAGCTTAAAAAGTTGTGTGTAAGCAAATTGTGAATGTTGATAGAACCTATTCAATACTAGGACTGAATTTTTATGAACAGGCATAAAACTGGCAACCATTTGCGTCTTTATAATGCAAGAAAAGCTTTGGCATCATTAGCTTGTAATGAGATCAGGCACCGCAGAGTGGTCATTTATTTTCTTTACTTGCATGGTCTAAACTGGAATTTTTACACCCAAAGCTGATTACACTCTGATGAAAATATATCATGTACAGGCACGGCAGAGCAGGAGAGCTGGGGGTAACAAACTACCAGTAAAGCCTTTTTTTATACAGTTTTAGTCTCCCCTCTTTTTTTAGGCCCCCCAGTTTTCTCAATGCTCTCGGCGGTGCCTGATGTATATTATCTGCGGCAGGGCCATGGCTACTGTTGCTTACAACCCCCTGAAAATGTCATAAAAATCCAGGGCCATTGCTGTAGTGCCAAAGAGGGGTTTCCAAGTCCTATTTCCCAAAAACTGGGTGACCAATCTTTTGTTGCCAACAAGTTTGAAATATTGCTGATAAATTTGAAAAATTGGCAACTAAGCCCTCCTAGATTGCAAAAATCTTCTCTTTTTTTGCTATAAAAACATTTCTTCAAGGAATGATGTCACACAGCTTAGCCAGGTTGGTAAGCTCTAGGGGGGGGGGGCAAAAGTGAGTTGAGCAAAGGAAAACTGGGGGTCCCCACCCTTGTTCCTCAGTTGAGCTATCTCATTTGTCTCTTTAGTTCCAAACAGTGGGGTGACCCCAATAAATCTACCCTTCATACCACACTGTCATTAAAATACTTCACATCATCCTTTTCAGGTAAATTGTCTTAATTTGATAAACAAAGAAGGGACTAGCATTCTAAGATGGGTTGTTCCGCTTCGCAACAAGCGCAACATGTGCAACAACCCCATGCTAATGGCTCTGCAAAACCTCCCATGCACCCGAACCAACCAATGCAACAATCTCCTCCACAACAGCAAGCTCCTCTACAGCAACAACCTCCTCCACAGCAACAGCCTCCTCCACAGCAACAGGCACCACCACAGCAGCAAGCTCCTCCACAGCAACAACCACCTCCACAGCAACAACCTCCTCAACAGCAAAGGCCCCCTCCACAAGCTCCCTCAGGGCAAGAGATTCCCCCTGAAGGACCACCACAGCCACCAAGAAACCCAGCTCCTGTGCCAGTGTCACAGCCAGCACAAGAAGAACCAGCAGCGAATCTCTTGACACCACCGCCTGAAGGTGACAACAATAATGAAGGTATGTGAGAAGACTTCACCTTAAGTCCATACTGTTTTTTGCAAGGATGAAATTTAAATGTTCTGAAAGCAAAAAGTTAATTTCTAAAGCTTTTGTGTGCCAAGAGGTCTAGTTCATTTGTCCCAAGTTTATAGCTGAAAAACCTGCGAGAAGGGCACTAAAGAACTAATTTGTACCAAAATTCTTTGTCAAAATGTTTGCATGTCCTCTCTATTTTCATGATTTTTACCAGTGGCAAAAATTGGGTAGGGTCAGGTGATAACTACACTAGATTTTATGTGTCCTCGAGAATTTAGCCGGGAAATTTTGAGCTTGGTGTCAAATAGCAAAAGTACATAAGAAAAGACCTCTCAAACAGACAAGTTGCAAAATTCAATCTTCTTGATCTATTGCAACAGTAGAGGTTTTTGTGTAGAGTTAGAAATTATTCTGCAGAAATTATTCAGAAATTATTTCATGCTTAATGCAAACATCAGGCAATATTTCACTGATGTAGATAGGCAAGCATCGACCACGTGTTCAAATTTTTTGATGCAAAGCCAACGAAATTCATTTTCTAGTTAGAACTTTTTTCCCTTTAGATGACAAGGTCGAGGTGAAGATCAGTGAAGAGCAGCTTGCTGAGTTTAAAAAGCTTCATCTTGAAATAAGAGAAATCGAGAAGACTCAAGACGAGACTCGCCTCGGCATGAATCAGACTCAGCTGAGCAGCTTGCAAAAAGCACTGCAGAATGCAGAGGCGACTCTTACACAGCTTCGACAAAACACGTAAGTTTAACATCTGACTTGCAAAATACGGCTTTTGATTAATACAGAAAGTAACTACGAAATAGGCGAAGGTGAAGAATCCGGTTCAGATTATCCGATTAACTTCGTGTCATACAAGTCGAGGGGTTTTTTGACTGCATCAACGAACCATAGGTCGCCTAGGTTTAGGGAACGCTCTCCTGAAAATATGACATCTAGCAAAACATGATACCTCTCCGGATTCTTCATGTCCTCCACGAAATAAATACTTTAGGCCTAAGAAACTCTTAACTTCGAAAGAATGTGTTGTAGCGTTCCCTAGCAATTTTGAGTCAAGAGAGAGTGTAAGCGACCACTGATAAATAAGATGCTTCCTTGCAGTAAGGGATAGTCTTGAATACAGCCACCAATAACTTGCTTACACTCTTTTTTTATAAGAACAATTTTAAAAGAACACGAGCCTCAAAATTGGTCAAAAGTTAAGAACGAATTGCGAACAAGCTGAGGCTGAGCTTCTGCAAAATGCAATTTTGAACAACGTTTTTTCTCAAAATCGAGGATTTTTAGCGATGTGTGGGTGCTTTTTCGGTGAGTATTCAGAACATACCAGGATGCCGGAACAAATTTTGGGGTAGGAGGGCTCTAGTAGAATTTTTATCGTAGTTTTCCCACCATTATCTTTGATGCCAAATCATCAATATCATTCTTCAGCAAAAACGAAGGGGCTATAGCCCCCCAACCCCCCCCCCTCGTCTTTGACGTGTCTGTTTATTGGTAACTTTGGCTATAATCTGTCTTATGTACGGGGTCTTTCCACAGCGCTAAGGAGGAGCAAGACGTTGTGGGATTCAACATTGCGCAGTACATGATGCGCAACAACATGTCGATGATGTCACCAGAGGATGCACTTAAAAAGGAGCAGCAAGAGTATATTGATGCAAAGAATAAACAAGATGTTGCAGAGAAGCAGGTAAGGTTTGTTTGATGCGGGTCTTTCTGCGTTCCAATGCAGGCTTACCGCGGGAATCTGCAGGACTTGTATTTGAACTGAGCCAAAGTACCTTTTTATTGAAGCACAAGGTAATCGCATAAAATGAAATTTTATCCTTGAATGGACAGAACAATGTACAACAGTAAAGCAGGTAAGGTTGTTCTGTTAATTGCCTTTGAGCGCGGGCCTTTCTAAGTTCGAATGCACGCTTACCGCGGAAATCTGCAGGATTTGTATTTCAACTTAGCCCAGGTATCTCTGGTTTGACTTTGGGCAGAAAACGATGTGCGAACAAGAAGCAATTAACACTGTCATTTTGTATGCTTGGGAGTGCATGTCGTTCTGAGTTTAAATGCAGGCTAACCGCGGAAGTCTGCAGGACTTGTGCAACCACTTAGCGCGGGTATTTTCAGAAGTTGAGCGCAGGGTAACTGCACAATAATTAGAGTCTTTAACATTGCAGATAACAGAAAATAATTAGCTGGCGAGATAGAGCTAAAATTTTTCTGATGTCTGCTTGCAAGTTTTTCTGAATTAAGGTTACGGTAAACGTTTTGAACACGAAAATTGGTTTTTTCTTCCTAAAGGCCAAACGGCTCAAGGAATCTGGATAAACTATATATCATTCGATGCACAAGATTATGGCGTATCTAGCCAGATAAGAAGTATTGGCAAATAATGTTAAATGTTATTTTCCATGTGAATTTACTGGTCAAAAAGTGTACCACCTTCAAAAGCTATTATGTACCCTTGCGTTTGAGGTAACAAAATCTGACTTAGACCAGCAGGAAGTGCAGGTCCTAAGCTACCAAAGTGTGTCTCAGATTTTTTAAATTTCTCCTCTTCTTGAAACTATACCCTGTCAAAAATTGGCAAATAATTGTTCCACCCTCCCGCAGCTGTATTTGGGTATAAAAGACGGACCAGAGAAAATAAAAAAATTTTGAGACACACTTTGTTTGCCCAACGTCTGCCCTCGCCGTGTGCAAATTTTCGAGCCATTCGATTGGTTTCGAGTCCGGAGAAAACGGGATTTTACTGATCGCACTTGCAAGATACACTCGTAAACCACAGTGTAATCCGGGTCAAGTCACTTGAAGATTTAAGATCAATAAGCCTGTTTAAATAAACACGGCCGTACATTGGGTATATGGATGTGCCATGCGATATTGTAAATGAGACATGCGACTACAACCGCAAAGCAACGATAATCGGCTTAAAAGGTCAAGAGATTTTCAGGCCTCAACTAAAAGTTTTGATAAAGAAATTATGGAAACCTTCGTTTACATGGGATTTTTTCCACTTTCAAAATTTCTGTTTATTTCAAATTTGGTATAATTGTGTGCCTTGAAAGTTCGGCTACTTGAATGTGAAAAAATCGAAAAAATGATGTTTTCATCCAGCAAACGTTTACCGTAACCTTAAAACGGAGGCTAACCGCGCAAAGTTGCGAGTATTTTACATGATAGGGAACAGCAAAGCAGACAGTGTTGCTGATCTAAAGCAGACAGTGTTGTCTTCCAATGACCACGGATATTTGTGCGATTGCCCGCGGAAACTGCGAGATTCGCTTCCATGCAGCCTCCTCTCGATATTACACATGCGCTCTTCAAAATTTTGTGAAATTTATTGCCTGTAACTTGGACAACATTTACGAAATCATGAATAAAAGCAATAATTCATACCTCGTACTTTCATCATTTTGTCTTCTATTCTTTGTTCTAAAAAAGTGGGTATAATTTAAATGAAATAAAAATGATGTGCAATTCAGTTCAGTTCAGTTCAGTTCAGCAATTCAGAAAGTCAGCAAAATTATGTGTATCCAAAGCTAAGTATAATTTTGAGCCTTTAGAATATGACAAAGCAGGGTGTAGCGAACCTGCTCTCGCTGGGCGGGGAAGGGGACATTTTGATTTTCTTTGCATAATGGTTACTGGGGGGTAATTGTCATTGAAATTGGCAAAATTGAATCTAAGAAGATGGAAGAGAAACCACATTAGCAAACTGACACATACGTTTGCGAAGTTGTATATTTCAAGATTTTCTCTGACAGTTGGTTTTTCATTTGTCGACATTGCAATCTGAGATAGGGTGGCTCTTTTTACAGTCATGTCTCGTTTTCATGTAGGTCGAGGGACTGCACAACCAAATCAATCAACTAAGCAGTGAAATCGAGGCTCAGCAAAAGCAAGTGACGCGACTGAAGGATCTGCGTACGAAGCTTGATGGCCTACTTGAAAACATTTTCAACGATGAATATGGAAGTGAACTGGAAATGAAGCTTGAACTGGAATCCGAGCAACTCCTACAGGTAATTAAGGGTGAAACTAGTGGGGCAAGGATGTGGGAACGCATGGGTTTCAGTTGTAGTTTTAGCAAAAACTCTATGACAAAATATTGAAGTCAACAAACATAGTAAAGGCCTTGGGCCATGGCAGATAGGCCTTCTCTATAGGGGGTTATTTGCTTTCAGCTACTGACAACGTAGAAACTGACGTAACAGATGACGCAAAACCCTACTTAACAAATATTTCTGACGTAACTGCGTTACCGTTATCTTAGAAGATTACACAGTTTACAAAACCTATGGAAATTGTCAAGTAATTTCATATTTTTTACGTGAGTCATGACGTAAGAGCTGACGCAATACCTTGCGTAACAAAAAGGACTTTTATAGGTGCATTCGCTTTATGTTTTAAACTCAAGCAGTTCACAAGATCTTTGGAAACTGTAAAGTCTTTTCTTATTTGTTTACGTGAATCATGACGTAATAGCTGACGCAATACCTTGCGTAAGAAAAAAAACTGACGCAGATGCGTTCCCGTTACAGGTGAAGCAGCACATAAGCATTGCCCACTACAAATGGCATAATGGCCGAAACCTTATACACCATGCCTGCTTGCAGCTTGCGTTTGCGAAAAGAAGATGGGAGCAGTTGAAAGGCGTTAACCCTAATCACCTTCAGGTTTGTATGATTCCTTGATACATTGATTGGAGTAGAGCGATTGCTTGATTCCTTGATCGATTTATTAGAGTGGAATGATAGCTTGAGTTTTTGATCAATTGATTAGAATGGAATGATTATTTGATCCCTTGATCGATTGATTAGGGTGGAGTGATTACTTCATTCTTTAATGAATTTTAAGAGTGGAATGATAACTTGATTCTTTGATTGATTGAATAGAGTTGAGTGATTATTTGATTACTTGATCAATTGATTTATGTGAAGTGATTGCATGATTCCTTGATCGATCGATTAGTGTGAAATGTTTATTCGATTCTTGATACTTTTGCTGTACAGTCGAAGCAATGAGTCATTTTCTTGACAATAATCACACAGTCACAAACGGTCATGCAATCACTTTTTTAAGAAATAGTTTCTATGAATAGTAAATCATGTAATCATTGATCAAACAGGCCAAGTATCAAATGGTAGTCGAAGTGCGAAGCAACCTAATCGCAGCTCATCAAAATATCGAGCAAACAAGAGAATACTTGAAGGCTAAACTCTACTACTTCACTCCGGAGGATTCCAAGGTTTGTTTACCTTCAATGTAAACGTATATTTAAGGACATTGAAACATGATAGAATGGATTGGGTATATCGTAAGTGCCAAAATCCGCTGAGTCATGATTTTCATGACTGTGATGCTATTGGTTGACCTGGAACTGGTCACATGAACTCACCTCGTACTGATTAACAAAACAGTTTCCATAGCAAGTTGTCAACAAAGGATGCCAATATCACATGAAACAGCAACGATCACGCCGAAACCAAATCACAGAATAAGTATTCTTATTCTGTGACCAAATGACCCTCTTAATAGAAGTCCTATTTACCATGACTCAATGCCGTCTGTTCACAACAACTGCCTTCACATTTCAAGATGCACAGCTCTGTCTATACGGCATCAGACTTCATAAGCATTCACTTAGTACAAAAATTTAATAAAGATACACACGAGCGGTGCCAGAGGGTTTCAGCCCAACCTGATTTTTTTGCAAAAAGTGTTTTTAAGAAAATAAAAAGAATTGAAGCGAAGAAATAGAAAAAAAGAATAGTGCGATAATTTTTTAGTCGAATAAAGATATCAACTCTAGTCCCCCCCCCCACTTTGAGTTTCTTGGGGCTGCCCCTAATATAAAGATGCTTAATACTAAAATTTAAAAAAGTATAAACATTGCCTAATGATCGCATTAAATGTTAGGCTTGGTGTTGCAATTTAGAAGCATCCTATTCTATTTAAAGCACTGCAAACAGTAACCTTCATGAACAAATGTGCTTCATCAGTGAACAGTGGAGGTGTCAAGGGGACGGCGAGCATCAGTGAATTTATACTGATCTTGTTGCAATGGCGACCCAGACATGAAACGGGCCACTATTGTAAAGTCAGCACGCTAGCTAGTGGTGACTCAGTCAACAATTTGTGCTTAGATGTATGATAAAAACTGCATTAACTCTTTTATTTACATTCATTTCCATTTTTCTCCTTAATTTCCATTACTTGTACGTATATATCATTTTATTTTCTATTTTCCTCACTTACTCGATACTTCATCCATTACAGCTTATTCTTATTTTAAATGGCTCACTATTTATAACTTATCATGAAACTTTTCTCTTCACAGAATCTGCTAGGATCAATTAACTCGATCTTTCTTGATGTCCTCACCCTGCCAGCATTTGAAAAAGCACTCGCATGGTACAAATACTACCACTACAAGTCGGCATTGCTTCTGAACTGGATGACTCAGGTATGTGATATTATCTATGTATGACGTCATATATGTGATGCCATCTATGTATGACGTCATCTATGTATGACGTCATCTATGTGATGTCATCTATGCGATGTTATATTTGCACGACATCATCTATGTATGAAGTCATCTTTGTGGCGTCATCTTTGTTACGTCATGGGCATCTTTTAGCTGTCTTACATCAGCCATCGACGCACAGAGGCCATTCAGTTGCGAACTAAGTAACCCGATTTAAATTGAATCTTCTTTCAATAGAGATTGAGCTGAATGTCTTCAGTAGCTTTCCTTGAGCCTACGGTGAAACCCCCTGTGTGACAGACACATGAAAGAAGTGGGCAACTGTTCTTTAAGGGATATCCATAAGGAATCCAAGTTTTTGTTACATTCTCAATTTATTTGCCGTATTAATACCGCGAATAAACCTGCGATTCTTTTTAATCAATTAAAATCATCTCTTGAATTCTAGACCATAAACGACAGAATTGTTAAGGACCACAAAGACGTTTCGAGAAAGTTCCACATGAAGTACCAGGAACTCAGGGCAGAGCGCCTCCGTTGCATCCAAGAGAGAGCAAAAAAAGATCTTGACATTGACCTCGATATCAAAGAGCTTGAATCTGAGGATACTGAGGAACGAATCAATCTTGATCTTGATGCCTCGAAATCAAACATGGCTTTGACTGTGGAAAAAACTGCTGCCTCTACTGAAGACGAGGCCAGTGAAGAGCCAGCACCACCGCCACCTGAGGAGGAGAGAGATGCAATGGAGGTGCCGGAACCACCTGAAAAGCCGGCAGACCAAGGTAGGCCATTGTTGCTAAAGTTATCCCTCTTTTGAGACAGTTAAAGCAAGGAATTTCTCAGCTTATATAAGTCTTTGGCTTCTTGTCAGGTGAAAAATAATCGAAGAGCGATAAAGATTTTTTCTTACGTATTTATTTGAATCTCAAGTCGGACCTTAAAGGGGGGTGAGTGATACGATAAAGCGAATGTCCGACTTGTACTTGAATATTAAGATAGGAAAATCTAATAGGAGTTGAAAGTCAGTCCGATTTAGTGAAAGTCCGAGTCGTCCATGCTACGACTTTTGACTTGAATAAGGTAGGAATATCCAATGGGAACCAAAGATCAGTCCGACTTAGTAAAAGTCCGAGTTATCCCGGACATGACTTTTGACCTGGATATCTGATTTTTACACTCATTGCATCTGATATCTGTCCTTATTACCATTTTAGATGAATCAGGCCCCCCGGCACAGGAAGCAGTACCCCTATCAGAGCTTGCACCACCCCCGTCTTCGGAAGAGTTGTTCGGTGATATAGCCCAATTGAAAGATGAACATAAACAACAGTTGGAGGAGTTTGAGAAAGCCCAGTCCTTGAACAAAGCAAGAATGGATCAAGGGTTACAGGAGAAGCTGCGCAGGCGGAAGAGCAAAAGACGGAAGGAGATGTTGGAAGCAGAGCAGTCTTCTGAACATTCAAAGAAAATGGTGACAGTCGGTACGTATTAGAAATTTATTATGAGGCTGAGTTAACAGGGGGAATTCTGCTTGCCGAAAGTGCAGGCGCGATTTGATTTGGGTATGAGGGTGCGCCTATATATACCGTAGATCCTCGAATTGGCCCCCCTCGAATAAGCCCCCACCCTAGAACTACAAATTGCCAATAAGCCCCCACTGCTACCCTAAATCCTCGAATTGGCCTTCTCGATTTGTTGATTGTTGTCATCTGAGGTTGACTTTGATGTTTTATCGAATTACCTCAAAAATTCATACATTTGACAATAATTAATCAAATTTTGTTAAAAAAGGAAATATGCAAGACATTTTAATAATGTCTTCTTGATTTCTGCTATAACTTTATAAGCCTCCCTCCCTCGCATAAGCCCCCCACGAATAGCCCTCCATCCAAAAATATAAAATTAAATAAGTATTTACGGTATGTGAGGCTAATTCGAGTATTTACGGTATGTGAGGACCGCGGAAGCGAGACTTGGGTTACTGGGCGTGCTAAAAGGGTAGGCGAGCTTTAATGGGGTCTGGGGGTGCATCCATGCCTCTATGTCTGTGGGATCGAGGAGAAATACTGTATAAGATATGAAAAAATCTGTAGTATTCAATAAAATAATGAAGGTTTTCTAAAAGGGGTAGGTGAGCTTATATTGGGACAATGGGAGTGTAAATATTGCCCCTGTTTGTAGGGCCTAAAGCAAGTAAACTACATAAAAGAGGAAAATGTAAATTGTGGTATGATGATTAAAAATAATTATGCTTGATCAATTACAATAGGCAAGGGACCAACTACACATTTTCCCATGCTTAGATAGTTTTCGCTTTATCGTTGTCTGATTTTACCACGGGATCAAAACGGTGAACAAGTAGGATATAGGAGCTGAGTTTGTGAATCTCAAATATCTAGTTCGTTCCTTATCAAAGTCTGCCCTCTTTTCCCCGATTCACAAAAATCATACACTTTATTATTTACATCAACGATTAAGTTTTCATGACATGTGAAATTAGATATCGGTCACATTGAGACGAAATAACCTTTCCGTCTCATTACAGTTGTGAGACAACAAATTTCAGCTACGGAAGAGACGGACTTGGGTAGTGATGACCTGGAACTCGAAGTTCAGAAATATCTGAATACGGGAACATTTTGATCTAAGATACATAGTTCGTTCTCTATTAAAGCTTGCCCTCTTTTTTCGCCGATGCGTAATAATCTCACTATTTGCAGCTGCGGAGGAGCCAATAACTGCTACGGAGGAGACAGGCTTGGGTGGCGATGGAAACCCTGACATGAGGAACGAAGATCTGATATAAAGTGACGTCACCAGCACAACCTGATGTTGCTATTGGTAACCAGTTTTCATGAGACTTATGTAGCAAACATTTGCAATAACGTTAGCCATAGAACTGTAAATATTTCGTCGCTGTAAATACATCTGTAAGTATGTTGGTGTTGCTCCGCAACACATATAAACAGATAGCCAAATATCCATCCTCCCTCCCATTTTCCTTGCATCCTTGCTCCCCTATTCTCAGCCATGCATCCCTTTGTTCTTTTACCCTTCATTTCCCTTAATTTCGCTTCCATTCCTTTTAACTCCTTCCCTTTTGTATACATTTCATCCATCTCCAACGTTCCTTTATTCCACTTTTCTTCGTCTTTTCAACTTTTCCTTACCCAAAATTTCTGTCAACCAAACCCTATCACCCTAATAGTATGCCCCATGCACCCTTGGTCTGCTTCCTCAAGCCAGCCTATTCTCTCACTTTAAAACCTATCCTCCTCAAAAATTGCTTATTTATAGCTCCTCTTTATACATTAAAATACTATAATTTGTCAATCTACTTCGTGACGTTTATCGCTTAATTTGTAGTTTTCGTAGATATTCTAGAATATGCTAGATTGTTGAGCTTTAGACAAACAGGTGATTTGAGTTTTTCACCTACCATTAAAGACTCCTTTGACCCAGATTAGTAGCTGACCCAACATTTCAAAAAGAATTTGACCTGACATGATAATCACTATTCAATCCAACTTGACAATCAATCTTTGACAGGAGAATAAACAGGAGCATTTGTAGCAATTTCTTCTACAATATTAGGAGCTAACGTGACAGTAGGCCGAAGAGACATTCATTCTTAGACCCGACATGACAACATAAGGCCCTATCTCTATGACTTAACCCGACATGACATTCAGAATCCGATCCGACGCGAATATCAGTAGTTAACCAAACATCCCAAGTAGGACCAACATGAGAGTCAGGACTGGACCCAAAATTATGACCACGTTTAGGCCTACTGTTTCTATCCAGCGAGGGTACCAAATTGAGTGTCTACTAAAATGCAAAGTTTTCAACTCCTAAATAGAGCTGAGAATGAACGAATGAAATAGATCGATATTGTCAATAAAATTATTCTCGGACCTTTTTCATTTTCCAACGATGGCTCTACATTCGAAATGAACATACTGTTATGAAATGACCGCCTGTCATTTGAAAAGTAGTAACGGCATATTCCGATTTAAGTATAGACAAATAAATGGCTTCACACAGGTCGCTTTGCTGCAAATTTTAAATACATTTTCATTTAGCAGGGTTAGTTGCCGATTCACAGCTATTAATCGTAGTTTTAGTAGTTAAATATCAATTAGCTATGTTGTAGTAGAAGTGTTGGGTATTTTAGGGATTTTTCTGGAAAAATATTAAGTAACAAAGGATGACGTCACAAAATTTGTCTTAGAATTTTCCAATTTGGACCTCATTATTTGAAAAATCTTCATGAGATACATTAAAACCTGCTTAGAGGCTCTTGCGCAACCGGCATGCTTAGCGGCAGTTGCCTTGAGAAATTGACTGAAATTGATCCCATGGTAAAAATTGTTTTGTGTTCTCATGGCGCAGCACGATCTTAGGCCGGTTTTTTTTAATTATAGCCGAAAAGCATGCCGGTTGCGCAAGAGCCTTTAATCACTTGAATATGCTACAATTTGGCTGAGATATGGCCACATAAGCATAGGCCCTTTCCCCATCAATTCTCTGTAATTTGGTCTTTATTCATAACTTTATGAACCAGGCCAGAATAACAATGATTCGCAACTAGGAGCCCGTTCTTTGACTTGCTACATCTCAGTCGACATACAACATATACATAACTGATTTTGCTCATTAAGAAACATTTCATGATGTTCTTCTAGGTTATGCGATCAAATGTGAAGTATTCTAAAAGTAGATTTTTGTGACGTCACAAATTGGCACACCGTAGGTTGTCGTTGTCGATAGCCAGCTTTATCTTGTAAATAACTGCTGATTCGATCAATTCCGTTAGTATTTTAATTATACAAGGCTGATAGTCTCGGAGGCTGTTTAGGAACAGTTTATTTATGGGACCACAACTACTGTATAAAGGCCCATGCTTAAAAGCTGCCCCTTCTGTTTTGATTAAGCGGGAAGGTCAGTTTAATTATTTTTAAAAGTTACCGCAAATCATTTTGGGGGTACTGAACCCACAATAATATTATCACGCAATTTGGTCCATATTTCTTACCATAATATTACGCAATTTGGTCCAGATTTTCCACAGCTCTACACGAGATTACCCCTTGTAAGTTGTAAATATTTATATTAGGTTGAATATAATTAATTTTGGGAATCATTAATACTGTATAATTGTATTGCCTGTTATCTGCACCCGAAACAGGGTGAATGTTAAAATTGCACCAAAAACCTCGTTGGGCAATTTTCAGTATTTCTCTGCTATGATTACAGGAATTTCTGAGTTTATGATTGAGTGTTCGAGTTTATCATATCTTACCATAATTAGTTTGTCAAATCAGCCTTTTCGGCGAAAATCACGTTTTTGACAAGCCCCTTCTTCGCTTCAATTAACCCCTTTTTGAGGATGCTTGTATTTTCTCTTTCGATACTTAGATTCAATGAAATAAATTAATATGACATGGTGTGCAGTGCAAGGAATCTTGATGGTAAAAAGAGCCTAAGTTGTAAATTTCAACCTCTTAGATCGCTTTTCAAGGTAGTTCTGCGATACCCTCCCTAATTCTTTGCTACACCTTGATTAGGACACTGTTTTTCTTAAGAGAATAATTTAAGGCCCTAATTTTTTTCAGACTGTCGCCAGACTACAGATAGTTCTACACAGGGGTCTAAAACTCAGAATAAATTACTATTTTTTGCGTAATAAATTACTTGAAAACCTTAATCTCAAATATTTCAATTGATTTTTTCAGTAGCAGAGATGTACTGTCACTTGTTAATTAGGTGCTTGCTGAATTATCTTATGCAAATTTTTAAAAATTTTAAAGCTGTAATATTATATGTTGTAGCATTATGATTATTATAATGCTTGAAGAAATAGCCATCTCTCTCTCGTTGTCATTTGCCTATCTTTGAGATATATACAGGCAAAGACCGAGATACCAGGGCCTTGCCTCCTTTTCCCCAGAAAATATTAGGTAACATGATCAAAGTACCTTTTTGTAAAATATGGCTGTTCTTACACTTATTTATCAGAGCTGCCCTCCCCCTTGCCGAACAAAAGTTGTACCTCGGTCTTTTTATAAAGGACCTACAAATGACGGGGCATGCTGTTGCCGTTAGATGCTGGAAAGATAAGACACTTCTTAACCCTATCCAGACTAGGGGGGGGGGGCACAAAGTGCCCCCCTAGTTGGTTTTTCTTTCATAACTTCAGGAGTTTCAAAGCAATACCCCTCAGACCTCCTGACTTTTAGTTTTAACCTATCTGACACATGTTCATATAAAAAGATAATTCTTTTATTATTAATCAGGGGGTTGTGTAGGGGCGTTTTCAAAACTAGTCAAGTAAAAAATAGTTCAATCTGCCACGGATTCGCAACAAAAGTAGATATATTGATGAAAATTAGTATATAGGCATTAATTTGTGCTCTTTTTATGATTCTGACCAGAAAATTCAAATTCAACATCCTTTTCTATGATTTTTCTGCTGCGCATGCGCACACATTTGTTGACATATTTATTGGTATTACATTAATAAAACTGCAAGTTTAGAATAATTTGTCTCCTAAGGCATTAAAAATGAACTCAAACATGATATTTGGTTGTATCGATCATTTAGTTATATAGAAAAAACTATAGCCAAATACAAAATATGTTGAGTTCTTTTGTTGGGAACGTTAATAATTTTGAGAAGTAACATTAAAATTGTGTCAATCTTCTTGTTTCTATTAGAAAATGCATCAAATTTGCTTATTTTAATATCTTAGCCCGATTCTTTGGAATTAATGAATATTTTAAAATTTTCTAAAATTTTCTAAATTTTTGCTTCACCCGGCCACCATTATGATGACGTCATCGTAAAACCACGTGACTTAAAAATTGAACAATAATACTAAAATGTAGAGAAGAGATAAGAGTACCATCCAAACAAAGTTCATTGTCCTAGCTAGAGGGACAAAGAAATTACGGAGGGGGGGCACTTTGTCTCCCGAAAGTTTCAAAAAGCCTAGTCTGGATAGGGTTAAATGGTGACTCATACACTTTTTTTTATAAGAACAATTTTATAAGAACACGAGCCTCAAAACTGGTCGAAAGTTAAGAACAAATTGAGAACAAGCTGAGGCTGAGCTTCTGTAAATGCAATTTTGAACAACGTTGTTTCTCAAAATCGAGGATTTTAGCGATGTGTGGGTGCTTTTTCGGTGAATATTCAAATTTGTCAGCAAATTAAGGCTGTCTCACTCACTTTGTTGGCAAATGAGGCCTGAACACCTCCTTAGAGCGAAGAAGCTAGCAATAGCACTGCTTACACCCTCTTAATTTAAGAAACAAATTACGAACAATCCAGCTTCAGATTTTCGAAAAAATTAAGAACAGTCAGCCTGAACCTAAATTTACTGGTTCTTATAAAAAAAGAGTGTATATTAAAAGCCTACAAATGACTCATATATTAGAAGTTCTACAGGAGTGAAGTTTACCCAAAGACAGACGTGGATAAAGAAAAACTTGAGTTCCTTTTCACGTATCAATAGCTCATTTTGCTGACCAACCAAGAATTTGTTGGCCAATTAACCGAACAATTCATAAAAAATTGGGGGTCATACCCCTACAAACCCTATATCCCCTTGCAACTCCCTCCACCTACAAATTCAAAAATATTATCTACCGGCCTTGAATTGCATTGGACCAAGAAACATGTGGAAATGTGTTTTAACCAAACTTGCAAGAAACTAAGTCAATTGCTGAAGAAAGTTTAATAACCTCTCGAGATAAGAAATCTTCAATACAAAAACTAGCAAGTAATCTAATCTTCAAACGAAACACTTTGGAATTTTTGCAATACACGCCTTTTTTATAAGGAACCTACCTCAAGGCCTAGTTCCAAAAGCTCTTTATTCGTAGACCACAAATCATCAAATTGTAGTACCAAAAGTTCCTTAATTTGTTTTGACTAAATAGGCCTTTACATTTAATAAAGAAAGGGGCGAGACAGCATATGCGGAAACTACTCAATGAAGCACTTGACACACGAATAGCAAACAATCTATGCGAGCATTGGCTGCAAATGAATGGAACCAGCTTTTTAGTTCTTGATGCTTGCAGTTATAAAAAATTTTCAAATCGAAAAGTTTCTTAGGGATTTCGTTTTTAGTAGTATAAGTTCTTTAAATATTTCGGCCTTCTAAATGTAGGTTCCTTATAAAGTGGTTCCTTATAAGAAAAGCGTGTATACTAGATTATGGAGGAGATATTTTCTTACGTTGATAGCCAGTGTTTCTGTGTTTATTAAAACATTTCAAAATTTTTCAAGCGTCATAACTATTTACGTAAGTTCGAGGATCACAAAAACTACGCAAAAGGAATGGCTACAATAAAGCGAAAGTGTCTCAATTCTTATTAACTACATGAATTTCTTATCAGAAACAAGCCATCGACCAGTATTTCGTTTCCTAATTTTGTTCATATTTTTTGCTTGAAGGCTCACGAAAGCTTCTAAGACACCCAGTGATAAAGAAATACATTTTAGAAACACGAACATTTAAGATAAGAATAAAATGAGAGAGAACACCTAATGTGTCACGAGGAGCTAATGTTTCTATTTACAAATGTCAAATAAACAGGAGATAGGTGCTATATCGTCAAAAAAAATCAATTTCATCTCATCTAAAGTTTAGGCCTACCTTCGATTAAATCTGTCCATTTCCTCGACTTTGCTTGAAAAATTGTACTTGTCTCGCGAGCAAACAGTGACCATTCCAGCGTATATAACAACGATTGAATATTCTTCCACAGTTGACAAACTCGGCTGTTCTCATTAGAAGAAATGAAAGCCTGATTCCATTTATCAGTTTAAACTCAAATCAAAACATTGAAATTTTCTCTCGACCTTTATCTCCACGTGCGAAAAGAATTTTGCAAAATATTTTGATATTGCATTATGGGATTTCCGATTGCCTGCGTAGTGGCAGGTCAAATGCGCATCACTGAATGTGAGAAGGAGAAGATCGAAATAAATTGAGGGGTGTGTGGAGGCTGTCGGCCAGCAGTGGAATGAATTTGACTGTGAAATTGGAGTCCAGAATTAACAAGCCCAACTATTTATTTTTCCAGGATTTCTAGAAACCCCCCGTTTATTTTTCTCCCCCTGTTTCATTGACGAATACAGTAAACTAGAAGCTTGAAATTTGAAGATCGTATCCTCCATTATCTTAATAATTCACCTTCAGAAGAAAATGACCTTTTGCTTGTTGAAAACACCGTTATTAAATTTTGAGCATATCTCCAACTCCCCCTGCCTCTCCCCCCTTGACTTCAATCCTGCCCCCGCTTTTTCCCGACCTTAGAGTACACTTGACTAAACATTACAACAAGAAAGTAGCCCCACTTTAAGCAAGCACACAGAGCATGCGTCAAAAGAAAACTTCATTTATTTCACTCAATAATAAATACTCGATTTTTCTATATATATTTATATATTTATATCTTTAGCTTCAAATGTCTTTTTTTACACTATCTTGCAGTTTCTTTGGTACAGACAACTAAAATTTACAAGTTGATATTAAAACCATCAAAATGAAAATCCCAGAATGAATAAATACATAGATATTTCAACCACCAATTTGGGACAGCCATGGAAATTCCATCACATAGCTCCCAAATTAGGTAACACCAACTCTTTCGGACGTCCCAAAAAACCCAGATCTCAAATGACGTCATCGCAAATGTTAACTGTACCTATGAACTTTCAACTAGCTGCTCAGTTGCCTGTGCAGCGTCTACTTGTTGCTCCGCAACCTCACTTGTGTCCTCTCCGTTCGTTAGACTGATTTCTGGAGGAAAAGAAAAAAATTGTTGGCAGATAAGAAGAAATGAATTTAAAAAAGAATGAATTATTAGATACTCGTAAAAGGAAGTTTTCAGAATATTAGTACGGTTCTGTAATTCTCAGACCAGGAACCATCAACAAAGTCAAGAAGGAGGCGCTGTGCTGTTGGCAACTTCTAGAAGCCTAACCCGTGACCACACCCAATGCATTTCTGTTAAATACACACTCGAGTTCTGTGTTGTGTGTATAAAGTCATACCAACTGTTCACCAAATCAAAAGATGGATAGGAAATTGCTCAATCACGAAAAATCTATAGCATAAGGAAGGGTTGCCAACAAAGAACTCGTCAAAGTAAACATGGGATCGCTTGTTAAGGGGAGCCGAGTCCCTGAAATCTCTCTGAATTTTAACAGGGGGGTTAAGTCCTCTTTATGTCGACCCTGGTTACGCATTATTCTCAGGAGGACTCAACCCCTTAGCATCACCCCTGCATATTTTCCCGAAGTAGTATAAAATCTTTTGATGATAAATGAAACCATTCGAAACTAAGTTGGTTTGATTGTCACATACCAGTTATTTCTTGCGTCTGGCTTTGAGCCTCCTCTTCAGCCTTCTCCTTGGCAGCAGCCTCTTTCTGCAATCGTTCCAGCTCTTCCTGCTCTTTTAAGAGCTTCTGATGTTGAATGCCCAAGTTCTTGCAGTGCTTTTTGTGTGTGAACCAGTGCCTTTTTTGGCAATCTTGACTGCAGTACTTTGCCTGTAAAAGGAATAGTCATGAATGATTTGTGATTATCACTGATTGATGATTGACGATCATTGTTCATGGTGATTATAATGATAAATAAGTTGATTGATGGTTTTATGATTGATGGTGATTGATAATTGGTTGTTGGTCGTTAATTAATGATGAATATGATTGATGATAATCGATGATTAGTGATTCACAAACATTAATTGATAGTGATAGAGATTGATCATGATTGATCGATGATAACTGACTAGTGACGATTGGTTGATTGATTATGATTCATTTACGATGATTTATTGATAGTTGATTGATCATGACGATTTATTGATAATGAGTGACTGATGATTAATTAAAGTGAATGAAAGATTGAAGTGATACACTGGTTGGCAAGCTGATTTGATTGGTTGATTGACGTTGATTGATTGAAAAAAGTGATTTATTGATTTGAATGATTGTGGTTGCTGGTTCATTCGTTGATTAATTGAAGTTTAAGAATTGCAATTAACAAGACCTTACCACTTTACACTGGCCACATTTCTTGTTGGAATTGCCTTGCCCACAAGCATAACACGAGTTAGAGAAGTTTGCACTATAGAGAAACCATATAAGCAGGATTATAAAACTGTTATGGAAAAATAACTTGGATCTTTTCATAATGTCGTGAATAAAAATCAGACCAAGGGGGAAAAGCCCAAAGCATAACACGGATTAGAGAAATCGGTACTGTTCAAAAATCGAATTAGCGTGATAAACACGGACAAATCCCTTACAAAATTTTAAATTAATCTCCTCACAGAGACGTTTGAGGTATTCAAGAGGGTATTGCCACTTTTCTGAGAGTTGATAAGGGAGTGGGAAGGTCCCTTCAGGATGATGGCATATTAGGCAATAATATATAAGGCAGGATATCGTTAAATCACCGGTGGACAAAATAGTCCTGAACAAAAATAAAAACTCTTTATTCCCATGGTCGAAAAAGCAAATTAGTCACCTCCCTACCTTTGCAGACCGTTAATTGACTGAGTGAGTGCTGATAATGCGGTCGGCTCATTGCCCTGCGGAGGAGAGATATTTTGCAAACGTCAGTATTACTGGGACAGCTTGTGTTGATTGGCATGTCAAATTTGCCGCGAGACATAATAAGATTGATAGAGAAGTTGCTTAGAAGGAAGCTGAAATCATTTACAACTTTGTAAACGAGTAAGCCTTAGGCCTCAAACTTTGAAGAAAGCATGGACAACAACCGATAACAAATTTGTGCCTTTAAAAATCTCTTCTTAAAGACTCATTGCTAACAATGGGCCTTTGCGAGCGTGGCGACGATCCAAACAATGGCAGTAAACTTCTACGGATTAACCAAAATTGATTTCAGACTGTCTAAAAATGCATTATGGGATGCTTGCGGAGCGCAATGGCTCATTGTTAGCAATGAGTCTTTAAAACAAATTAAAATCTGGTCAAATTCCTTCACCCTAATCCCTTTTACCATCATTGTACAAAAAGACATTCAAAACATTTGAAACCCATCAGAGTAGAATTTAGTAATCAGATGTTTTCTGCGAATTTCTGGAGGGTTTCAGAATACATATTTGAAAATCAAGTTCATATTAAAATGCCTTACCCGAACAACTGGATACATGGTCCTCACTAACTGTTTGAAGAGATTGGATTCACGATAAGGAAACGAACGAATTGATTCTCGTAGAAAATCTTCCATAGCCAGAGGAAAGCCATCACTTTCTCTGCCCTTCAATAACCTGAAACAGAGAGAAACAAAGAGTTGCACTCAGGGGTGTGGTGCTACGGTGGCCAAAAATTGGCAAATTGGTGTAGTGCTAGGGTGGCCAAAAATTGGCAGTCCTTGTTGTTGCCAAAAATTGGCAAATTGGTGTAGTGCTACGGTAGCCAAAAATTGGCAAATTGGTGTAGTGCTAGGGTGGCCAAAAATTGGCAGTCCTTGTTGTTGCCAAAAATTGGCAAATTGGTGTAGTGCTACGGTAGCCAAAAATTGGCAAATTGGTGTAGTGCTAGGGTGGCCAAAAATTGGCAGTCCTTGTTGTTGCCAAAAATTGGCAAATTGGTGTAGTGCTACGGTAGCCAAAAATTGGCAAATTGGTGTAGTGCTAGGGTGGCCAAAAATTGGCAGTCCTTGTTGTTGCCAAAAATTGGCAAATTGGTGTAGTGCTACGGTAGCCAAAAATTGGCAAATTGGTGTAGTGCTAGGGTGGCCAAAAATTGGCAGTCCTTGTTGTTGCCAAAAATTGGCAAATTGGTGTAGTGCTACGGTAGCCAAAAATTGGCAAATTGGTGTAGTGCTAGGGTGGCCAAAAATTGGCAGTCCTTGTTGTTGCCAAAAATTGGCAAATTGGTGTAGTGCTACGGTAGCCAAAAATTGGCAAATTGGTGTAGTGCTAGGCTGGTCAAAAATTGGCAGTCCTTGTTGTTGCAAGAACGCCCTTGTTATTTTTATAACACTACACCACTGGTTGCACTTTCGTTTAAATGTCAGCACAAAATTTCAACAACTTTAAAGTCAATATGTCCCGCTAGTCAATCGCTCAGGGATGGAGAAAACATTCAGAACTAGCTTATTGGATAGGTAACAATTGGTCTATTGTATAATCCAACCAATGGGAAATTTCAATGGCCAGCGAAATGCGTCGGGACATAGTGCTTTTAATGAACAGAGTTTAAGAGTGATGACGTCACGAAGTGTAGAAAGGACGGGAGGGATGCACCTGTAAATGTGACGTATGCCAAATTAAATGATTTTATTGTAAATTTGCATCTAAAAGGCATTAATCATCATTACTTTGTATATTTCGTAAATAAACGAATTAGAAAAAGTCATTGTATATTAACATAAAACTAGATTCCATTTAAAATAAAATTACAAACAAAGAAACCAAATCCGGTTATGAATTGTTTGAACAAAAATAGTTTGAATCCGGTTAGATCGTAACCATAACCCGGATTACTCGGCTTCAAGCTTCTTCTGGCCGATTCAATGTTTACACAATTCAATCATGACGTGATTTTCAAGACGAGGCCATCAGTGAAATGGGTGTAAGCTTACTTTTTAATGAAGCCTTCGATTCCATCCTCGGTTTCATGCCATTTGACGCATTTCTCGTAAACACAAGCAAAACAATGAACCTTCATTGCCATGATCTCGTTAACCTCCTTTTTGAACAGGTGTTCTCGTTTCAAATCGAGGATTCGCGTCACTTGAGTCGAGTTTTCAACCAAGGCGATGTTTTCTTGTAAAAATAAGGAAATCTGAAAGAAAGGGTCAATAGGTCAAAGTGATAATAGGTCATTAGAAAAGCGTGGAGAAGCGCGATTAGAGTAATTCTTGGGGGAAACAAACCAGCATTCATACGAAGGTCTGTTGGCATTCAAAATTGTGCATCATATGAAAAGGGGCAGTAAAAATCGATGTCGTCATGGGGCACTTATCAGTCTCATGGAAAAAAGCTAGTCTCGAGTCAACAGGCGAATAGAATGAAGATAAAAGTGTGACATCAAAAGTGTGAGAATGAATGTCTGGTTATAACTGATTATAATGGTTCAGGAGCTTGTCAGTGCTTGCTAATTTAATTTTATGTCATTTTATTCATTTCACAGAAAGAAAGCTGAAGGAACTATCGATACTGGCGCCCAACTTGGGTTTTCCATGGGTGAGGGAGGGGAGTGGTTAGTGGGGGACACGTTTTCGGTCAGATCAATTTTGTATTTCGCCTAAATTCGATGCGAAAATATTGATGATGGGTTAAATTTTGGCAACCCTTTTTTGTGATGTAACCCTATGATTTTGAAACTACTTTCAGGTAGCCAAAAGTTAGTCATGGGCGTTCCCTTTCAGGTAAAATTGGTGTTCCTTTCTGGTAAAAAGACGATTTCAGGCGGCAAATAGGGCGTGGCATAAAAATCGATGATTTGTTTTCCCCTAAAAATTATTTGCTAGTAAAAAATTTTTCAAGCAGTCTTGCACCGATGTAAAATTTGTTAACCATTTTTATCAAAACAACCAATCATTGTCAGTACATACTCTCTACGTATCGGAGCACGTCCAGAGAGAACCGAAAATGCACCAGACTTGACTTGTAATGTGCTACCGCCTAGAAGCGTCGGTAAGAATTTTCGATCTGGTCCTGGGGTGGTAAAGGCCCCCTCAGTGGGGTCCAAGGTAACCAAAAATGAAAGATCTCGCGATTTGGAGCTTATTACCAGTAAGAGTACATACTACTTAAATACAAAAATTTTGATACAAATTCACATGTCAATGTCCATAGGCCCATGAAAATAAACAAAGTTAGGTCAAAGATAGTCGTCTTTATCATTAGTACTATTAAAGGCATTGAGTCATGGTAAATAGGCCTTCTCTATAGGGGGTCATTTGGTTTCGGCGTGATCGCTGCTGTTTCATGTGACAACTTGATATCCGTTGTTGACAACTTGCTTTTGATGAAAATTGTTTTGTCAATCAGTACGAGGTGAGTTCATGTGACCAGTTTAAGGTCAGCCAATAGCATCGCAGTTATGAAAATCATGACTCAGCGGATTTTGGCACTTAGGGTATACCCAATCCATTTTATAATGACTCAATGCTTTTAATAATTCTTTGATTCAAAGTTTACAGTTACAAACATAAAGCTAATTGGCAGTTACTTAAAAGCTTATTGAGGCCAACTATCTCTGCAACAAAATCTATGAAACCCTTTCTCACAAGGTCGCTATTGCACCTGTGCGTGAAAATTTTTCAGAAATAGACAAAAGGAAAGGCAAAAACGTTTACAAAACATCTTTCATAGCAAATATCTTATGAAACGCAATACAAGACATGTCTATAAATTTCGACTGGAAACGTCTACAAAGTTCAACTTCCAGATCCGACTACTTTCCAGTTTTGCTTCCGTATCTCTGGCGATATGAGCTGCTGTACCTACTTCTGTACCCACCCACAGGAACACGTGGTCTGTATCTGTTATATCTACTTCCGGTGTAGCGGCTCCCGGTGTACCGGCTTCCGGTGTAGCGACCAGTGCTTCCGGTATAACGGCCTCCAGTGTAGCGGCTTCTGTAGCCGGCACCATAGCGTCTTCCAGTGTAGCGGCTTCCAGTGTAGCGGCTTCCAGTGTAGCGGCTTCTATAGCCGCCAGACCCTAGTCTAGAGTATCTGCTGTTGTATCGGTAGTTTGAGGATGGGTAGCCGCCGGAATACCTAGGAGAAATAATCATCACTGGTTTAAACTTGGATGATAAACTCTTGGCTTCTTTGGCACATCAATTCTCAGATATTAAAACTATTCTTGACAACGTTATTAAACGATAAAATAAAAATGATAATTATGTATTGCGTTACACAATCATGTATCACAAATACTTCATACCTTCAAAAAGTTTACTTTTCCAAAAGATCCTTTTCTTAAAGTTAACATTGTGGCCTTGGGCATTTGTGTGAAAGGTCAAAGTTCAGAGCATGGTATTCTGGGAAATTTCATATATTATACAGAAAGTACGGATGATTTTAGCAGGATCTAATAAACATCTATAATATTCTATATCTTAGCAAATGCAAAAGATAGCAAACATAAGAAAATTACATTTGAACCAACTAATTTCCGTAGGGAAAGGATGTTATCCCCTTGGGTAGAAAAAAACTTGATTCAAAGGCCAAAGGTGACGAGTTTTTGCGTAGACAGAAGAAGATTTGTTGTCACTGTCTGTACAAGCCACTGTCCGTAAAGGCCACTATCCGTAATTTTACTATATAAGAAAGGACATTTCGATAAAGCCATAGGATGTCAATATGGAAAAACTTGATCTGGAGGAATTATTGCGTAAATCATTACCGCTAGAGAGAAATTGCTAGCTAAAGTGACGTGTTTTAGGGGTACAGAGAAGATTCATTGTCCTAATGCATAAAGCCTCGACCCTTAGGTTGTGAACATGGGAAAATTTAATCTCATGCAATAATCACGATAATGCATACATTTAGGGAGATATAATAACTCGCGACTAACCTTGAATAGTATCCATCGGTCTCATCGTTGCCAGATCGTGTGACGTCACCAGAGTCGCTGCTAGAGTCGGCTGTCCCATCGGCATTCACCAGGTAGAGTGCAAGCAAGACAGTAACAAACACAGAAAGATGCATCTTTGCTTCTTTACACGATGTAGTATTTGAACTATGAACTTTGAATTATGGACTTAGAACTTTGTACTATGCACTTCGCAGTGTACAGTTTTCGCTTTAGCACTGTGTAGGTTTCAGTTCGCCGGCTATGAGGACAGGGTGTTAAAGCGCGGTTTTTATAGCAAAGCTGAGGGCGATATTGGGCGGTAGTTGTTAATCACAAAATACGGGGGAGTGCCTACTATGACCAGCTGCCTTAGGCAATAATGATAATTTATGTCACGAAACGACATAATTTAAGCCATTAGTTTTGAAATAATGATAAAACAGACAATTGATGAAAATACTTAGAAAAATAGTTAAAAAGCGGATGTAAACATGATTATTGTGAAAAGCGATTTTGTAAACAGAATTTTCTAGATTTGCCAAAATGCAGAGAAATACATAGGCTGTTCGTGCAATTTTCGGAATTTTGCGACGGAATTTAAAAAATTAAAGGTAAGAGGGAAAATTGAACAAAAAAATAAATTTACCACGAGAAAAGACTTAATAATAAGAAAATATATAAATAAGACAAGTTACTTTCTATGGATTTTGTTAAACAAATATCGTAATTCCATTGACGCAAAAACGTCTTTAGCCGTGGTCCAAATCTTCTGCTTTTCAGACACGCAAAGAAGACCTATACTACACAATAGAGAACTTCACGGATTTATCTTATAAAGAGATATATGTGATGAAAAATTCACGAAATTGCATTTTTATTGGAAAATCTCCAATATGATAAAGGGGTTGCAAACACAGATTTCGTCCGATATGTGCTCGCATGTTAAAAGAGGGCGGTTGAGCAACCCCCAAATCTCCCTGAAATTCAGCAAGGGGGCTGAGCAAAGGGGTCTTATTTACGTCATCTCTGGAGCCGCCCGGCTCTACACACAAAAGATTGTACAGCTCGGCCTATACAGCATTGTGGAGTAACTATATGATGAAAAATGAAATGAAAATGAAAATGAAATGAAAATCACATAAGAAAGCAGAAGTACAGTTGCCTGATGATCGCAGTCGAATATGTAATCAGAATACAATATGATCCTTATGATCGCATTAAGCGTGGAACTCGGAATGGAAACTTAGAACTGTCTTGTTCTATACACCAAATAGCGTGTACAGCTCTGTCTATACGGAATAGAGCACTTTATGACAGACTGGTAAACTGTAGTTTTCATTGGACAATATGCTTTGTACACAAATAGTCTAGTAAAAAGCATGCAAAATGCCTGATGATCGCTTTATGCGTGAAACTGGAAGTAGCAACTAAGAACCGTCCTGTTCTATACACCAAATAGCGTATACGGAATAGAGCATTTTGTGACAGACCGGTCAATTGTGAATTTCATTGAAAAACATATGTATACGAATAAGGACAGAAGGAAGCTAATTTTTCCTTTCATGATTTTTAGACAAAAGTTCATTTAAGAAAATTCTTGGACATTGGAAAGGAACAACCATAGCAAAGTACAACACTCGTCTAAAATACCAGTGCTTGAGGCGAACGACACAACACCCGTCTAAAATGGCACTGCTTGAGGCTTATGACACAACGCCCGTCTGAAATTCCAATGCTTGAGGCCAACGACAAAACACCTGGCTTAAGGGCACTGCCTGAGGCAAATGACACCAATGAAGTCATAACGACACACCTTAAATTTTATCCCTAACACTTTTGACTTAACAACGGGGATGGTCTTATACACAGTAATAGAAGTAGGGCTTATGGTAGAGGAATAGATACGCACTCATCAAAATCCCAGTTATTCATTGATACTTAGTGTCAAGGACTCAATTGTGTAGTATATTTAAATCACAACACGTGCTTTTTAAAGCGTCTTTAAGCTGCATTAAAGAAGCCAATACCAAAACTAAAAATACTTTAAAGTATGGGCGGTCTAATGGCCTAAGTTGCCATCAAATTTGCCCTTCTACCCGCAAAGATTTTGAACAAACTATTCTGGATTCTAGTACAAATTACACTTTAAACAAATTCCAATAAAAGACATACATGTAACTTCAAAACAAAAAAAGAACTTAATCTTGTGTTATACTTGAAAGAATGAATTATCCAAATTTTCAGTGCATCTCATTAATGTTATTATAAAAAGAAATTTAGATCATGAAAAGGCTTTTGGCGTTCATAAGTTCACAACTTCTGTGGATTTATACATAACGATTTAAAGTTGATGATCGCATGAAGAGTTAAAATCGAAGCTGCAACTTAGAACCGACCTGTTCTATACACCAAAGTGTGAACAGCTCGGTCTATACGGCATCACGTACTGTATGAAGACCAGTTAACAGTAGCCGTTAAAAGTCAACATACTTATAGGGCATAGGAAATACATATTATCTGATTCCTGCAACTCTGAGTTACGTCCTAAATGTTGTGGCACCAAAGATAATGGGTACCGTCCTAAACAGCTAGGGGGTTTGCTGAAAGAATTTTTCTTTAAGCTAAACCCGTATAATATTAAAATTCATGTTTCAAATTATCTGTTGTGTATATGAAGCATTCAATTTATTCAGACTCAAAAATACTGATAGGAAATACTGGGAGAGGGGGGGGGGGGCTTGTTAAGGATATTGTCTTGAGACCATTATCATATTTTGAATACAGATTTTGCAACTTATCTTTGCGTTTGCGGCCACGGTGGGGGGGGGGTGTAAGGATATTGTTTGAGACATTATCATATTATTTTTGAATACAGATTTTGCAACTTATTTGCGGGGCGGGGCACGTGGGGGGGGGGGGGTGTTAAGGATATTTCTTGAGACCACATAATCATATTTTGAATACAGATTTTGCAACTTACTTTCGCGTTTGCGGCCACGGTGGGGGGGGGTGTTAAGGATATTGTCTTAGAAACCATAATCATATTTTGATACAGATTTTGCAACTTATCTTGCGTTTGCGGCCACGTGGGGGGGAGGTGTTAAGGATATTGTCTTGAGACCATAATCATATTTTGAATACAGATTTTGCAACTTATCTTTGCGTTTGCGGCCACGGTGGGGGGGGGTGTTAAGGATATTGTCTTGAGACCATAATCATATTTTGAATACAGATTTTGCAACTTATCTTTGCGTTTGCGGCCACGGTGGGGGGGGGTGTTAAGGATATTGTCTTGAGACCATAATCATATTTTGAATACAGATTTTGCAACTTATCTTTGCGTTTGCGGCCACGGTGACTTATGCACGCGGTTTGCACATTTCAATAATGAATTTGGACAACCCCTGGCCTTAAAAAGTGCGACTACATCTTGGAGAAAGTATTTTGTTGTTAAAGGAAAAAACTCGGGTTACGGAATGCGTGGCTTGATTTGCAAGATAAATGTTACAACTGCAACAAATTTGTCATTGCAGATTGCCGCTTTTGGCTCATTATATCATGGATTGCAGCCCACCCCCACCCCCCAGAGAATACCCCTACAATAGGCATCTTTATAGTAAACGAAAAATGGTAACCAGCTTTTACAATCGTCCACGAAAATTGAGACTGCTTTTCCTACCCACCTCACATCAATGCCAACGTTTGATGCATTTCACCAAAAGAAAACCTATCGAGATTATTCTGTAAACCATCCATAATTTTGACTTAGGCCTCAGACAGACATATTTGTTGCTCAACCCTTCCACTGTCCCCTTCACTCCCCCGCCCCCTCCAAGCAATGTTGTTTGTTGAGACTATGTTAAATAGTTGCAAATCATGTGTACAAAGACCGTATACAATAACAAGATCTCAACAAACAACATTGCTTGACGGGGGAGGGGGTCAAATACAATACACCAATTCGACTTACGGCCTCATTTTGAAAAATTCTTCAAATTCTTTTGTACAAAATGTTTGACCTCAGATTCGGATTGAAAGCAATGATTTTAGTCTAATTGTAAGTTTTCATTATGATATTGCTCACGATATTTTTTTTTATGACGACATGAAGATAAAAACTTTATAAGGGATTTGACCGTGATTGGCGACTAGGGGGGTAAAGTTTCCCCCGGAACGACTTTTGCGGTCAAATCCCTTACAAGTTTTCAAACTTCATTTCTCGGTAAAATCTAAAATACAAGCTCAAACAATATGAAAAATGGCATCCCGCCTAAAATTATGGCGAAAAAACCAAATCTGAGCTTAAAAAAGTCGTATAATTAAGTTTGGAGAAATTTCCAAAACGAGGTCGTAAGTCGAATTGGTGTATTCTATTAGATTACTGTCAATAAATTTGTTCGAATTTTATCACTGGTTTCAATATACTTTTTGAAGGATTGTAGACTTAGGAACCTCAGAGGTGATACTGAGGAATCTCAAAACGTTGATTTATGCGTTTCGCATTACTAGGGATGGTTATTTAGAGAATTCACTGTAGGTGAGATATTTCGCCAAGCTAAAGTTACAGCAATGTCTAATTGGGCCTAGCGGTAAAAAGGAAATCCATCATTCTTATGAAAAGACCTCTACTTAGAGCACATGACTTAAAAACGTTGGTGGCCACAAAAATTCTTCCCAGAGGTCGACCCTTCAAAATTAGACCAATAAAGTCTCAGACGCGAAATATTCCCTAAAGCAAAATTTTGACCTTTGACTTTGAAGAAAAAGTGGTCCAATATTTTCTTTTCTACTTCAAATATTACAAAAGAAATTTGGCTGATGGCGAGTACTGTTATTGATAACATAAATTTTTTTTTATAAAAAATCAAAAAAATAAATTTTATAGATTTTAAATGTTATTGAATTCAAAAAATCTGCACTTACAAAAACAGGATGAAGATTTGTAATGATGATAAAACGCTGCAAGGGCTCGGCCAGAAATGATGCTAGTTTTGGCTCTTTTTCCAAACCTGTTAATCGAAAGAAAACATTCTGTTGATCAATTCTTAAATGTTTATGAATATAAGATATTATGCTTACTGTTAATTAGCAGAGCTTAACCAGGGGCAGACGCCTGGGGGGCGATGGGGGGCAGTCACCCCCCCCCCAATATTTAGGAAAACTATGGTATCTTGTTCTAAGACAAAGGGAAAATGTGACGTCATCTTATCAAAACAATAGGCTTGCCCCCCCCCCCAATATCTGAGCAAATGTCCGCCCCTAAGCTTAACCCCAACCTGTAATCTAAGTCAGGGGCCGCACAACAGGGGGTAGGGGCCATGGCCTCCCCACTTTCTCACAAAGTAAAATACTAAAATCAGCTTAAATGAATTCAGATAGATAAATCTTCAGAATTTGTAATGAATACATTTAGCCAAAGCACACAAGTAAAACAACGTCAGCAACATTTTTGTGACAATTGGGGCTGAAGGGGGGAAGAGGAAACTTTCCTTACATCGCTGGCCCCTCCAGTTTAGAATCTGTGGTGCAGGCCCTACACGAAGCCTGCTCAAGCTCCAGGTAAAAAAACCGCATAGAAGGAAAACATTTTTGCGGATCAGACTGTACGGTTTCTTGAAAAAGAAATAAATCTAATCCTTGATTAATCCTTTATTAATCTTCAGTTAATCCTTGACTAATCCTTGACCTACCTTGAGGCTTTGTGTAGTACTCGATGTCATGTCTGGCAATATAGTTATTAATCAGGCTGACGCAGTCATGCCTACCTGCAAAAACAAACCAAAGAACGATGTACGGTCAATCTAGAATATGTTATCAATAACTGCTTGGTTGAAGTGATTCTAGGAGGCTATGAATATTTACAGGATGTTATATAAGCTACAAGTGATGTAGGATCGATCTGGAATATGCTATTATGGACTGGTTCGTTGAAACTGTCATTAGAACATATAGAGAATGTTATATAAGCCATGTGCGATGTAAGAACGATCTAGAATATGTTGTTATGGACTGCATTGTTGAAACAGTAATTGCAGGCTAAGAACATTTCGAGGAAGTTATGTAGGGCCACGCGTAATGCAAGATCGATTTGGAATATGTTATTATGGACTGGTTTGTTGATACTGTCATTGGAGGCTAAGAAAATATGGAGGATGTTATATAAGTCACAAGTGATATAGGATATGTTGTCAATTATTGGTTCATAGAACTTACAAAAGACAAAAGACATAAGACAAAGACAAAAAAGTGACAACATAAATTATTGCTAGGAAAGGCAAGATACACCCAACAAAGGGTTCTTAAATGGAAAACAAACCATAAAACCAATCCATAATTCAAAATAGCCCATTAAAAAAGACATTCCAAGCCAAATAGGACATTACCAGCGAATAACAAGAGAGATTAGAAATAAGTCAAGAGCTTCTTACTATATAACCGACATCTTAGCTTAAGCAAGAAAATCACAGCTTCAAGATAATAAAACTTGGAATGCTGTAAAATATTTGCTTTTTTCAAAGCTATTTCTAAACTTGAGAATAAAAATATTAATAGTAAAATAAAGAATAAAAGTATCAATAAATTTTTAGCTTTAAATGAAAAGTTTCAACATGAGGCACATTGTGTCTCATTATAGGACACAATATTTCTTTAACTTCTGACATTGTTTGAACTAATTTAAAGTAACTTGAAACTAGATTTCTAAAAGGAATAAAAGCAATATAGCTTATAATGTATGAATATACATTGTATAGTGATAAAGAATATGGTCTTACCAACAAATGCTCCTAATTGTGTTGCAGTTTTCCCTATTTTGTTCTCAATTGATGGATCGGCACCGGCATCGAGTAAAAGTTGAACACATTCTGTTGAGCCTATGAATAAAATTGATATGATATGATATGATATGATATGATATGATATGATATGATATGATATGATATGATATGATATGATATGATATGATATGATATGATATGATATGATATGATATGATTTGATATGATATGATATGATATGATACGATATATGATATATGATATATGATATGATACGATATATGATATGATATGATATGATATGATATGATATGATATGATATGATATGATATGATATGATATGATATGATGTGATATGATATATGATATGATATGATATGATATGATATGATATGATACGATTTGATATGATATGATATGATACGATATGATAAATGATATATGATATATGATATGATACGATATATGATATGATACAATATATGATATGATATGATATATGATATGATATGATATGATATGATATGATATTATATGATATGATATGATATGATATGATATGATACGATTTGATATGATATGATATGATATGATATGATACAATATGATACAATATGATAAATGATAAATGATATATGATATTTGATATGATACAATATATGATATGATATGATATGATACGATACGATAAGATACGATACCATACGATATGATACGATATAATTGTTTATATTTGAAATATAGTGTTTCATTATAAAACATAATACTGTTATAAGAGAAAATACCTGCTAATGTTGCAAACATCAATGGAGTGTACTGAAAAACAATGTTTTGATGTCAAAATGGAAATGATACAAAAATGACACATTTCAGCCAAGTTTAACACACGTATTCCAATACTATTCTCTACCTTTAGGTATGATGTTAGTATTCTGTTTTAACTTGGCATTTGGCACTCCAACATGGTTCAATTTTAGCTCTACAACAATGCCAGTAACACAATTTTGTGATGTAGACAGAGAGGATGTGTTTGTTTTGCCTGGTCAAGATCAACATGTTCAGCGTAAAACAAAATTTACTTTTAAACAATGATTGAAATTGTTTTTTGAGTGAAAAATTCTCAAAAAACTTTTTGAATGTTTTGTATCTAATTCAATTATTGTTTTATTTAACAAAAAATTGAGAATAATTTTCATCCATTTTTCATGATTTCTTTAATATATATTTATCTTATCTTATGTTAGAACAAATAAAATCTTACATCAAATCAAAGAGCAAAGAGTAGCCATAGAACAACAGTTAGGTTAAATTTTAAAGGACAAATCTTTAATAACAAATGGAAAATTTAAAGGACAAATCTTTAAACAAATTACTCCATGATCAGAGCTTTTTCTGTTGACATCAGCACCATGTGTGATCAAGACATCAAGTGATTCATTGTCTCCTTTGTATGCAGCATGCATTAATGCTGTCATCCCATTCTGAAATCAGACAAACCTTTAAGATGGCTGTATGAAAATCTGGACCTCAATGTAGAACTGGATCCACAGAAATCTGGGGTAAAGGGGCAGAGGAAAAGGGCTTGAAGGATGCTTTCTTAAAGTTGAATCCTGTTAGGTTGTATCCCTGATAATAAGAACATTTACAGAAGTCCAACTGATTTTCATTCAAATTAAATACTATACTATTATTTTAGGTTATGCCCAGGATAAAATGGATATTTGCTGAGTCAGACAACTTCCTTACCCCCTCCACCTTTGAAGGTCTGAATTCATGGGAATTAGCTGTAAATTCAAATCGGATGTTTGCTGTAATATGCTGTGTTGCCAACAAGGACATGTCTTCAATCAACTCCTTCCTGTGTGATTAGCTAAGACTTATAAAATGGCAACAGCTAAGGCACTTGAAGGCTAACATAGATTTCAGGTCATCTAAAGGCCATCCTTTATCAAAAGGCAGGGGGGGAAAATATGAAAAAGGGAGAGAAGATTTGGGATAGGGCATTGATACAAACTGACAGAATAAGAATTTACTGATAAAACTTCAAAGTTTATTGCCATTAGGACAGTTTTCTAAATATTGAAAATTGAAAATGGTTCTGAATATTTGCAGTGCTGCTGGAACTAAGTTCATATTGGGGGGGCTGCCCATTGTATTGCCACCCATTCAGTATGCTGTTATAAAATAATTGGGGGTTCCAGCTCCCCATACCACCCCCTCAGGCCACCCCTTAACTTCCGATGTCCCTGATAATTTGATTCAAAATTAGAAAATTCAAGCTAAATAACCATATCAAGAATTATTCTCATCTAGAGAAAAAATATTTTTAAGAATATACTACAAAAAAGGCTCATAACTTCTAAGGCAAAGTTCCTACGGCAGCTTACGAAAGTATTAATGAAAGAATTTGTCACTTGGTACCTTGTCAAAATAGTCAATTTTGATATTCCATTGGCTGGACAGTCTTGTAACTTCGCTGATGTCTTCTGAAAATTTCAAAGTATGTGAGAATTATTTTGCTTTATTTTTACTTTCAAACCATTAAAATTTTGTCAACATTCATTATCTGAGACAAACTGCTATGTAATATATCAAAAAAGCTAAGTCTAGGCATATTATCAGATATATGGAGTGAGTGTTTGCTACCAAACCCTTTAACTAGAATGCTTAGAACCTTAAGCAGAGAAATATTGTTGTCTATCTAAAGCTTAGCTGTGAGCACATGCAAGTTATCCTGCCAGGGGGAGCGAAAAACAACAATTGAAAAAGATTTAGGCCTGCATAAGAATAAATTTGTTATGAAAAAGGGATTTTGTGAGCACATGTTTCAGAAAAAGATATTTGCAACATAGCTTAAACAAAAAATATAGGTTTCTTTTCGAGTAACAAGATTACATAATGTGAAATGCCATTAGAAAACCATTAAGTTCTCCAAACTCAAGCTGCAAGCTTCTTATATGAGCTCAAGGAATTTGAATGCAGCTGCAAAGTTTTAAATGTCTTGAAGCTTCTAATGGAACTTCAATTTCCAGTACTTCGCAAAAGGACCCACTTATAATAATTAATAAACTAAAGAAGACAGACGGCAGAACATTTTATTCTGTTTATCACCAAAAAAGCTAATTACTTTGGAGCCATCTTTTTCCTGGATGAATTTTTTCCAGAAACTGTGGCAAGCAAAGTCCAAGAGCGCATTAAGGGACCAAAGGACAGACATTTTTTGCTGTTTACAGATGAAAATAGGCCTTTCATCCCTTTTGAAAATGATACATATATGTTTTTTTGTTCAAGCTTTACCTCTAGTGTGCAATGTAAGTTATGCAGCAAACAGTAAGTTAGGGGCATTATGGCTTACACCTGTCTGGGGAAGCAAGCATTATGGCTTACACCTGCCTGCCGTCTTCTATACCACTCAGATAATTTAACTAAATCCGTTTCTTTATGGTTCAAAATTACAAAAAAAGGTTTACAACACATCTTTCTGGGTTTTCTATGTTCAAGAAAAGTCACTTGTGTTCTAAATTTTCAGCTACTTTTGGAAGAGTGAAGAAATTAATTATCTTTCTTGTGAATAAACAAACTTATAGCTCGAGTTCAAATTTTTGGCCTAACAAGAATTCGAGAAATATAATCGCTGTAAAAGCAAGTGTTTATTTTTGACAATTATTTGGTTAAAATGTGAATCTTACTGTCCCGGGCTGCTTGCAACAGACGATCTTCATCAGACGTAGGATTACTTGCAGCTGCTTCTCCATTCTCAGCTTCGTGGGTTTTTTGTTCACCTTGCGTGTCCGCCATCTTCGTGAGAATATTATGGATGAGATGAGTTGAATTAAAAATACCAAGAACGATTCCTTCGCAGGGACGTGGTTGTGAATTATGACGGGGGTTGAATGCTTAGAAAAATGTGCCTTGAAAGGTGAGACAAAAAGGAAGTAATTATTGTCATTTTCGTCATAATTATAATTAAAAACATTTTAATAATCATCAGGGGCTCTATGTAGCTGTATAAGAATCTCATTTTGAACAGTTGGAAAGTTTTTTAGCATTGCATGGCACCAAATTATATTATTCGGTAATACTTGTGTTGACAAGCTGTTTTTGAGCTAAAAGCATTGCAAGAAGCAGATTCAGTTCCGTTTTTCTCTTCCTTTAAAAGAACAATTCTATAATAATACGAGCCTCAAAACTGGTCAAAGGTTAGGAACAAACTTAAGCTGAGTTACTGTGAAATGTTATTTTGAACAAAGTTGTGAAGTCCCCTTAAAACATTCCATCTCAAAACCGAGGAGTTTTTGCAATCTAGGGGTGCTTTTTGTATG
>NW_027019653.1:1859522-1927330 GCF_013076305.1 Rhopilema esculentum
ATATCCATGGAAAAAGGATCCCAATCTTCTACCTGACAATAAACAACTGGCAGTGAAGCGTTTAGAATCAATGGAACGTCGATTGAAGATTAAACCCGAACAAGCAGAAGCTTATGATAAGCAAATGAAAGAAATTAACGAAATGAACTTTTCATGTAAATTGACAACTGACGAATTAAAAGAATATAAAGGCCCTGTGCATTACATCCCCCATCATGCAGTCCTAAGACCAGAGAAGAAAAGCACACCTGTCCGAATCGTGTTCAACTCATCCTCAGTGTTTCAAGGTCATCAACTCAACGATTATTGGATGAAAGGCCCAGACTTATTGAATAACCTGTTTGGAGTCAGTCTGCGTTTCAGAGAAAGAGAAGTAGCATTGATTGGTGACATATCAAAGATGTATCATCGAATATTGATACCAGAACAAGATCAGCATGTACACAGATTTCTTTGGCGTAATTTAGAGACACACAGAGAGCCTGATGTTTATGTCAAGACAGTTCTTACATTTGGGGACAAACCAGCCCCAGCGATGGCACAGATTGCTTTGAGAAAGACTGCAGAAGAATGTAAAGAAATCAAACCGAAAGCTGGAAAGGTGCTGACAGAAAATGTTTACATGGATGATATATGTGAATCAGTGGAAACGGTAGAAGAAGCAAAGAAGCTAGCAGAGGATATAGATTTTGTTCTGAAGAACGGAGGTTTCCAAGTCAAAGGATGGATTTCAAACAAAGAACTGCATGAAAACAGCAAGCATACAGGAGAGTCAGATGCAAACAATATGCTGAAAGAAGAAGCAGATGAGAAAGTACTTGGAATTTCTTGGAACAGAAAGTCAGATACGCTGTCACTTAAAGTTGACTCTGACTTGATGAAACTCATTGATGAAGAAAAGCATCTAACAGAGAAGGTAAAACTAACCAAAAGAAGACTACTGTCTGAAGTTGCAAAGATTTACGATCCAATCGGATTGGCTGCTGCATTTATTATCAGAGCTAAGATTGGAATACAGGAACTATGGCAGACTGGAATTGATTGGGATATAGAAATTCCTACAAATATGCGAGGGAAATGGATTGAACTGTTTAAAGAGATGAAAGAGCTCAACAATATTTCTTTCAGAAGACCATTGCTAACAACAGATGTCAAAGAAAAACCATCATTGTGTTTGTTTTCAGATGCGTCACAAGAAGCCTTTGGAGCATGTGCATACCTTCGACAGAAAATTGAGAATGGCAAATTTGATGTTAGATTCGTTGCTGCCAAAACAAGAGTTGCACCACTAAAACAGCTAACCATACCACGCTTAGAGTTACAAGCTGCTGTCCTCGCATCACGTCTTGCAAAAACGATTCAAGAAGAATCAAGGATCGAATTCAAGGATGTTAATTTCTTCACAGACAGCTCGATAACATTAGCTTGGATTCAAAGTCCATCACGCAGTTACAAACCATTTGTATCATCCAGGATAGGAGAGATTCAAAGCAATTCAGACCCTAGCCAGTGGAAACACATTCCTGGGGAAAACAATGTAGCAGACGAGCTGTCACGAGGGATTCATGTACATGAACTGAACGGAAGATGGATGCACGGACCAGAGTTTCTACGAACTGCGGAAGGATTATGGCCAACAAAAGCTATTCCGTCGCCAGTCAAAGAAGACAGTGAACGTCGTAAAGCTACAAAAGTCTGTTTGTCGATAAACACAAAGCCTGAAAATGTTATCAATTATGACACAGTCTCCAGTTGGCCGAAGCTTATACGAGTTTATGCATGGATCAAAAGACTAGCTGAAAATATCAGACGCCTTAAACGTCATGTACCGTTTAAATATGGACCACTGAAACCCGAGGAACTCCAGAAATCAGAGTTGTTTCTGATCAAAGATGCACAAAAAAGCTTACATAACCGTTTAAAGAAAGGTGAATTCAAGTCACTCAGTCCTTTTGTTGACGAAAATGGAGTTATTAGAGTTGGAGGCAGAGCAGATAAAGCTTTAGTGTCTTATGAGACAAGACATCCAGCCCTACTGCCAAGTAATCATAGGATTTCACTGCTGATAACTAGACACGTACACCAACACGGACACACCGGAGTTGCAACAACCACAGCCAAGATAAGGAGGAAATATTGGATACTTACAGGCAACAAAATAAGCAAATCTGTTAAATTCAAGTGTGTGTTCTGCAGAGAATTGGCACACAAAGCAGAAGAACAACAAATGGGAAGCCTTCCTGCAATTCGACTGACACCGCAAACACCACCATTCTACTACACAGCATGTGATTATTTTGGACCGTACAATGTTAGAATTGGACGTAATAAAACAGCAAAGCATTATGGTGTCATATTTACATGCTTGAGTACAAGAGCAGTTCACCTAGAGCTAGCAACCGATTGTTCTACAATGGAATTTTTACAAGTACTGAGAAGATTTTTCTGCATTCGAGGCTATCCAGCAGTAATTTTGAGTGACAATGGAACACAGATGGTTGGTGCAGAGAGAGTTTTGAGAGAGATGATAGAGGAATTCGACACTGACCAACTACAAGATTTTTGTGCAGGGAGAGGCATAAACTGGATTTTCATCACACCGGCAGCACCACACCAAAATGGATGCGCAGAAGCACTTGTAAAGAGCAGCAAAAGAGCATTAAAAATCGCTATTGGTGAACAAGTTTTGAGACCCTTTGAATTATACACTTGTTTGATGGAAGTTGCAAACTTATTGAACCAACGCCCAATTGGTAGAATTCCAAATGATCCAGATGATGGAGCCTACTTATGTCCAAACGATCTTCTGTTAGGAAGAGCTACCCCAGAAGTACCTCAAGGCCCATTTCAAGAAACTAAAGACCCACGTCAAAGGGTAGAGTTTGTTCAAAAAATTGTAAAATCATTCTGGAAACGATGGATACGAGATGTTTTTCCATCACTTGTTCCACAAAAGAAATGGCACATGGACCGCCGCAATGTCCAACCTGATGACACAGTTATTGTTGCCGAGAGCAACGCAATCCGAGGTAAATGGAACATTGGCAGAATCCTTGAAGTATTCCCGGGACCTGATGGACGAGTGCGCAATGTCAAAGTAAAAACAGCAACAGGAGAATACAGTCGCCCAGTGACAAAGATAGCAGTTATATGCCCAGCAGAAGGATATGAATAATTAACTTTACATAGTTGATAAGGACCACGCCCTTATCGGGGGCGGAGGATGTTTCGTTGATTATATATTCTTAAAGGACATTATTATTATGT
Source organism: Rhopilema esculentum (assembly GCF_013076305.1). The sequence continues at coordinate 1,862,790 of NW_027019653.1, forward strand.
TGACAAGTTGCTTTGTATTATCCCGCTCTGTTTTATTCTTATGCAAATTAGTTTTAGTTAGTAGTATTCACACGTTGGAAAATAGGACACGATCGTTACCGCATGCTAACCAGGAATAATATTTAGACAGAAACCAGCTTATCAAAGACACTTTAGAGACATCACCATAAGTAAGTAAGTTTATTTTATTGTATTTTCGTATTCAGTTTCCATTCCAGTTATTCAGTTTATCGCCGCTGTAAGACGTTTTGTATTTACTTATATTCATAATTTACTTGTTTTAGATCGAATAAGATTTTCATTATACGATTGGGTGTCTTGTTCTAAAGTCTGTCCTGTGAGGAAACATATTTGAGGAAACAGTATGTCTTTTCAAACTTTTCTGTAAATAAGGGATGGGTCACTCACTTTGTTGGCAAATGGGGCCTGAACTCTCCCCTTGAGCACAATTGCTAGCGAAGTTAGGACAAATTAATAACAATTCGGCCTCAAAGTTTTGAATAAATTTAAGAGCAACTAGACTGAATTTGAATTAACTGATTCTTATAAAAAAGAGTGTATTTAGTAATGATGTTAGCTTGATCGTGTGAGGATGTATGCGTTATCATGTTATTTCAATTATGGATTGCAAGAATTAGCTATGCTTTTGTGGTCCTGGTAGATCATCTCTGATCCTTTGTGATTTGTTAGCGAGCCTGGTTATAGTATGCATTTATATATAAATATATGATATAATAATAAATAATTTGTTTAAAGTTGGCGTAGTAAATGAACGTCTAATAGCTATAAAGAAGCTAATTGAGGCCAACGATCGATAAAGAATTAGTATTAAATAAGTATATGATACAATATTAAAATGTTTAAGGTATAATGTTCAAAATAAAACCTAACCCAGCAATAAATGTTTTTGGCTATTCTTATGCAGAAATAAAGATATTGTGGTACATTGAAAACATTCCCAAAGTACGATTTGCAATGTGCTTGTAAAATAGATGGATTTTCACAGCAGGCACCACGCAGCCATTGGGCTACCCTGGGTACTAGACTCGCTATATATAAAATGACATAGATTATTTTATATAGTGAGTCTGGGATCCAGGGTACCATTGGGCTAGCAGGGGCTATAGCCCCTCAACTTTTTTGCGATAATACGTTAGAAAACGTTCTTGAAAGTTTACTCTAACTATGCTCTAATGCAACATTGAATCGTATACTCCTAAGGAGTAGCAGTTTTTCTTGACTGGGAAAGCTTTTTGTTCATTTTCTAAGTGTTTTCTTGCTGTTTTATTACCACCAAGCTAATTTTATCTATCTTTATAGCTATTGATATCTTCTCTGAACCAGACTGTTTATAAAACCCCAGTAGAATAAGCCAGTATTTTCTAAAAGGGGCGTTTTCCGGCGCTCTAAAGGGCGTGGCCTGAAAAAAATCGGTCACGCCCTTTTCAGCCCTCCCACATTTAGACTGGTGCGCGGTCCCTGTTTCCCATGGTTTGTCGATATCAACGGTTTGTCCTCAATCTTCTTCTTGGAAACAAAATTTGAAATAGAAGGCGTGTCGTAGCCTAGACGGGTGTAGCCTGTGCTCCAGACCCCCAACCTGAAGGAAGAGGTATGGAGTCTGGAGAAAGCTAGAGGTCTGGAGCACAGGCCAGGCTGTGATTGATTACGTAATTGGATCTTCCGTGCAACCACTAACGTATTATCTTATGCAGTGTTTTGACAATATTTTTTTACAATTACCTGCCCAGGGCCTTTTCAAACATCCTAACTAAAGGGCACTTTGAGGAAAGGTTTCAGACTGAAATTCAAAGTCCAGGTCGGCCTGGATAGAAAAGGGCCCTCTCTTCGAATTATTGGTGTACTTGACTAGTTATGCGTTCCTCAAGGAGTCTTTGATGACTGAAATGGATATTAGATATTAGACATATTCAAATTCAAATATCTCATTTCACAGCAATTTATTACATTGTTACATTACAAAACTTCCTACTGCTAAATTTAAGCTGATTAAATAACAGGAAGTATATATTTACATATTTCATAACAGTAACTATTACAAATGAAAGCTGTAGGACATGTGAGAAAAATCCACTCGACATATCTAGCCACATGCCCCTGTTTGACATGAGTTTCTGTAGTCTTAAAATATGAAATGTCTTCCTTCCTGGCAAATTGGCTTAACATTCACCACTTTCAAAGAGCCTTAAAACCAGCTTATTACAATTTTTGCTCTTAATAAAATAGGGAAGAAAATTCTCCATGGATTGCGGGTCAATTTTCCGAAAGTAGTAAGAGCTGTTGTCACTCCTAGGGTTCTTTGCTGTCTTAATTTTGGCGTTGCATCCTTCAGGGCCTCTGACGAAGGGGGGGGGGGGCCGGGGGGCCTTGGCCCCCACTTTTTTGCAAAATAATAGAGTTTTTTTCAAAATCTTTTGTTATAGGTGTTAAATTTTCCCTTGCCCCCCCCCCCCACTTTACAACCTTTGTCGGAGCCTATGTCCTCGGCACATATAGCGCAGACAATATAGCGATCAAATGGCCTAAAACAGCGGGGAAGGCCAAAGAAATGGAAATGAAACTAATGAGCCCCACCCAAACCCCAACCTAATTTCCTTTGCTTTCTGTCGGAAGCTTTCAGAACTGTCCAGATGACGAAGAAATCTTTTCCGGACACTGTAGAAGATACCTATTATCATGCAATCAAGAAGTTACATTTTCAGAAATAAAATCCTTTATGACACAGTGGACCCCGCTCAGAGTCACCCACATTAAAGTAACGCTACGCTTTACAGTAAGATAGATTTTAGGTCCAAATATGTTTATTTAAGCTCCACTCACAGTCAAACTCCGCTTACTGTCACAGTATCCCAAGCATCACTTGGTGTGATTATAAACGAGGTGTACTCTATAACAACGAATCGATTGATATCAAGATAAAATGATAGAGCTGCTATTTTTTGTAGTTCTATTATAAATAGCTCCATTATTTTACCTTGTTGATATGCATTTTAGGTACCGCGATAATCCCCCCACCCACCTTCCCCGGTGTAGTAGGCTTAACGTAACTGCAACCTCGTAATAGTTTAACCTCGTAATCATATGTGTATAAGTCGTATAGTTTCTTTGTGTTAAGATAAGTCATTCGCTAACCTCAGGCACGTGTCGCACCTTATTCTTCTTACAGGATATATTGTGTCCTATAACTCCAGCGTCTCCACTCTCACTATGTGGTGTGCTCAAGCTCATCGGAGAGACCTTAAAAAGACCCTTTTTTATAACTATTATGTGAACTTTTTATACCCTCCCTCTTTTCATTGAGAAATTTTATACCCCCCTGGCGCCGCCACAGCTTTAAACAAAAGACAAAGTGAGAAGAAGTTCCTGCACTGCTACTCTAAAATTCTGTCACACTATTATGTTCAAAGCTACTTTAATTTGTGAAGGCCGAAATCCTAGTTATTTGATTTCATTTTTATAGGTCTCAAGGTGTGTCTAGAACGAACATGCTAACTTTCTATTATAAATTGCAAATGAACTTACTTAATAAAGTATCAATTTCTTCTAAATGCTTCATTGAGTCACATTAAGGTGGTACTCTTGAGTCACATTAAGGTGGTACTCTTTGAGTATCATAATCATAATAATGACCAAATTACATGAAGGATTTTGGTCTCATCTCTCAGATGCAGAGGTGTAGTGCTGAAGGGGGGGGGGGGGCTCAGGGGGGCTGAGCCCTCCTTGTTATTTTGATAGCACTACATCACTGATCAGATGCTATCAGCAAAGGGGAATCTTGGCATAGAATGGTTTTGAATTACAGCTGATTTCAGTTCGTTTCTCCCCTTTCCTAGGTTTGAGGGAATTAGCATCACCATACCAGAGGTTTTCCAGATGAGCTTGGGTACACAGCTGCATGAGAGTGGACACGATTAGCCTGCGTGCAGAGTCTACACGCAGGCTAGGACACGCTGGGCTTCTCACAGCCTATGCTTGCATTACCTTGTCCATAAACCTTGCACAAGAGCAGTCACCTTGGCTTTAAATTTAAAAATACTCTTTGCAATTCAAGGTTATCAGTTTCCATGAATAGCAGAAAATATCTTCATGATTGTCATTTAATTCGTTTGAAATATCAAAATGTTATTTTTAGCACTTGGAAGTTAATATTCTCGTAGGATCAATAGAAATATGAAGATGTGAATGTAATGTGATCTTATTCAAATGACTCGGTTTAATGGATTAAGATTTTCCTGGGCACTTTTCAAACGACTGGGGATGTTGGCTAGGACGGACTTAAACAGCAATGATTTGTGGGGGGGGGGATGCTGGGCACTAATTTGATTTTGGTACCACACTTTTCAGGTCACTGGTAAAGGATTGAAAGGCCCATTTTAAAAATTCAATTTTAAACTTTGAGTTAAAGAAGAAGATCTTCTTCTTCGGGTGTCTTATCCGATCCGGACTTTGGCGACCATCGTTGGAAAGTAATTTACGGTACCTGTCACAGTTGTCCCACTGTTGTCACATTTGTAATGACCGGTTTTTCAAAAACGTTTAGGCCCGTAACTTTCGTCATACATCAGGTACCTCAGATGTCAATGCACCAAGTACCTACATCAGGTACCTCAGATGTCAGTGGTTTTGGTTTTGAGGTATCATCAAGTAATGACGTCACTTTGACCGGCCCAAGTTTTGGCACTTTTCAATACTGTATCCTATATAGCCACGGTACACTTCCTATACACAATATAGGTATAGACTGCATTTCCTAATGGCTTTTCCGGAAGTAACTCCACCAGTGGCGTACCCAGGTCTGCAGAAAGTGGGGGAGGGGGGATTCTTTTGGGACCACGTCCTTCAAACACTCGCAAATGCGGGGAAACGCCCTTTTTTGCAAAATGTTCCCCCATTATTTGATTCATGTTAGCTACGGTAATTAGCAAAGTATTTTACAATTGTTATTGACACAAGCATACAGTATACTACCCCCAATGAGTTTTACATCATTCTTGGACAAATCTTGAGGACCATCTTTTAGAAAAGTGGGGGGGGTCCGAACCCCCCTTGGGTACGCCACTGAACTCCACTGCGCCTAGTCTAATGCATTTACTAAGGCTAGTGATGTATGTGAACTTTGGTCGTCCTTTGCTCCGTTCACCTTCAATCTTGCCGTGAGTACTAAATTTTCGATTTTTTCTTCGCGCATGACATGAACCAGGAATCTGAGTTGCCTTTGACGGATGTCTTTCATTAGGCTTCTTTCAGATGTCACTTTTCTGAGAACTTCTTCGTTTGATATGTGATCTGTCTATGACATCCTTATCATTCGTCTATAGGACCATATTTCTTTAACCTTCAATCTGTTCTCCATTATTGGTGATATGGTCGAGCACCCGCTACCATAAAGTAGGACAGAATGTACGTAGAATTTAAGTAGTTTGTTTTTATGCTCATTTTTCTATCTTTAAAAATATTTCCTAATTTTTGAAAGTTTTGTTTTGCCATGGCAATTCTTGAAAATGGCTTTGAAAAAATCAAACATTTAGTAAACTAAAGCTTTTCATCTGACACTTTTCAGAGTTTAAAACGTTAGAACATAGACCGAAACTCTACGCTAGGAAAAATATATACCCAGTTGTGGATCGAGATAGGCCAATCTCATGGCAATTCTCTTCTTTATTTCAGTATCACATTTGCTATCTTATGTGGAAGAAGATAACCTGAAAGAAGATAAGAAGATATATTAAGAAGATAAGAATTATGGAATCAACTAAATTCTTGCCGTTCTTTTGCTACTATTGACTACCAAAAATGATTTAAGCGATAGAAGTAAAATTTACCGAAGGAAACAGCAATATTGGGGATTTTTGCACCCCCTACACCCTGGCTAAATCCCTCCCTGGATTTTGATCATCCAATTTTGGTGACAATTTATCCACTGTTTTTTCGAACAAGAGCGAGTTCTGATTGCCGTTGTTTCTTCTCATAAGAAAGATTCCATTTTTTGCCAGCCTGAAGTTACAAAGTCGATAATCTAGAGCCTAAACTACAAGAGCTACTCATTTATAATACAAAACTGAGGTTTCTCCATGGATACAAATTGGTTTTTCCTTTCTAGATTACCATTTTGTACCCTGGGTACCAGAGGGTCATTAATCCGGGGATAAAGTATTGTAGCTCCAAAAATTTTCTGTAACAAGGCCCACGCCACCGGGGCCGGGATGGCAATGGCCCCCACCTTTTGCGACGCAAGTAGTTCTAAAGATGCAATAGAAAGGGAAAGAAACCTTGGCCCCCTACTTTTCTAGCCTTGCCCCCCTAACTTCAAATTCGCGACATGGGCCCTATGTGACTAGTTTCTAACTATATTTCGGAGACTAAATAATATACAATTTGGTACCCGAAGTATCATTTCGGCGAATATTCCTTGTTCGGTTCAATTGTACTTTTTCTTGTTCCAGAAACCTTTTCATCATTTTTTCACACACAACTTCAATTCTGCAGTCTCGTTTTTCCAGTTCTTCCTGTCCCTGATCAAACCACAGAATTCAAATCTTTTGACCTCAGTTTCGTGGTTTAGAACAAAAATTTTGATTATATGATAAAAGAATGCCGGAAGACTTTACAGGTTTTAACGTGAAAGTGATTGGGGGTTGAGTGTAAAAATACACCCTAAATTATTTTGAAATCCTTGTATGTTTTCAAATTTCATGTCGTCATATAGTGCACATCACAAACACTATCAGCATAAAAATTTTACCTGCGTTGAATTTTAGATACTGAATCAAAACTTGAATCATGCGAAGAAATCTTGTAAAATTCTGTTAATTATATTGTATGTATAAGTTCATACTTTTTGCTGAATATGAGGTTTCAGTTCGTGTAAACTTGGACAGGAAGCTAAAATGATGCCTACGAAAGTAAGCTCAAATTTTTAAAACAATACAGAAGGTTTTAGATAAAAATATTCATGGATCTAGCGAGTGATACACGTTTAGGGGGAAGGGGAGGGGGCGGGGGTGTATTCAGGGCCGTTCCTAGCTATCGTGCTCGACAGGGGTGATAACTTTGTTTCAAAATTCTTCACTTTTGTGCAGGGCCCATGCCAATGGCGGCGCCAGCCACTACGCTCTGAGGGGGACAAAATACAATATTTTGGACCACGCCCCTTTTAGCACCAGAAAATCCCCTTTTACTAACAAGGAACGCAATTTTTACCTGAAGGGAACGCCCATTACTCACTTTTGGCTATGTGAAGGCAGTTTGAAAATCATAGGATAACATCACAAAAAGTACGTTGCCAAAATATTACCCCTCCCCTAACATTTTCTCATCGGATTTAGACGAAATGCAAAATTGATCCTGCCGAGAACTGGGGGGACGTGTCCCCCCCCCCCCGTGGCGCCGCTACTGGCCCATGCCAAGTTTTATGAATCCGTCCCCCGGTGGCGTGGGCCCTGTTGTGGGCATTATTTCAGCTTCCTCTCAAACTCTACACGAACTAAAACTTTTAATTTAGCAAAAAATATCAACTTATGCATCAAAGCACCCCAAGAAAGCAACCCCCAAGCCCTTATATCGCTGAAACCTATGTATGAAAAATTGACCTCATTTTCTGACGCCATTGCTCATTAGAAATGGTGATTCCCTTTGTAATCAACCAATTATTTTACAGGAAATTGGTCACGTGGGTTAATTCATATATTATTCAGAATCGTATGAAGATCTACTACAGATTGGACTTGAAGCGTCCGGTGGTCGTCGGCTGGATTGGTAACACTTGAAAAATCGCCAATTTAACAAAAATGGAGCGAAGTATCACAGAAAATGATCAAAGCAGTATGACATTGCAAGAATTGATTGAAAAATTACACGTCATTTTCGCAGATGATCAGGTTAACGCAGATGAAGTTCACAGTGTTATGGAGTCGTACTCTTCTCAACGAAATGAGTGGCGAAAATTTGCATCTTTCGACCCGTACAGGTAATTTTATAACTGTTTATCGCGTTCCCTGCTTCTTATTTATGCATTCATCCATTGGTCATTAACAAAGAAATATTATAGTTTAAGCTGCAATTTTCGTGCGTGAAAGCATGGTTTTGAAATGATTTTGAAGAAAACAGAGCAACCTTGATTATGTCCATATTACGTAAAACGACGTCGTTAGGCCTAATCTTTAATAAAACAACATCGCAAGGCCTAATTGTAACTTTTTCCACGTTTCTACTCAATAAAAAAGCCTCTGTCTTAAAATTTCGTGACACCAAACTTAATATAGGCGGGCAGTGCATTATGTCGGCAAGAGGGCTCTTTTGTGCCATGAACAATATTTGGTCAGAAGGATAGATCCCCCAAAGAAGAAAAACAAAAAAGACCTTCAAAGGAGACTTGTGTGTTATGATTTCATTCAAGATTATTTACAAGAAATATCCCACAAACCGTGACGATGTTTCGTTGTTTTGTAACGATTTTCATTTTGCAAGCAATACATTGACAAAACTGTCCTTATTATCACCAATTTTATTGATCCTGTATCAACATTTATGATCCATGGTTTTTCTTAATTTTTAAAATGAACATGCTTGAATGGTTCTAACAGTTGATCGCACGTTTTTCGTTATATCCTTTATTCATAACAACAATGATAAGTTTTGTTGTTGTTTTATTATTATAATTTTTGATCGTCCCTCTGTGTCGGGGACCTGTGGCAATCTGCCCCCTTGCTTCTTGATGGGCCAATCTATTTAAAGCACATATTCTTTTTGATATATACACCTCTCTCCACACAGACAGTTGCTCTTTCGAGGCCTGGAAATGTGTCACCCCTTTGGAAAAATGCTTTTGCAGAAAGGAGAAGCTTTTAGCCATGCATGGGCTGTGTCAGCAAATACTTTAACTTTAATGCCAATATTGAGCATGGCTTTAGTATTTTGCTCAATTAAATAAATAAGAATTAAGTTGAACACTGCAAATTGTGAAGAAGGCTAGAAAACCAGTAACTCAACCTGCCCTGACAGGTGAAAGATTTTCCGTCACAACAAACTACCTAATCTGTCAGCACGCCTTGACAGCTAAGGGGTGCTAAAGGATGGTTCACCAACTTTGTCGCAAATGGACCCTGAACACACCCCCAAGCCCGTAGTCAGGCCTATGGGGTAGGGTTGGCAAACTACTCAAACCTGTTGCAGGCAGACGTTTCAGCAATAGTTCTTTTCAAGTTTTTGCTTAGCAGCGAATTTTTTTTTATTGCCAGGCACCATCCTAAATGTCCTAAATGGATAATAAGAGGGGACCCCAATAAACAATTTTCCTTCTGCCAGTATTAGCTTGACTCAAATTGTCATGGCAATCCGATGATAACAACGAAAAACACCATTAAAAATTTAGAGACAAAATTATTGGGGTGGCAAACAGCTAGTATGCTCTTGATCCAGGGTGGCAATGCCACCCCATGCCACCCCTTGGCTATGGGCCTGCACACCCCCCTCTTGGACACAATGGCTTGTGATGGTCCTGCTGTGACATCTTCCTTTTACATGGACAATCTTCCTATTGGTTTGAATTAATGACACTTAAATCTACTTTCAGAATCTAAGACACTTATCTCTTTGAACTTGTTGCCAGAAAAATTCCTTTGTTGTCTAGCAATTTATTATCACCTTCTGATATGATTGTTTCCCCAGACTTTCAGCTGACCTTATGTTTAAGCAGAAGGTCCTCAAGCGGAAGGGCAGAAGCCAAAAATTGGTTTTGAAATCTCGACCTTGAATCTAAGCCAATATGAAATTTCTAAACCAATTCAATGATGTTTATTTGTCGTATTAAAAAATGTTGCATATTTTAAAAAATAAGCTTATATTTAAGGTTATCCTTTGTTTAAAATCAGAAATTAAGAAGATTTCTTTGAAAATAAGAAGAAGGCTTTGGACAAATGAATGAAACTGCTTTGAAAATAAGAAGATTTCAGCTTAATTTATTGTTGTATTGTGGCTATATTTGCTGAGCAAAAGGGCAAGAGAAGGTCCTAAAGTCTTTTCCCACAAAGTAGTTGTTAAAAGATGTCATTCCTTTTATCCTATCCTGAAGTGTGGTATAGTAGAATTTTATTGTCATAACCCTTTTCAGAAATTAAGAAAGGTACTACGGAGCGTTGCAAAAAATGAGGCGCTAAAAAAGTGCGGGGCTAAAACCAAATAAAAATAGACTTTACTGGTTGTTCATTTCTTAATATTTTTGTTAAAGCCCCCTCATACCCCCCCCTGCTTTGCGGTGCCTGTTAGGGGACAGTTATTCAAAAGAAATGGAAAGAACTGAAATACACTGAACTCCCCTTATAGTCACTCCTCTTAAAGTTACACTGCTGGTTCCAGTCACATGAAATTTTGTCCTAAACATGCAAAACTTTGAAATTAAAGGCAATCTGTCTTGTTGTGGATTGGTTAATGAGAACAACAGCTGGAACAATAGCCTGAACACGATTCCAGCGCTCCCCTATATTTATCACAATGCGATAAATTAAAGGGGGACTGAAAACAATAAAAATCCCTTTGTTCTTATAATCAATCAACGTCGTGACTGATTGCCTTTAAGCTTTGTTTATAGTCACACTCTGCCCATGACTTGTTGTAAAACTTGCATCTTTGGTGCGAGAATAAATGCCTGAGCTAAGATGTCTAGTTTTTCCAACAAAGTGAGACAGAGCTGTTGACATTAATCCTGACCTTGATATTGATAGCAAAGGTCCTTTCTAAAATGTGTTCTCAACCTTAAAATTGGTCAGCAGTGGTGTTTTGTGTTACAAAAGAGCTTTTACCAAAACTTGAAATCATAAGCATTTTACTAATCTCTGTTTTGTCCTTATTGTTGTTTTTTTGGTGAGGCATTTGATCAATTGTAAGGAGATTTTAAAAATAGATCAATGAGCAGCATGTCTCCACATGTAAACTAACTCAAGACTACTAGACTGAAAATTAATACTACTGGCTGGCTTAAGAAAAAACCCAGATCTTTGCTTGCTCATATGAAATTTCACTATGAAATAAGAGCTCCCTGCCAAGCATTAATTTCTATCTAAACCTAATATTGGATGACCAATTGACATTTGCCTAAATCAATTTAAATAGCAAAGATTTAAAGTTCAACTAGGACAAAGATAAAAAGAGCAGTGGTTGCGAGGCTATAGCCAGTGGTGGCGCCAGGGGAGGGCTAGGGGGGCTACCGCCCCTCCGTCGGAAGCATCTAGCCCCCCCCCCCATCGGAGGAAATTTTAGGTTATTGTCGGAGCAAATTTGACAAGATAACGTACGAAAACTGCTTATTTCAGTGATTTTAGCCCCCTGTTGGAAGCTCCAGCCCCTCTGTCGGAAGATTTCTGGCGCCACCTCTTGCTATAGCCCCCCCCCACCTCCTAATGCACCATATCTGTCAGCAAGTTTTGCTACTTTTTTGGAATTTTGAAGATGATTGTATCTTTAAACCCCCGAAATTTAACTCACTCTGCACACCAGGTAACGTTAATTTCCTCCTATTTATGGTGTCACCGATTAGCCTCACGAATAATTTTAAAAGAGATATACAGGAGGTTTTTGTTGATGTATGTGTAATTTGATATCGCGTGTCAACTTTCTTTACTTTAAGATGAAAAGGCGTGACCTATTTGTTTTGTTTTCATATCAAAAATCTCGCGTATACATGTAGGGATTTGCGACATAAAAGGCCACCCGTCGGCCATTTTGAACACACCCTCCACATTCCCTTTACGATTGTTCCTTGTCAGCATGTCATGGTTTCCTATTGTTTTCCGATTCCGTGTTGTGTTGGAACATTTGCTTCTTGGAAAGGAAATGACAAACGAACTGTTCTCGAATTTCGAGGACCCCTTCTTAAGTAAAGGGGTCGTCAAAATAATCGGGGGAAAGGAGTCAATGAGCATTTAATGAAAAATTTGAATTTTAAAACATTCTATTTCAGTTTTCATGATTTGAAATTCTACAACATACAATCGATGTTATTTCAGACATTTGATAACATTTATTCTCCCAAAAGCCAGATCCTTCTCCTTTTCCTCGCCCACGCCTCGCAACTCATTATTCACTCCAATATTTTAAATACGCTCTCTTTTGTCTTTCCCCAGTATTTTCCCCGCTGATTCTACGAAATATTCCGGATAGGCCAATTGTTCATGAAACCATCTGGTTTTCATGCCCGGACTAGAGCCTCGAAATTCCTGTTTTTCATCTGGCAGTCCGTCATTTGTGGAATTTTGTTGTGTTTTTAGTATCTGCTGCCGCGTGAATTAATCTAATTCTCTTTATAAAGTATTTTTTCAAGTTTGGATCCGATCGTTTCGAGTTTGAGCTTGCATACGGGGTCTTGAAAAACCGCATGCAATCCACTTAGGCCGATTGCCAAATTGTTAATGTTTTTAGCGCGGTTTTTAGCGTTCAGCAGTAATTTTCTTTGAAAAACATGGAATGAAATCTCGCATTTGAATTCAACAACCCGCCAAATGCTACAATCTCAAACAAAATCCATCGCTTGCAAATATTTACAAGTTTTTTCAAACCGGTTTTCAGAAATGTTAGGCAACCTACCGCAGAAGGGAAATCCCCCTATTGTTAACTGGATTCAGCAGGTTGGCGCGAATGTCTGGCGAAGTGAAAAAACCAGTAAATATAAATCGATAAATAGAATGTGTTGACTGAAAAAATTATGGGGATTTACCGGTTTTATACTTGTTTGAGCCTATAAGACAGAAGGCTGTTTGATGAACTTTAAAATTCGGAGGGGGCAGATGTGTAGATCTGGAGTGGGGTCTCAGGGGGATGTGAACAGGGCTCGCTCGAAAAAAGCTTTTTTCTACTTTTTGCTATTAAAATTTTAGACCACACCCTGCTTACTACCAGAAAACGCCCTTCTACAAACATGGAGGGCGCCCACTACTAACATTTAGTTACGCAGAGACAGTTTAAAAATCATAGGACTCCACTGATAAAAGTACGCTACAAAATATTACCCCTCCCCCGATATTTTCTCATCGAATTTAGATGAAATTAGGGAGGGGGCGCGTCTCTCCCAGCCTCCCCCCTGTGGCGCCGCTACTGAATGCTAAGAGCACCTGTCCTTCGCTTTGGAATTCCCTTTAGACATCATAGAACTCAAAAATTTATTGCTTTTTTCCAGATATACCAGAAATTTGGTTGACGAAGGAAATGGAAAATTCAACCTGATTGTGCTGTGTTGGGGTGAAGGCCAGGGAAGGTATGTCACTGTGGCACAATGCCTCTTGTGAGCCTGTCTCTGAATTTCCGGTATTCTTTGCAGGCGTGTGTTTTTGTCTTCATTTCCGTACAGAATTCTATATTGTGTAGTGTATATCTGTTTAGATAAAATATTTATTGGTTTAAAAAAGCACTATTTTTAAGAACACTGACTCGATTTTCCGAAAAATTAAGAACAGTGTATGAACTTGGACAAGATGAAAATTTCAACAACAAATTATTTTTGAGAATTACCTCCCTTGGTAGCAAAACAATGCAGATTTTATAAGCTTATTTCCCGTGCTGCCAACAATGTTGTGTACAACTACACTCATTTTTTTTATAAGAAACTGGCTATAAAAATGAGTACTGGACAGTTAGAGAAAATTAAGAAACTTCAGTACTCGAAGTAAAAAAATTAAGAAACTATTAAATCGTGATAAAACAGAACAACGAAATTTTGTAAAATCCAAGAACAAGATTGCCCTGTTGGCCCAGAACTTAAGACACAAGGAATAGAAATATACTTCAAACATCTAAATACAGCATCAGAACGGAAGCGAATCTCTTGACGTGATAAAATAAGATCACGAACATTTCATAACATCATTCATGACATCATAATTAAGAAACTCTTAAGAAACAATGAGTATTGAAATTTCCAGAACATTAAAAACTGGAATAATCAACATCGACCTTTATTTCTTATAAAAAATGAGTGAATTATTTAGTGGTCTTTAAAATAATTTATAATATAAAATTGTAGAAAATTCAATGTGAAAATCTATTTTGCCAGTGGAATCCACGACCATTCCGACGCTCACTGCTTCATGAAGGTCCTTGATGGCGAGCTGCAAGAGACACTTTACGGTTGGCCGCAAGATGGAATTGAAAACGAGAAGATGGATCCACTCAGAAAAAATATTTACAGGCGAAATCAAGTTGCATACATAAATGGTAAGGAAGCCTAGGAATTTGTTAATAACGAATAACTTGCTATTCACTTTCATCAATCAATCATCAACTTTCTCAACAGTCATATTCTCATTTATCATAATCAATCAACATCAGTCAATCGTATATCATTAAACAATCATTCAAGATGATCAATTAATCAACAATAATCATCAATCAATTATCAGTCAGTTATACTATTACAGCCAGTCAGTTATTAGAGTCAATCAATCAGTCAATCAAACAGTTATCAGTCAATCATATTCATCAATCAATCAATCAATCAACCATGATCATCAGTCAATCATGATCATCCATCCATCATCACCAATCAATCAATTTCAATGATTAATCAATCATAATCATCAACCAAACATAATCATCATCAATCACAATCATCAATCAATCACAATCATCAATCAATCACAATCATCAATCAATCACAATCATCAACCAAACATAATCATCCATCAATCATAATCATCAATCAATCATAATCATAAATCAATCATAATCAATCAATCATAATCATCATCAATCACAATCATCAATCAATCACAATCATCAATCAATCACAATCATCAACCAAACATAATCATCCATCAATCACAATCATCAATCAATCATAATCATCATCAATCACAATCATCAATCAATCACAATCATCAATCAATCACAATCATCAACCAAACATAATCATCCATCAATCACGATCATCAATCCATCGTAATCAATCATTTAACCATCATAATAATCATAATTAATCATCGAAATCATCGATGATCATCATCAGCCATCAGGCATTATCAACACCAACACCAACTTCCCTCAATTTCCAATACAAGCTATGCCCTGCTTCTGAAACCCAGTAGGAATGAAAGATGTGATGAAATTCCTTCTCTGTTATACCATCTTTGTCAATTTATTCGCAGATTCTCTCGGCCTACATCGAGTAGAAAACCCAAGCCATACCAATCAAGCTGTCAGCCTCCACCTTTACTCGCCTCCCTTCAAAGCATGTCACTCATTCGATGAGAGGACTGGGAAGAAACGCTCGTGTCAAGTCACGTTTTGGAGTCAATATGGTGTCAGAACACCCTATGTATGAAAATATTCTTTTAATATGCATGCTTTTTCGATTAGACCTACCTGTGTGGCTTAAGTCATCTGTCCATCAATATCAGCCAATCAAAAGGCATTTGAGTGGTGTCATGCTCACTGATTGGTCAATCGTTGACTGACAGAATGCTTAGGCCAGTAAGTATCTGTAGATTGCCTTAAAGCAAGAGTGTAAAACTCAGTTGCACAGGAAGAAAGCCCCTTCATCATAGAAGAAAGCCCCCCTTACGAAAAAAGAAGACCCCCTGCCACCATTGATGAAAGCCCCTCATCATAGAATAAAGCCCCCCTTACGAAAAAAGAAGATCCCCTGCCACCATTGACGAAAGCCCCCTGTCACCATAGAAGAGACCGCCCCCCATCATAAAAGAAAGCCCTATCGCCAGGAGGAGCTTACCCCTATCGTACCCCTATCGTACCCATACCCCTGTCTTCCTACCCCTATTAAATTTTCCACGAACGTCCCATGACATTTTGCGTACCACCAGGTGTATTGAACCAGTGATATAGTTTATGCCTTAGCTCACATATGCCTTAGAGCAAAGAACAATGAGTTTCAGTATAGGGGAGAAGTGTGTCCAGTTGGGTAGCAGACTAATTTGATGAACATTTTTGAATGAGCTCTGGTCTTTAAAGGCATTTGAAACAGGTAAAAGTGGCTGTAACCTGTTTGACCAATCGAATTGTGCACAGAGAAAAACACGTGCACAGTTTCTGCCTTTCTGCAAATCGGTGAAATCCTAGAGCAGCGCTCCGTTGTTTCACCTGAGCAGCTTTCGATTCCTTTCTTGTGCGCGTGCTCTGATCAATTTGGCTTAAGTTATTTTGGAGTCGCTGTACTTATGTATGTCAAATGCCTTGTCCACCCAAGTCTTCGAAATCTTTGGGTCCTTCAAGGCCATTTCTTTCCTGTCCCATCCCTGCAAATATAAAAAACCTAAAAAATTTGTGGGTTATTTAGGCCTATCCCTGCAGATATAAAAAACCTCAAAGATTTGGCTTTCAAACTATTCAATTCAATTACTTTACCATGGAAACAGTTTCCACAGCACAACTATTCCCAGTCAATATGACGCATTTCTTTTGCCACGAATATCCAATGACTCTTTTCTTTTAGGGAAATTCCTGTGGATCGTATGTCTCTTGTGGCGAACAAAACTAAGAAGACATTCGTACACAAAGTAGGTATACATATTTCTTTTTGCGTTCCTGAAGAAGTCATCACCGTAGAATAAAGCGAATAAACCTCAATTGTAGTCGTTTGATTTTTGTAAGAAAAGTATCCATTTATCAACGATGTTCCTAGTACAATTTTACTAAAATTCCTAGTTATTTTCGATTATATTGCCAGCACGCAAGCTACAATCCCGGACAAAAATGTTGAGACAAAATGCAATTTTTGTAATTTTCTACTTTACCTCTCCCCCCCCCCCCGTTTCCCCCAAAGCAATGTTGGATTTGTAGTTCTATCATTTCTCCTTAAAAATCATGCATTCAACATTGAATTGGGAGAGGGGGGAAAGTTATTTTTTAACTTCTTCAGTTGACTTCATCGTCAGGGTCTAAGTTTATTATCAATAGGTACGGTTAAGTCAAAGCAAGTCAAGCTATACGACAGTACCGTCCATGGAAGTGTATTTAATATTTCTGGTAGTAGTGTATAATATATAATCTACAGAATGATTCAATAGAATACACAAGCTACAACCATCCTAGAGCATGAACAGAAATTACAAAACACGACTGTTTATACTTGAAAATAAGAAAAATTTTAATTTCAGGCCTAAGATTGTTTCTCATAAGATAAGTTTTGATAAAAATGAGGCCTGTTTTTTATACAAGGGGTTTCTTATATGGAGGTACTAACTGTATGCATTATCAACCAACGTGAATATTTTACCTTGCAGATTACAATCGAGAATGGTTTTTTTGATGTGTATTATACAGTTTGAGCCATGGGACAGTCAGTATATTGGAGAACCTTTGTTATAGCATAGGTCACATTGATCTCCTCATGCAGATGTTTGTGGAATTGAATTGAATTCTGTAGTTGTACAGAGCGAGTCTTCTGTAAGGTTCTGGAAAGTTCTTTCCCAATTTGTTATTGTCTTCGTAGCAGAAGAATGTAAATGAATTTTTCATGGCCTAAATTCAGTGTTTAGATTGTAACGCAATTAAAATGCACGGTATTAGCCATGGTATTTTTGAAATACCATGAAAATACAATGAGCCACTTTCAAGTCGCTTTAAATCCCGCGAGTTACATTTACAGTTACAGTAACTACCGCGTAAATGCATATTTATGGCCTAAATCCAACGTTGAAAAACTAATGAAATAAGAGTTCACGGTGGTAACTATTGTATGCTTCAAGTTAACACGAGATACCATGAAATACTACGAGTTACTTTAAAGTAACTTCAACTACCATGAATCTACGTAAGATACGCTAAAACAGTCTTATAATTATCTATATTACTGAAACATTGAAATATTATCAATTTTTCTTAAAAATACCATGTAAAACAACGGAAAACCTTTGAATACCACGAAATACCTTAAGATGTATTGAAAAACCCTCAAATTACCCCCGAAATACCATGGTATACCATAGCATACCCAGAAATACCATAACATTACTCGAAATATTATTGTTTGAACATTTTCTAAGGCCAAACGGATAAACAACAGTGAAGGATGTAAATTGGTTTTAGAAAATAGCTTTGGCAACCGTGCCGAAATTTGGTTGTCTTATAATGCGTTTTTGCCGGGCTTTTGTAAAAGGAGAATTCTATACAGGGTTTCTATAGAAGAACCTCAAATGCCTATATGACATGAAATTATATCAGAGCATTTTTCAAATCAATGAATGTCATATTTTCAGCATTTTAAGCAAAATTTGAAGGCGCAGGGTTGTTAAAAACAGACTCACTGTCAGAAAGCCGCCTTGTTTACATGTGCAAGCAACGAATATAATTCTAGATGGCAACAGCATAGGACCTTGGAAGCACCCTTGAGGATGTCCCCCAAGTTTTTGATGAATTGCTACCCTTTTTATGAAAAGCGCTCTTGTTTTCCTGAAAAGTTCCCCTTTGCGTGTCTCTATATTTCGAAAAGATGCCCCATTCATCGTGCCCTCAATTTTTCATTACTTTCCTTTCCCTCACTTGCTTTATCTGTTGTGTCAGCAAATAAGAAAGACAGCCTTGAATCACATCGAATTTTTGCTACCTGACCTTTCCTTAAGAATTCTAAGCTAAGCTTTGCAATTAGAAACTCTTAAATCACTCGACTTACATAACTAAAGTATTTCATGTAGAAGGCTAGAAATTCACGTTTCATACCCCCGGAATATGATAAAAAGTATTTGTAGATTATTGCTTCGTAGTTATTTAACCGGGTGTCAATTATTTAGCTATAGCTTGTGTTATTTCTATATTCAAATAGTTAGTGTTTTTTGTGTTTTTAGCTTAGGAAAGTAGGATTATATTTGATGGCTGCTATGCAGTAGAAACCCGTATAAAAAACCTAGGTTTTTTTCTGGCAGCCTGAATAGGTTCCTAATTAACAGGTTGCTATTCTAAATTCCAGTCTAAAAGGTTCTTAACAAGGTTCTTATATATGTACAAGCCTTGCACACATTGACAATGTTTTCCACCGCAAGAATTCTAACGGACACATTTATACAAACTTTGTTTTTCATGATAAATTTCAACCAATCAAATGAATTTGTGTTGTTGGGTTGTCCAATTAGAATGCAACATTCCATAACCTGATTTACTCTGAGCTGGTTCAATTTGCCAGTCTGAATAGGGTCTAAAAATACCAAAATACTTTTTTTTATATAAGAACCTTTCCAAATTTTAGCCTCTTTGGGGTTCTTAGTTATAGGGTTTAACAGATTAAACTTCAGCCTCAAGGTTCTTATAAAAAACAGGCTTATTATACGGGTTTTTAATGTATTTCACTTCCTAGTACAGTAGCAAGTCGCTATGACAACAAGCCTCTTTTTAAGTTGGAAACGAGGTTGTTATTGTAATTGATTAATTTTTCTATAATTTCGTCACAAGTTGTGATCCAGTTAATTTTTCCGTACACAGCATTCTGCGATATTAATGTGGCCTAAGAATAAATGTGCAAATTTATGTAGCATTTCGCCCAATTTTCGCCAATGACGGGCATTTCCTAATGAATAATTTTTGTATCAAAATTTCCTTTTGCTTTAGTCTTGAGTTTTAAGTCTACGCGATGTACCGTTCGCAATTGCCACCTTTAATCGAAGCACCGCCGAATTTTCTGGCTTTCGCCTAAAGTTCTTGTTTTCAATTTTATTCTCGAATTATCATGAAAAATCATTGAGGTATTCCCCATTTGCTTGCTCCCAACAGTTCAAATTTTATTCTCAAATTTTATCCAAAATGTCATTATTTATTTCCAGATTTGTTCGCCCCAAACTCTCCAAATACTTACAATTTTATTGCTCTCAAAATTTCATTTTTCCCGCAAATTATCTGATATATCAATTTATTGATTTATTTTTAGTTCTTTTGCTCCTGAAGTTTAGAATTTGACGTAAAATCTTTTTACATCTACTTAAAAAAGATGTCGTTATTATCTTATGTTAGAGTGTTTAATTGTATTAAAAATGAATGATACTACACTGTTGTCTACTTCCTTGTTTCCTTTTCCTGGAATTTGATATCAATCTTTGTTCTCTTCTTAGAATTACTTATCACTGTTTATATAGTTCTTAAATGATAAGCAATATATTCAGGAACAAAGCATTACGACGACGAGAATGGACTGTAATGAGATAAAATTATCTAGATAAATTTAATTTAATCATATTCGTTTTATTACTCGTTGCAAGATTCACAGAATCCGGGGGACAGCCTGTCCTGCGGTTCTTCCTTCTAACACATCTTTAAATGATGAAGTCATAAAAATTAGTTTAGAATTTTGTCAATTTTGAAATAAGAACAAAATTGAGATGCTTTAGCATCAAATTATCAAGTTCTATTTAAAAAATTAGTGCGATTCCTCAATTTAGGTTGAATTTTCCTATCGAGTGTCCTTTTGCCAAAACTTTTTACCATGACTAAGGGCCATGTTGCATGCTGTAAAATTGAATTCAACGGCTCGCGGTTCAAAAACTTTATTTCAGTAGAAGAACAAGCAAGAAATTAATTCATTGCCCCCCTGCCCCCCCTTCTGATTTAAAGAGGGCTCTGAAAAAATGGTTTCACAAGATTGGGCCGTTTTGTCACCCCAGAAGTCTGTCTGGTTGATCAGAATGACATTCTATTGTTCAAACTTACTTGTGATTGGCTAAGCCGAAACAATACAGATGTTATCTGTGAACCAATTTCCGGTTAAACATTCTATTGTTTACACTCGCGCATGTCAAATCAGAAAACACCAAAGGACCCAAAATGGCGGATAGACCCAACACTGCTACCATATGACTTCAACATCGAAAATTTCAAACGAAAGTATCATTTCAGGGCAAGAAGGTACGTTGAATCGTTATATTGCTTTATCGGAATTAAGTTAAAGCTGCTAGGCCATGTTGGATGATGTTTAATTTTCTTAAAATGAAAATGAATTATTTTTAAAAAGGCCTCCGTGGCCACCACAAGTGTAAGGAAATTTTTATCGAATACCAAATCAAGATCTGTGCCACCTAATTGATTTGTGTCGCTTCTTTCTTTTTTGTTTTTCATAATTTTAACACAATCAGTTTCGACTCTAAAGTTTCTGACTAATGGTAGAAAGATAAGATATAGGGGTTGCGAATCTATCATATCATTGGAAAATTTTTTAAAACTTTTTTTATTTAATTTCGTTGTTCCTAAGCAATCAGTTAACTGCGATTTAAATATCGATGGCTGCTGGAAGCTACTTTTTTTAGCTCTCATATCACCGAGCATATCAAAACCTAATTGATTATTGCTACAGTTTATCAAGTCAAAATTTTTTACTCTTCAAAAACTATTTTTGTTTAAGAAATACACTTTTTTTATAAGAACCAGTAAATTTAAGTTCAGGCTGACTGTTCTTAATTTTTTTCGAAAATCTGAGGCTGGATTGTTAAATCAAGAGGGTGTAAGCAGTGCTATTGCTAGCTTTTTCGCTCTAGGGTTGTGTTCAGGATTTATTTGCCAACAAAGTGAGTGAGACAGCCTTAATTTGCTGACAAATTTGAATATTCACCGAAAAGCACTGACACATCGCTAAAAATCATTGATTTTGAGAAAAACCGTTCAAAATTGCATTTTGCAGAAGCTCAGCCTCAGCTTGTTCTTAATTTGTTCTTAAATTTTGATCAGTTTTGAGGCTTGTGTTCTTATAAAAAAAGAGTGTAGAACAGGAATATTGGCAAATATTATTAGATAATTGAAAGCAAATATGCACAGGATAAAAAAATTGCTAGACAAATGAAGTAATTCAAAGAACTATTCATAGATAAAAGCTATGATAAAATGTTTACTTCAGTTATTGATATTGCCAATAAGGCAAAATTTATTGATTTAGTGGTTTTGTTCATGTTGATTTTGTCATGATTAAGTTTTTTTACTTGTCATGATTAAGTTTGGTTAAGTTTTGATTAAGTAAACTGTATTTTATAAAGTATTTTTGAATGAAAATTTTAGAGAAAAGTTTGAAAGTTTTGCTTGTGAAGTCTATAATTTTTTTCAAGTACTTATTTTGCAAATTGAGCATATGATATTCAAATATTTTTTCTGATTTCTTTTCTTGTGTATTTTCAAAGGAAAGCATTGAAAAGGTAGCGAAGATCACAACAACAGGTATCAGTGATACACCAACACAATAATCACTGTCAGTTCTAAAGGTTGGTTTTTATTTATGCTTTGGTTATAAAAAATGACAGTTCTAAATTGTAGCAAATGGACTTTTGCTCTGATGATCGTATGCCAGGGCGAAATATTAGCCTTCACTGATTTACATGTATTTATTGTTTTTTATTCTCTGCGTATTGCGGTGTTTCTCATTTGCTACATTTTTATCAACTTTGCGCCGCAAGAACTCATTGGAGCCCGTTGAGAAGCCTGCTACAGTGACCTTTTCTTCATTCACACAGTTCTAAATTGCCTGATGATCTCATTAAAATGGCTATGAAAAAAGCAAACACTTTGAAACATGTTAAAAAATTGCCATTTGCCTTAAGATGTGTAAATCAGCAATTTTCAGAAATATGGCAAACATGTACAGATTTGTTGATTCTTAAAGGGGCTGTGTCATAGTTTTGTAAGCAAACCAAATACAGTGGACATTGTGCATTTTTGCACATTGGAATAATGGCGGAAGTTGCTCTGGTGCTTCAATAGGTTTAATAAATTGTATTTTATAAATGTATTTACTGGAAATGGAAAAGACACTATATTTCCACATTTGTACTGGCTATTGACACAAAATGTGTGAAGCAATTGGTCTAGGCCAAGAAAATGAAGCCTTTTTCAATCAATGGCGAAGGTATTTCATTTATACACACCTTCTAACTCAAAGATGACATCAGGTCTTCGTAAAAATCTTAAGGTCTCCATTTTATGGATCGCACATCATCATACGCCTAAACTTTTCAAGGCGTGCGACTACCAGCACACTGAAAAATTTCATATTACCAGGACTTTTTTTGCATATCATAATATGCTTAACCCCTTACAAGCCATGCTGAACAAGTTGCAATTGTTTTGTAGGGAAAACACCAAAAGCAACAATGAGTTCTCTAAAGGTATGTGCTTTTTTATGCTTTAAATTGTCAATTGTCTTTGTTAATTGTCTTTTTGAGATTCCAATCCATGGTGTTTTAAGCATATATCCCTTTGGAATATTATATGCTAGTTTGATAATCATTTGCAAGGAGGCCTTTTTTGTTAAGAAATCTTTGACTAGAGCAGCGGACTACCAGAGTGTTGAGCTTATCAGGGTGATTGGCCTTCCAATCATAAAAACAGAATAAAGAAAGCCCTGAAGGTCCTCAGAAGATTCTTATGCTCCATTCCAAGCCAGTCGGCTTTCCAAAAAAATCTTTGGCAATGCTGCCAAAAATGGGTATTCATATTCTTTTGTGAAAGCAATACACTAGCAATCTTAATTTTATTCCATTTTCATTCTGGTCTGTTTTCAAAGTTTGTTTTCAAATGAAACCATGTTCATTGTAGAGAAATGTGCAGAGCCACAATACAGAACAGGGGCGGACACTTGATCAAATATTGGGGGGCAAGCCAATTGTTTTAATAAGATGATGTCACAATTCCCATTGTTTTAGAACAAAAGACCATTGTCCTCTAAAGTATTGGGGGGCAGTCACCCCCCCTTGCCCCCCTAGTGTCCGCCACTGATACAGATACATTTTGTTCTTGATTATATGAAAACAAAGTAGTTAGAGACTGTATTATCATATTATGCGAAGTTCTAAACAAAAAGTGCCTTACTCTGTGCTTGCAAAAATCTACTTTGCAATCTTTTGGTATTGTAAAAGTGTTGCTAGATAAAGTCTTCCTAGAAACACACATTGGGTCATGTGTGTCGGGGACCCTGCTTCAGGAATGGTGTTTTTGGACATCATTTGTTCAGCGGATAACTATGTTCAGCAGTCCTGGATTTCATAATGCATCAATGTGAACACAAGGCCATTTTCATCAAGAACTGCAGCAGTTATATTTTCATCCATTCTTTATGAGTGAGAATGGGGCCTAAATTGGTTGCCCTGCCTTGTTTAGGAAATATCTTTATCTGCCCTTGGTTTTTTTCAGCAGACAACTTTTCTTAACTGAATTTACACCATTGAAAACTTTGATGCATTCAAAAGAGAGACAATGTATAGGGTAATATATTTTGTGATTTTCATGAACAATCATAACATTAACCCTACATGCAAAAAATTTATCCGAAAAAATAGTTTAGAAATATTCCATCTATAGGATACATGTTTAAGACATATATTGATCAAAGTTTAAACTTCAAAAGCTTTCCAGTTAAATTGAAAATGCTCCAAAAATGAGTTCCCCATGAATAAGGTTCTTTTGACACTTTTGCTTTCATGTCAACTTTCTTTTTCATAACCTAAACAGAAAAGATATGAATGTTGAATTAACAGATGAATAGATTTGACTTTGTTTTTAGATAACTTTGTCAGAAAATATCTGCTTTTCTACTGTTGATGTAAGCGATTTTATTTTCCATACAGAGACATTTAATGGCCATCTTAAATATTACTTATTTTTAGCCAGATAAAAAATGTTCCAAAATTATGACATGAAAAAATTTTTCAAGCATTTTTTAATAATGGATCCAATAGCCTGAGCGAGCATTATAAAGTAACAAAAATATGAAATAAGTTCAATGAATTAGCTGGATTATGGCCACATGAGCACAGTCTCTTTCCGTTCAAATAAATCAGGGTCCCGGAGATGCTGGGGTCAGGGGGCTATGACACCCTCTTTTTGTTTCAGTTGAAAGGGTTTTTTTGCTTTCATTGAAAAGTCTTTAGCAGGGCATGAAAACCCACCCAACCACGTGACCAGGCGCTCGCAGGAAAATTTTCATGAATAAAATTTTGCAGGAATTTTTTTAAATAGACTCTTTCGCAGGGAGCAGCTTTGTTTCTTTCAAGTTCATTGAAAGAAAAAACATGAAGACAAAACAAATGTATCCTATATATGTGCCTTGTGCAGGTTAAAATGGGTATCCTCAGAACCCTAGATAATGTGTTTGAAAATTATTGTTTGATAAAAGTTTACAGTTATAATTTTCAGTCACCAAAACAGAAACTGATCTTTTAGTGGTAGTAAAACTGGTTAAAGGCAATCTTTCACGACGTTGATTGGTTATAAGAACAAAGGGATTTCTATTGTTTCCACTCCCCTTTTAATTTATCGCATTATAAAAAATATGGCAGAGCGCTGGAATCATGTTTAGGCTATTGTTCCAGCTATTGTTCTCTTTAACCAATCCACAACGAGACAGATTGCCTTTAAGCTTTTATATTCTATTTAACTGGTGACACATCATTACAGTTTTTGGCACATGACATTTTATTCTTTTATTTTCCTATTCTTGCAGGAAATTTATGCGTGATTTTTGTCTGGTCGTAGGAAGGAAAATTTTTTCTCATGCCCTGGTCTTTAGTTGAATTTTAAGTTCACCCTGAAATTTGGTATTGTTTTTAAATCTAGGAACCAAGCCAAAACAACAGAAAGCTATAAGCTAAACACAGATCTCTCACTGGCTACATTTCAGTCGATTTGCAACCAGTGGTTTTAGGGTTACTAGAAAACTTAAAACATCACAAATCGTCTAGATGCACAAGAATTTAGTTCTTGAAATTCGCTTACCCTTCGGCACAACTCGAAGCTGCTCTTCCTCGCACGTTTCGCCATTTTGCGACATGTTCTCTTTCTATGTTCCTTTAACTGGCCTAACGTCGTAATGCACAATTTCCTGTATTGGTCAACGTAATTATCGTCGTAAATCTTATCGCAAATATCATCATCAAGGTCTTCTTTATCGTCATCGTTGTGCTTGCGATAGTATTCCTCGTAGTACTTCTCGTTATTACGACCGTATTTATCGTAATATCCATGGCTCTGTTTGTATACAGGATCGTATTTTCGCCCAAAGGTTTCGCCAAGATTCTCGTAATATCCACCTAGATTAATGCTTCTTTTCTTGCCACTATTCCTTGCCGAATCCTTTTCGCTCTCCTGTCGCCAGGGGGCTGTTGGTTCGTATCTTTTCCTATGGGTTTCGCCAAGTTGCTCGTAATCTTTCCTTAAGTCAACGCCTTTATTGCTTTTCCAAGACAATCTCGTATCGCCCCCGCTCCAGCTGCTTCGAGACGACCACATATTGTCTTTCTTTCCCCAGCTGTATGTTGGATCGTATCTTTGCCTATATTTTTCGCCAATTTCCTCGTAATTCTTGGCATCGTCGTTGTTTGAAACGCGCTTTTTGTATTTCCTTTCTTTGCTTTGCCATTTCGAATGCTCAGCCATTTCATCAGTGCTGAAAAATTTCGACAAACTTTTCTCAGTTTTTGGGCCTAGGAAAGCTTAACGGCTGAAACGTTAAATTTGTTTATCATGCCGCTTCGATTTCTACCGAAAGTCTGTGTGACGTCATAGGGTGATCCGTGTCAGCCATGCGGCTTTCTTAACTTTTTTGTCAAGACAAACGTGCGTAAGAGTGTTACTACTTCAGCAGATGAAATTGAATTTTCAATGATTGTTGTTGAGCTGCTATTGGTATCCCTATCTACATATGGGCTATTTTCATACCAACACATGAAGGAATACATTCAAAATTAACGTTTGCCTTTATTGATCTCATTTAGGCACAAAAAACGTCAAGAATTTTCTTTCGCTTTGATAGATGTTTTATAAACATGATTTTTCATCAAAAACGTCAAGTTTATTCACATTTTGGTAAAGCATCAGTGCTTTCATTGAAAGGAATAGAATACCAGATTCCGAGTTTTTATGTTCCAATGGGCCTTTTTGCTCTGCTTGAATCGTCTGGGGTTTTTCACCCAATGAATATGAATTTCACCCAAATTGTTAATTTTCTTTAGCAATATATTGACACTTTGATACGATTAAATATTTAATATGACATTTAATTAAATACTCACCTGTCTTGAATTTTCATTCTCTGTAAACTATTGTTATATTCCTCAAGAGCTTTATTGCATGCTGTGCTGCAAGGCTCAATCCACGTGCCTTGACTTGTTGGATTGCATATCTGCAATTTTCTAATTTTGATGTACACCAAAGTACCTTGAGAAGCAAAATGTTGATTACCGTTTTGCTCATATTCAACGCCCCGTGCTATTTTGTAAGTTTTAAGATATCATAGCGTAGGGTGTTTTCAAGAAGTGGTGTGTATAGCGAAACTATCCAGAGATCATCTGGAGATGAGGAGTTGTTGAGGTGAATGGCAATCAACTACGATCCAGTCAGTCTATTTTAGTCCCAAAAATTACAATTTTCGTCTCGTTTGGAAGCCAACTTAGAATTGGAATTCTGTCTCCAAATAACGGGGCTTTTATCGGGATATAAATTTGTCCTTACAATTAGTCATTTTCCGATGCACTATGCTCACTTCACTTTTATGTTCACTTTTAGCAGAATACTACTCCTAGGGATGGCAGTGGAAAGGTAATTTAGCTTTGCACTTATGCTATCTCTCTCTCTCTCTCTCTCTCTCTCTCTCTCTCTCTCTCTCTCTCTATAACCTTGGTCAAATTGTCCTAAACGTCTAATCTTTAAACCCTATAACTTTTTGAACCAAGCAACAAACTTCAAATCAAGCAATCAAATTCACAAGCAAATTTACCTTTAGGATCAATGCATGGTTTCTTCAAAAATTCCTCTCTGACGTCATTGGAAGTTTCAGTTTTGTCTTCCGGTTTCCGTCTTCCCTTTGTGCTGATAGCTGCCACCGTAACCAATGAATCAGTTTCACTGGTTTCCATTTCCTTTGTCCACATGATTGTAGTTTCCGTTTCCGGTTTCATAGTATTTGTTTTTGTTGTTGTCATGGTTGTGTATGCTTGTGCACTTTCTCCTGTCTCCGGATATCCGGTTTCTGGCTCCGGCCTGATTTTCCCGGTCGTTGACTTCGTTGTATACAATGTAGAGTGTGTTATTTTTTCGGTCTCTGATTTTCCGGCTTCTGTTTCCGGTCTGATCTTCCCTGCTGTGGACATTGTTGTATACCATGTAGACTGTGTGCTTTTTCTGGTTTCTGAATTTCCAGTTTCTGTTTCCGTATTGCTAGTTGAAGTGGTAACCTCAATTTTCTTTGTTTTGGTAGTTGTTGACGGCATCGTTTCTGTGGTTGTTGGGGTAGTTCCAACTGTGTGTGTGCTGTTTTGCCATCCCTTTCTTCTCAATTCATTTGCATGGCTGGTTTTGGTTTCGACTTCCGGTGTGTTAATTTCCGCTTTGGTTGTCTGGCTAGTTGTCCAGATACCAGTTGTCGGTGTCTTTGTATTGTTTGAGACGAACATTCTCTTGTCAACTGATTTGCGTTCGCCTTCAGTTGTTGTTGCTGTTGCTGTTGTTGTTGTCGTAATGGTTGTTGTTGTTGTAGGGATTTCGATTGTTGCTGTTGTTGCTATGTTAGCTGTTGTCAGAGTAACAAATTTATGTTTTGTAAAATAAACCTTTTAAGTTAACAATATAAAAAGCCTCCCGTATTTTGTAGATTTCAGTGCTGAAAGTTGCAAATGCTAGAAACTTCTTTTTAGAAACAAAAAGGCGTGACATGAGATAACATGAAACACCAAATGTACCATAAGGAGCTCTCTTTTTGTTATATATGTCAACTTAACAGACAATAATGCCTAATTGTCGAAAACAATAATTTACACGCCATTTTTAATAGCAGGACTTTCAAGCAGTTCGTTAAGATAGCGGGTGAGCAATGCAGTGGTTTCTTTGAAAAGATAAACTTGTACCGAAGATGAATCACGTATCGTTTCAATGTCAAGTTTCTTTTGGTAGTAGATATTTTAAATGCATTATGCGATTCAGTGAAATTATATATAAAAGGTGAATGCTCATACAACCTAAACTCGAAAGGATTTATATTTTTAAGTCAAATGACTCTCATTGTTCCGCAATTCACTGCTTACCGTTTTTGTTATCTTCCCCACATACTCCTTCCGCACATATCATTGAGCTGTTGTGTCTGACTAAATTCCGGACCACTGACTTCTTTTTGCACGGTGCTTGATGAAATCCGGATGCTTCAAAAAGTATATCGTCCGGATTTGTTGTTTTTGATCCGGCTTCTGAATTATCACCACAGTCTAGCAGTCTGTGCATTGTCTCAGTGTCCGCGCCGTCACTTGAATGCGCTGTTTCCCATTCCGGATTGAGAATTCCTGCAGGATTCATGTTTGTCTCTTTAACTTTGCCACCTTTTTTCAGCATTTTCCAACCTGACACGGTAGGGATAAGTTCGGCGCTCTTTTTGATTACAACACCAAGCATCCCAAACTTAAGTTTTGTGACTTGCTTTTCATCTAATTTCGTTTTATCGTTTTCTTCGCCCCGTTTATCTTTTATATACCGGCTTGAAGTCAGTGCCACTGCTAAAAAGAGAAGTGACAGCACCGACCAATAGCGATGCATTATGAATGTCACGTTGCTACCACGTCCCTTCACTTAAATCTCTCTCTTAGCTAGGCCGTTTGGAAGCGTGTGTCCTACATTGAACGACAGCTTCGCGTTCTAAAGTTTATATTCCCGTGGTTTGTTTTTAAAGGCAACTTTAGGTTCAGGTCGTGACATGGACAGCGAATTCGAGGCATTTACTGCACGCAAGAAACAGCTGACATATGAAATCGGCATCAAACTATTATTTTTTGGTAGCGATGTACACAATCTTCCCAGCTGTAACAAACCAGAAGACCTTGCAATGTACATCTTCTTCTCGTTAAACTTTCTTGTGACTAAAGGGTTTCATTCATCGTCAGCACGTGACTTTGCCCATGTTTTGCAAATCCCCAACTTTCTTGCATTATTTTGCTCGGGATTGCTATTGCCATGTTAAAATTATCTGGCCTTTCTTAAAAGTCCTATATTGAAACTGTTACGGACTCCGCTGGTTGTTTTCGCTGCAACAATACAGATGAGTCCGGACCAAAGCCGGTACATGTAGGCATTTACTGTAAATTAACCGGATCTCAATGGATTTGCCCACAAAAAGATGTATGCTTAGAAACGTTATAGGATTCCAG
The DNA here is from genome assembly GCF_013076305.1 of Rhopilema esculentum. The sequence goes on from NW_027019653.1 coordinate 1,892,894, forward strand.
TTGATATGATTGGTCTTTCAAATATTTGTACTCGTGTGTAAGACTTTATTATAAATGTAATAGACCTGATCCGGTTCTAAAAAACTTGCAATTTTCCAGGTTTTTTAGTTCGAAAGTAAGGGTCTTAGAAGTACGACTTGCGATAGAATAAAATTTGAAAATTCAAATTTAATGTTATTAAATAAAATTGTTTTGGAAAGTGCTCGGAAGAGGAAAGATCCGGTCGAATTTATACAAAAGCTTAGATCCTGACCGGCTGTCTCAAAGTTTGGCTCCAGATCCCCTTCCATTTGGTTAATTTTTGTAAACAGGAGAGGTGTTGAGGCACAAGAAAATTAAGAAGTAAAGTGATGAAGTGTATACCAAACCGAGCCAAACTTGTAAATTCTTTAAAGACTTAAATTAAAGTTTTCAAACCTTAAATTAATCGAGCAATTGGCATTGAAAATACGAACTTAAGTTAGCTGTTCTGCCTTGATTACGTCATACCGAATGTAAGGTTCGATGAAACAATTGTTCATTTATCGGTCAGGTTAAAGTTCATTGGTATTGATTCACAACAATGATCTTTCGTATCCTTCTGTCTTGTTCAAAGTTGAGAAGCAAGCCTTGGAATAAGTGAGCCACCCCCATCTTCAATCAAAATGTTCCATTCACATCCAATGATCCATGACTGTCAAGACGGGGGATAGCTCATTCAACAGATATCTTTTACCTGCTATCTTTTTTGTTTTGAAGTCTGTCTCAATTTTCTAGTTCAAGAATCACGACGGAAACATGTACAATGGTTACCATGCCAACGAACGAACGCACAACCGCAACAACCGCCATAGAGGGTCATCATTCAATTCAACACCGCCACAGAAAAGGGAAACTGGAATCATCGAAAAATTGCTGGTAAATATATCATTTTCTCAATATCGCTTTGGCAAAATATTAGGCCTAGTTTAAACATCGAATTTCTGCCGTGTCGAATTAGATTATTTCTCCAGAAAACCACCAAGTGTCAATTAAATGAGACTATAACACGTCGTTTAATTCACCCGCCCGCATCAAATATTTAAATGCGGAGGTAGTACACCAGCGCTGCGACTTGTTTTAAACGTTGAATTTAATTTAAACGCGTAGTTGCCGCGTTGAATTAATTCTAAAGACTGCCTGGTCCATTGATGAAATGACAGCCATCTCTTATTTTGCTTGCCATTCTCAAAATCTGTGTCTACTCCCCGCAAATTCAATGTTGATACCGGAGTTTAGTAAAAGCACTAAATATGAATGTCTTGTGCGCATGCGCTTGTGATGACCGGGAGAATGCAGCAGAACTTTATTTCACGTTTAAAACAACTGTCGCATTTAGTCGCACAATTGCCGAATAAGATTCACTTTATTTTGACACTGCAAAAATTCATTGGTTAAACCGGGCCTTACTGGGTTTATTTTGTGTTGGACATGTGCGCTGTGAATGGACACATCTGTTGTAGTTCGAGTCCTGGGAATAGGGTGGTGCCCAGTCCTTTCTCTCGTCGACCAATGCATTGACAGGCCTTTTGATAAACCTCTTCGGCGCATGACCTTGGGGTAATCAATTGCTTACAGGAGTTGCTTAGTGGTGTGGTAGAATGCATGAATTATAATATATTATCTCACAAGTTGGATTTTCTTTAGGCACCGGCCTAGATTTAGACAATATTTTCCGGTAGTATCACGTGAGTATGATGTTGCATAAACGGGCTAGAGTTTGGTGTATAGAACAGGACGGCTCTTAATCGCAACTCCGAGTTTCAGACTCAAAGCGATCAGCAGGGAATTGCTGTTTTACTTTATTCTGTTGTAAAGAAATCGGGCTTGAAGGTCTGTCATTTAAGGGAGCTGTCTTTAAGTCTGACCGGTAATGGGGCGGAAGCGAACTTACAAAGGTATGGAATTTTGTTAAGATAGTTTGTAAGGGGGATAGAAATTTGGGTATTAACTTTGGGTATAAAGTTATCTCAGATTCTTAGCAAAATTATAAATTTTTATGGCTCCTCAAAATCAGCAGGGACAGATGTTGAAAAGAATCATCATGGGCTGCAGTGGCTTCATGTCTCTTTGCAAAAAAGTCTCCATTCTCCTGACAATTTTATTCTACCCAATTTCTTGCTAGAATAATTAACTCCAAATTGGGACAGCTACAGAAGAAAACAATTTTTGAGAAGCTTTAAAAGTTGGGGTCTGAAATATTTTTGCATAGTTTCAAGGGGTTGTGGAATTTTTACAGTTTTTTTCGTGGGGAAGAACATTTTTTTGGTGCTTGAAATGATTCGCTTCTGCCCTGGTATCAGTCAGTGTAATTGACAGCTCTTATATCAACAGCTGTTTGAAGTGTATTTCTTACCGTCTTGCTTTTCAGAACAACTATGGATTTATTGAATACACAAATCAAGATGCAAGGATATTTTTTCACTACAGTGAGTTTAACGGAGACCCACAAGCTTTGCAAGTTGGAGGTATGTCTTTCAGTTGTATAGCTCCCCAAGTGATGACGTCATAAAGTCTAGTTCTTAAATTTCGAATTTGGATCTCATCACCTGAAAAGCATCATAGGATACTTGTACATGCAATTTTTTCGCGGTACAAAATTTGAAAGTGGTTTTGAAGAAACAAGCATTCTACAGCACATTGAAAGCTTTTTTTGTCTGACAGTCATCAGAGTATGAAACGTCAGAATAAGGAGTTTAATCGAAAGAACAAAATGGAAAATATATACCCAGTTGTGAATCGAAATAGGCCAATCAGAAAAACGCTAGCACATGTCAAACGCGACCGGTACAGTTGTCAAATCAGTATAGGCATGTTGTAAAATTTCTGCTTTTTCCAAGCAACTTTTACAGACATAGAATCAGTTATATTTGTTACAAATTGTTTCTCTGACATTGATACCGGCTTTCTTACCAGACCGGGAATCGAGCACCAGACAAAATACCGGACTATAACATACCGGATTACAAACCTGTGTTTTTTCCATTGTAGATCCTGTTGAATTTACAGCTACATCTGACTACAAGAGCAACAAGACCGTTGCCGTCCGGGTCCGGCCACTTCCAGCCGGATCTGTTGCAATTGATACATTTTGTGACAGCCCCGTTATCGGGGTTGTTGAAACCGAGGCTCGGCCCAGCTCCTCCGGTCCGTCATCAGAGCCGTGCCTTGGAAATGTCAGCTATGATCGTAGCGGGGTTTGTATATTTCTTTGATACTTCATGTAACAGCTCATGAATTAACTGAAGTTGTAAGCAACGATTTAAGGGTGGCTGGTATATATCGGAAGGAAATTGTTTCCTCTATAATAATAATAAAATAATAACAATCAACAATATATTTAGAGTTGGCGGAGAAAATAGCGTTTAGCTAATTAAGACCAACTATCCAAAATTTACTAATTACAATTTACAAAATATATTAATTACAAAAACCTTGGATTTGGAAGAAAATCTTCGCACAATTTGCAGCTGCAGTCCAAACTTTTGATGACTTAATATTTCTTTTAAATATTTCTACTGATCGGGACTCTTTAATTTCTTTTGGCAAAGTCTGCCATAATTTTTGACCAATAAATCTGATAGTATCAATACCATATGAATTCGTCCTAGCCCTCGGCAAAACAAGATTATTACCGCCACGAAGGGCATATGGTACATATTTAGTAACAAATATGTTCGCCATAAAAGACGGATTCAAGTTGTTTACGGTTTTATATATCTCTGTTAGGAGCAGCTGCAAATTCTTCCAGATGAATAGATACTGAGTTACTTTTAGTTAAAAGTTGTTCAAAACTGGAAGTACTATCTCTGTGTATGATTCTCAGGGCTCTTTTTTACATTGAAATAGATGTTGCAATAAGACCCATGCCCGTGTTACTGCTTGATAAACTGAAGAAGATGTAACTGCATCACAATTGAGATTAAGGGCCTATTAATCATCATCGCATTTTATTTGAAAGCAGAAGCGAACAGCTGTCATGAAAATTACCCACATACTTTATGTCATATTACTCTAGACTGGAAAGGACTTGACATTACGGTCAAGGAAATTAACTGGGCGGTACAGTCAGTGAAATTGATCGCTTTGTGTCATATTTCTCTAGTATCCCAAAAAGGAGTTAAAGCTGTATAGGGCCGAATAATCAATGACTAATTTCGTCATTAGAACAAACCTTGTAGATAAGAGCTGTTCAAGTTTGGCTGTTATCGAAGCCGGTTTTTGTGGGGGATAACCCTTCTTTTTCTCGAAACTCACTTTATGTATTATTCTATTCCAGGAAGTGTTGTTCCTTCCCTTTGCACTGCGTGATATTGAGAAAGGAGGAACACTCACAAAGGGCGATCGTGTTTCGTTTCTTATTGCAACTGATAAGAGGTATTTAGTTTTCCTAATTTGACCAAAATTTTTTTATCACCTTTTTTAGCTTGATTTACAACTAACATACAGAAAATTATCTCTATAAGTACAACCAAATTGGTTTTTTGTGTTTGACCATGAGCTGCAGTGGCGGACACCTGGGGGGCAAGGGGGGACAAGGGGGTGGGGTGCTTGTCCCCAATGTTTTGGTGGACTATGTGTTTTTTTTAAAACAATGTGAAATGACGTCATATTATCATAACAATAGGCTTGCTCCGCCAAGTGTCCGCCCGATAATTTACCAAGTGTCCGCCCCTGATGAGCTGATACAACATTTTGTGAATTTCCTTGCTAGCATTTTTTTAAGACTTCAGGGTCAAACAAAGATTTTCATGAAAAGGGGGAGAGGGTTTGCCCAAAAAAAAACATATGACTAACCAATGAAAACAAGTCCACGATACAAGAGACGGCCCTCTCGAATATGTTGTTTGATATTTTTTTATCTTTAATGTTTGTCCTTTTTAACCATAGGTAAATATGCTTTTGTCGTGTATGACGTAAAGGGGGAAATAATTTTGCTTACGGAAAAATGTCTTTTTGCTAAAACCGAAGCCCTGCATGATGTTCAAAAGCTATTTCTGAATCCCAGGTCAATCTGAGATTTGTTGCCTGTTTAAACATGCAAAGTAACAGTTTAACAAAAATAAATATTTGTCGATAAAGAGTTTATTTGTTTCGTAGAAATGTCTTCGATTTCTAAGAAATGGAACCCTAAAAGTATTCAGTAACGATTTCTGGAAGCCAAAATAATTTCTATAGTTTTTTAAAGCAAATAATTAACAGGAAGTAAATAGAAGCATAACAGTATCAGTAAATGTGCTTTTTTTCTTGGAACTGTCTTCTGTTTCTTAGAAATGGAACTCTGAAAGCCCGGAAGCTTGTGCTGATTGAGCCAGCAGAAAAACCGAAAAGTCAAGGCATCGTTAGTTCTTTGAAAGACAGCTTTGGGTTCATTGAACGTGCTGATGTCGTCTCGGAGATTTTTTTCCACTACAGCGAATTTCAAGGAGATATAAACGAGTTAACGATTGGTGATGATGTTGAGTTCGGAATGCAGCAAAGAAAGGTAGGTTTGATAAGCTTTTGGGACTCCGAAACATGAAGAAAGCAGGAAAAACGGAACCATAGCATACTTAAGTACTCTTTGCCTGACCCTTTTCAGAAATTAAATCGGATAATGCCTAAAAGTAGGCAGATCTTTACAGCTAGATGCGAATCCAATGCGGGTCAGTTACGGCTAGGAAGTAACCAATCAAACACGCCATTCGTTCTCTCGCGCTGCTTTCTACGATCCCCATCTTGACTGGATACAAAGCTCGGTTCACCTTTAGTCATTATCTGAGTTCAGTGATTAACAAAAAGCAAAAGAGTCCGACTAGAAGAATCAACACTCAATTGCCCAATAAAGCCTATTGTCACATGACCTGCAAACAGTGGCGGACACCGAGCACCCCCCCAATATTTTGAAAGACAAAGGTCTTTTGTTCTAAAATTATAGGAAATTTGATGCCATCTTATCAAAACATTAGGCTTGCCCACGTCCTCCCCATTATTCGACAAAGTGCCCGTTTCTGCTTGCAAAGGGTTTTTTCATCCATTCCAATGAAGCAACTCATTTTGATCTTTAATTTCGACCTTCAACCTTGACCTTCAAGTTTGACTTTTACCCTTGACCTTCAACAGGACAAAGAAGTAGCAATCCGTGTCTCGAAACTTGCTGCAGGTGCAGTTGCATTTGAGGATATCTCAAAGGAAAAATTCCGCGGCAAGGTTGTCAAGTCAGTATCTCAGAGACTGAGTCCACGGAATTCACTTGAAGGCCAGTTATCTGGCGTTATTGAGTATAATACTGGAAATGATACCAAAGAGGTTTTGTTTGGTGACAGGGATACTGAAGGTGATATTCAGCTGCAGGTTGGGGATACAGTCGAGTTCAACATATCAACAGGTGAAGCTTTTTGAACCTTTAAGCCCAGCACACACGGCAGAATTTTGTCTTTCAAAGACGAAGATTTTTGTCTTCCAGTGATTCGCACATTTTGTCTTTGTCCTTCGAAGAATGTCTTTGATAAACATGTTCACTTTTGAGGATTGTCTTTGAAAGACAAAAACTTTGTCTTCAAAAGACAAAAACTTGATCTTTGACAAGCGCGCGTGGCAGATTTGTGTCTTCAAAAAGCAAAAGACAACAACTTTGTCTTCAAAAGACAAAAACTTGATCTTTGACAAGCGCGCGTGGCAGATTTGTGTCTTCAAAAAGCAAAAGACAAAAATCTTCGTCTTTAAAAGACAAAAGCTTGATCTTTGACAAGCGCGCATGGCAGATTTGTGTCTTCAAAAGCAAAAGACAAAAATCTTCGTCTTTAAAAGACAAAAGTCTGCCAAGCCAATAGGGTGGTGGGCATTGCCAAACGAATTGAGCTTTAATTGAGCAAACAAGGTAGATTCTTTTCTAAACGCATGTTCTAGCAATTTGATGTTTTCAAAACCCAGAATGGTGACCATCTTTCCTCCAGTAAGGAAGCTAGACTTTGAAAGCCTACTTCATAAAACGCGATTTCTGTGTTTTCAACTGAATTCTTTTGTTTAAAATGACCTTCTTCCCGTTCACCCTAATTTTTCTCTGCTCTAGAGGAATCTGACATATAGTTACATGAATTGAACAGGTTATAAAATAACGTTTAAAACACAAGGCATTTTTGAGCAGCCATCTTGATAAGCAAATAAGTCTTGTTGATGACAACTAAAGGCATCAAAAGCAAGCTTGAGATAAACATTGGATGCTAGATACGTATTATTTTATATGTATTACCGTATTTCCTCTGATAAACGCCACCCTTTATTAAACGCCGGATCCGAAAGGTGGATTTTGTAATAAACGCCGCAGCGGTTTTTATAGGAAATAGGGTATCTAGACATATCGCCTTGTTTCATGAAAAAGCTTTTCGTTTTGTAGATCGACGTGATGGTCTGCAGAGAGCTGTAAATATTGAACTTGTTTGTGTTTCTGTCAAAAATGGTGAAATACGTGAAAATGTAAGCTTACTTTAACTTTAAACTTATTTACTGTTTATTCGCTATTTATTGATAATTTATTTAGAATCTTTTATATTTACTCCTCGACTATTAGCTTCTGTATTGTTTTATGTTCGATCTTGAGGTAGCCCATTATTAAAGAACTTTTCTGTTTGTCGATCTTTGAACTCATTCCTGCCGTTTGATTAGCATTTTGTCATTGACCTTTGATCTTTGACTTGTTATCCTGACCTTACATATAATGGTACGTCCTTTGGGAAAGCCCAACTTTTATTTGCTTGCAAAAAATTATCTGAGCATTGCTCTGAAAAGCTCTAATTTTGAAAAATTTAATATTCTTCCTTTTTTCTCTTTCTCTTCTGGAAAATCTTTTTTCTGAACCATAGAATACCAAGGTATTGGTGTTCTTCCAATATATTGGTATCCCAGAGAACCATGACTTTTTGCGTCTCTAATTTTTTCACTATTGACCTCAGTTCACTTTCTTTCTTATGTAGGGCATCATCTCAAGTCTCAAGGATGGATTCGGCTTCATCAAATGTTGTGACCGTGATCTCAGCTTGTTCTTTCATTTCAGTGAACTATTAGAACAGGTTAGAACCGGTTCTCTCTTTATGAAAACTGGTTTCGTACTTTCCCGAATATTAGCCTCTGTACTTTGGTACTTCTGTACTCAATTGTTTAAAATTATTTATATTTCATTTAGCGTGAATTTAAGAAATAAGCTAATGAGATAAAAGCAAGTAAATCTCAGTTGTATTGCTATAGAAAAGTGTTCTTCCATTCAATGAAAAGATATTTTATTCTAGAGTGTCCGCTTTCAAAACTATACAAATTGGCCTATAATTTATGTTAGTTAAATAATATAGTGGAATTGGCACTTTTTCAAAAGTTTTATTTCGTTTATAACTTTGAAACAATTTGCATTTATTTTGAAGGCAAAGGTCATCAGTGTTGGCGATGAAGCAGAATTTGCCATTGCACAGGTATGCTAGCAAACTTTGGCCCATGTGCTTTGACCTCTGACCTTGAGAAAACCAGGCTTTGTCTATTGTTATCCAAAAAAAGAGTATTACAGTTATTGATCCTCTATTCGTTTGTTGCTTCACCTAATTACTTTCACCTAATTACTTTTGTGGTACACCCAAAACCGCTTCCTACAGAAATTCACGATCATTTAGGGTCTCCCAGGGGGGGGGACTTGCTCCCGTGTTCCCTTTGAAAAAGCAACCAATGTTCCCATGTTCCCGTTTAAAAATAAAAAGATGTCCCCTTTTCCCCTTAAACTAGTAATAATGCACCCATGGTCCTAGTGGAAAATTTAAATTGTACCCGTATTACTGTGCCATCTATTGCCATGTTGACTTGTTCCCGAAAACCCTCAGGAGACCCTAAACATTTGAACATCCATGCGAGTCTTCATATTTTTTAAACGATTTAATGTTTCTAAATTTGTAGGATGCTCATTCAGGAAAGCCCAGAGCTACGAGAATCAGACTTTTACCAAAAGGATCAGTTAACATGGAAGTGAGTTCAGCCTTTGACCCTAGACCCCTCAGGAAAGTTGACCCTTGACCCCTCATTTCTTTTTTGGATATTAATATTTGTACTTATATTGACCAAAATGTCAGTTTGAAACATGAATTAGGATCATTAAAATCCAGAAAGGCAGGAATGCTTAATTTTTGTTTCTTTTTAAACATTGACTCTGTTTTACGTTTTTTGACTTTTTGTTCATTCCGTATCGAAAGTACAAATATTAAGTTGCGTGGCCAATCTTTCAGCGTATCCGTTCCAACCTTAAAGAACTGGCGAGAAATCACGTTAAACTGACTTTGGTTTAAAAGGTCCGCCTCATAGGAAAAATCAACTCTTGTTTAGTTCCACCGCTTAAGAAATGAATTCTGTTTTCACACGTTTTGTCTCCATGCAACCTGAAAATCTGCCTCGGTTTTCTTTGTCATAAGCTTGATGTTAATCCAATTTCTTTCAGGTTGTAACACTTGAAGATTGCCAAGGTGTCGTTGACAAAGAGCCTATGGGAAGAGGAAACAAAAGGTTGGCCATTTCGCAAATTCTCTTCTTGCGTTGTTTTCTATGGAGTGAATCTCATTAATTTCTAGCGTCTTAAAGTTACTACAGTATAATCTGGTTATAACGTACTTTAAGGGACCAGCGTATTAAGTACGTTATATCCGAAGTACGTTGTAACGAGTGTAAGTAAAAGTTGACTAAAACCAAGCATTCCTTTTGCCGGGACCAAGTACACCAGTACGTTATATCCGAAAGTACGTTATAATCGAGTACGTTATAACGGGATTCTACTGTATCTCCCGTCTGTCAACCTTTTAGAGTTATCAATGGCCTTTGCAGCGTGTTTAAAATCGAGAAAACAATGAAGATTAGCCGATTGGCTCCGTAACAATAGGTCTATTGTATAGTCTAACCAATGAGAATGTAACTAGCCTGCGAAATGCGTAAGAACATAGTGCCTTTAAGCAATGACAATAAAAAAATTGTTGAAATGCCGGAGTTCTTTGAATTGATGTAACAGCCAGAGGTATGCAACAGGTATCCAAAATAAGCAGGTGCATTTCAGGATACCTCACTTTCCCATACCTGTTGGCACTATTTTGCGCCAAACGTTTGAAATTTGTTAAAAACAGGAAAATCTTGTCACTTTTACCTTACACTGGCGCTATTCCCTTCTGTTCGAGCCAATCTTTGTCTGACCGTGACATACTCATTGTTCCTCAAGCTCTGTTTCAGTGCAGCGATGACTTTTCTTCAAGCCTATTGTAGAGTTAACTCATGAATACCATTGCCTCCTCACCCTTGATTTCGTAATCAACTTCTTCATTTCAGGCATACCCCATAAAAGCGATTTTGTTCGATTATTTTAATCACTTTTCAAATTTTGTTTCTCTTATGATTGCATGCTTGTATTGTTGCGACATTTTGGTAACTTTATGACAGGAGTTAAATTTCTATATTTTAATAAACTTCCAAGATAGAATAATTTGATTTGATTGTTTTGATAACCTGAACTAACGAAAGTTCTCGTTCTGAAGCTTTTATTAGGATAGAGTTTATTTATCTCTTTCCTACATAATTTTCTTTTTGAATCTTTTTGTGGGCTAAAGTTTTCCTTTTTGTGGGTTAAAGTTTTGAATCATTCCTTTCTTTTTTACATTAAACTTTACTTTTTAATCGGATATTTCATACCTTCACGACCTTAACTTATTTCTACTTTCTCCATTCTTAAAGGGATGGCGAAACAGGGATCATTCTGTACACAGGAGAATCAGAAGTGACCCCTGTCCTCTACAGAGCCAAGGATTGCAAGCTGGGGGAAAACCCTCAGTATGGAGACATTGTAAGAATTTTTATGGGTTTTTTACGCTTGTTATTATTATGCCAAAACTGCTACCACATACCAACCGTGTACAATACCAACTAAGCCAATAGACCAATTCGACTTATGGCCTCGTTTTGAAAAAATCTTCAAATTCTTTTGTACAAAATGTTTGACCTCAGACTCGGATTGAGCAATGATTTTAGTATACTTGTAAGTTTTCATTATGATATTGCTCACGATATTTTTTTTTATGACGACATAAAGATAAAAATTTATAAGAGATTTGACCGTGATTGGCGACTAGGGGGGTAAAATTTCACCCGGAATGATTTTTGCGGTCAATCCCTTACAAGTTTTCAAACTTCATTTCTCCGTAAAATCTCAAATATAAGCACAAGCAATATGAAAAATTGTATCCAGACTACATCTATACACCAATTCGACTTACGGCCTCGTTTTGAAAAATTCTTCAAAGTTTTTTGTACAAAATTTGTGACTTCAGATTCGGATTGAGAGCAATGATTTTAGTCTACTTCGAAATTTTCATTCTGGTATTGCTGACGATGTTGGTTTTATAACGATATAAAGATGAAAATTTTATTAAGGGATTTGACCGTGATTGGCAACTAGAGGGGGGGGGGGTAAAGTTTCCCCCCGGAATGATTTTTGCGGTCAAATCCCTTACAAGTTTTCAAACTTCATTTCTCCGCTAAATCTAGAATACAAGCTCAAACAGTATGAAAAATGGTATCCCGCCTTAAATTATGACGATAAAACCAAATCTGAGCTTAAAAAGTCGTATAATTAAGTTTGGAGAAATTTCCAAAACGAGGTCGTAAGTCGAATTGGTCTATTAAATTGCTTAATTTTTATGTATCGTTATCACTTCCGTATGACAATCTTCTTCTTTTAGGTGAAATTTCAGTTGCTCACGTTTAAAAGGACAGGTCAATTTGCTGCTAGAGATGTCACAGTAACACAAAAGAGTTTGCCAACTCGCCATTATGGTTTCATTTGTGCTTTAAAGGAATCCTTTGGCTTCATTGAATATGCTAATCATGAAAAAGAATTGTTTTTTCACTACAGGTAAGGTTGTATCTTGATAAATTGTCTGTGTTGTTTGTGTCGTATTAGCAAGGATGCTGATACTGGGACTTTTAGACTGTCACGCTCGACGGTCACTTGGGAGTGTCACTTAGATTCCCATTTAAGATTGTCATTTGAAAATGTCACTGAAGGCTGTCACTGTAGACTGTCACCCAAGGCTGTCACTTTAGTCTGTCGCTTAGGAGAGTTACTTTAAGATTGTCACTGAAGACTGTCTCTTAAGCTTGTCACTTTGGTTTGTTATCGAAGATTGTCACTGTAGACTGTCACGCAAGGCTGTCATTTTAGTCTGTCGCTTAGGAGAGTTACTTTAAGACTGTCACTGAAGACTGTCTCTTAAGTTTGTCACTTTGGTTTGTCATCGAAGATTGTTACTGTAGACTGTCACGCAAGGCTGTCACTTTAGTCTGTCGCTTAGGAGAGTTACTTAAGACTGTCACTGAAGACTGTCTCTTAAGCTTGTCACTTTAGTTTGTCATCGAAGATTGTCACTGTAGACTGTCACGCAAGGCTGCCACTTTGGTCTGTCACTTTAAAATGTCATTTATGGCTGTCATTGTAGACTCACACCCACGACTGTCACTTTGGTTTGTCACTTAAGAGAGTTACTTAAGACTGTCACTTGTGATTGTCACTTGAAAATTTCACTTAAGGCTGTCACTTTGGTCTGTCACTTACGAGAGTTACTTAAGACTGTCATTTAAGACTGTCGTTAAAGACTGTCACCGAGAACTGTCACTTAAGACTGTCACTTAAGATTGTCCTGTAATATTTTCATTGTGGATCAGCCGTAGGAAAAATTTTCAGATTAGGATAGCTTTATAGCTTCTGCTATCAAATTTAAAAGATAAATTCGTATTTGTGCAGACGCACAATTCTTTTTTTTTCAATTTTGCTCTTCATTTAGGTGTATTAATCAACGATTGGCCCAACAATAGAACGATCGAACGCACCACTCTTTCCCTCAGTTATCGGATTTGCAAGCATTTCTGCCTTTTCCCCCACCCCAAACCTATTTCTAAAAAATTTCTAAACTTTCTTGTTCAATATTTGTTAATTTGAAATTTAATTTTTAACCTTGATTTTCAGTGAGCTTAACTGTGACCCGAATGAGCTTGTTCTTGGCGACGAAGTTGAGTTTTCGGTGTCCAAAAAGAACGGAAAAATTAGCGGAGAGAGAATAACTAAAATTCCTAACGGGTCAATTGTACAAGAAGTAAGTTTAATTTTGTTTTTATTTTCAAATAATGGGAAGTTTTAGGGCTATTAGCCGACACGGGAAGTCGCAAGTTTGGCGTTAGGAGAAGAATTCGCAAGAGGTTTTGCTGGACGAAAGTCTGAGAAGCCAACAGATAAATGACAATTAATGTACGATTGAATGAATGTTCTAAAACCAAAAGGAAATGAAATATCTTTTAGAATTTGTTGTATACCAATGGCGTTTCTTGAACAACGTTTGTATTTTTCTATTTCTAGAACATACTTCCAGAGTTTTTAGATGGTGTAGTTATGAAGCCCATAAGAATCTGGGATCCAGAGGTGAGTCCCCTTGCTTAGTATTCCCCATAAATGTAAAGTACTAAATAGTGAGTTGACTAGCCTCTTGTTGACGCAATTTCTTGAGATGGAGACAGGTTTAAATTTCAAACATGTTCTATTGATAAAAACGATTTATATTTTGGAGTGATTCTTTAAAATTCGTATAGATGTTGCCTGATCGTTAGGCGTAAATTGGTGTGATTTTTTCAATTTGAAACTTCTGTGATAACCTAGCCAATTCTTTTTGCCCTTCAATTGAATTATTTTTCGGAATCTCTGTTGTTGAGGTGAATTGGATTTTTAAGTCAAATGATCATTTTGTCAACTTCTAAATCTGTTGTTTCTAAATCCTTTACAGGCCAGATTTATGGGGCGTCGAAGATAATATTACCACCCCCCTCCAACCCCCCCATATTGTTAAAGTTGGGTATTCAAAATGAGAGGTATTCCAAAAAGTACCACTGTCTCTTTTTGGTAGCATTTACTAGCAAAATTGATGGTGACATTCTATTCCAAAATAATGACGTCAGACCTACCTTGAGGTCAACCCGAGGGGCCATTCACTCTTGCAATTGACGTACGAGATTTTTACAAAAACAAAAGGATTTTCAGGGATTTTACGATAAAAAATTAGGATTTCTATCAAAGATGAGCGAGATTTTCTTGTTTTCTTTGTGTGATTGCCTTCAAGCCCCCCCCCTCAAAAACCCCTAAAAGCCCCTCTAGTAATGTTCGTGCTTTTTAACAACTATATTCAATATTCTATACGTGATATATTCTTTGCATCAACAGCAAGATGAATACGAGGGTCTGATTGACATAACTGACCCATCGAAAGCAAATGAATGTGAAGATGAAGCGGTGCCACTTCTTTACAGTTTTGGTATTACCAGCCTCGTTAATAAGAAAGAGCCATTGCAGATCGGAGATAAGGTAATTTTTACACCAGCATTTACGTCTGCCCGGGACCTTATGACTTGCTGTGAAATATTTTAATTCAAGGAAATGATCGTTATATGTTTGCAACAGTGCTGGGATTGTGGCCTTTGACCTTTGACCTCTGACCTCTCTTGTCTCAAGTTCGATAATGCGGAGCAGGGAGAATCTGTTCCTACTATACTTTGGAACATGTTTGTTCCAACGTTTACCTCAAGGCTTGCTGTGCAGCCTACATTTTCAGAAGAACTTTTTTCGTCCATAAAGCGTTTGGCTTACAACATCTTTCCTTTGAATGCGACTTTCCCTCTTAATCAAACTTGCCGAACTATCAGAAATGCAATTTAACTCGACCAGGCTGGCTCAAACATTTGTATTTTGGACCATGTTAGGTCCATATTATATGCTTCCTAATTTTGACCTATAACTTTTCACTTCCATGCAGGTATGTTTCAGTGCGCCCAGTGCTTTGCCTAGGATCAAAGAATTCAATTACATTTTATTTCTGACCTAAGACCTCTGACTATTATTCTACAGGTCACATTCCAGATTGCAATCGACCAGGCTGGAATCAAGCAACGTGCTATGAATGTGACGTCAGTGCGAGATCTTTGCAAAGGCAAGGTCGAATCTGTCAAGGGCCAGGTTTGTCAATATTACGAGAATATTCCCCGTTAGAGACCAGCAACATGTTTAGTTATGCTTTCCTAGCCTTGTTTGATGTCAGACTTCAGAATCTGTTACTCAGATCTTTGTTGTGACGTCACTGTCACTCCCTCCCACGTCAAACCTCCAGTCACGCACTGTCACACAGAATACTCAAGCAATGATTTCCTAGCAATAATTTCCAATAAGTTCAGTTATGCTTTCCTAGCTTTTAGGATGTTTTATGTCAGACTACAGCAGAGGTGTGGTGTCCCACCAGGACTCGGTAAATTTTACCCGGTAGGCCCCTTAAAGCTTTACATGTGGGCCCGTTAGATTTTCCTTTCCTTTAAGCTTTTATCATTTGTACATCAGATTTGTAAGAAAAAAACAAGTGGAGTAAGGCCCCACGCTGCCTCCGCGACTCTCATTTCCAATAAACCATAAGTGATGAAAACAAGAAACAATTAGCCCCTAAAAACTTGATTTTCTCAGCCCACAAAAAATTCCCACCATGCTCCTAGACTACAGAATCTGTTACTCGGATCTTTGTTTTGACGACACTGTCACTACCACGTCAAACCTCCAGTCACGGCCACACAGAATCCTAAAATGTGAACCATTTCCCAGGTTTTCACCATGGCTCAAAAATCACGGACCAAAATGCATTTTCTGTCACTCAGGTTCTCGTCCCTTTTTGTTAATGTGTGAAAATCTGGGTCCTCAAAATTTCAAGGTCCTCAAGCTATAGATATTTTGACCTTTACCGAAAATGTCCTTTGACCTCTGTTTGACCTTTATCAAATTACCTTAGGTAGCCTGTTTATATTATTAATTTCCATTAAATTGTAGGTTTATCGGCTTTTAGTGTATAAAAGACTATTCTGAAAGTCACTGCTTTGATCTTTGATTCATGTTGAGTTTCATTCTATTTTTAGTATGGTTTTATATCATACGAGGGTGAAAACTGCAAAAACCTCTTCTTCCATATCAGTGAGGTCGTTGACGAGGAAACTGACCTTCAGGTATTGCTAATGAATCTCTGATGCTATTTATATAATTTTCCTTTAGAAGGTCGTATTTAGCCTCCCCTAAAGGGAGGGCACTCTTGGTATTCAAATTTTGACCTTGCGAGTCTTACCGTATGATTAATATAACAATAGACTGTGATGAATATGACAATACATTTTCAATAGGCAAGCGGCACTGATTGGACAACCTCAACAGTCATGTGCCCGCGTTTCTTATTGGCCTATTTTGATCCACAACTGGGTATATATATTTCCTAGCGTAGAGTTTTAGATCTATGTTCTGACGTTTTAAACTCTGAAGAGTGTCTGACGAAAAGCTTTAGTTTACTAAATGTTTGCTTTTTTCAAAGCCATTTTCAAGTTTTGTACCACCAAAAGATTATTTAGACTGTGATGCGTATACTGTGTATACTGTGGTAATACTGTGTATTTCTGTGTAAACGTATAGGTCTTGTAGAAAGGCAAACGTTTTTTGGAAAGGAAAGATTTCATTAAAAGAGGGTTTTATGCTGTCTTCTTTCTCTCTAGGCTGGGGACTCAGTTGAATTCGTCATAGTTAAAAGTCACAAAAATGCAAAACAAAGCGCCATACAAATCCGAAAAATACCAGGGTAAGTTAGTTTCAAAAATTGATACAATAAAATAACGACTGAATATTTATTGTATTCCTTGTTGAATGTTTTTGTAAGATTGATGCAGAAGTAACTATGGCCTTAAGTCATCCAGCAAAGTTCAAGGTCAAAGGTCATCCCAAGCAACAAAGATAAAAAACTTGAGGTCAAAAGCCAAACTGACTTGGCACTTGAGAAATTAACATAATCTGTTATGTCCTATTTCAGTCTATTTTCTATTTGTTTCTACTCGTTTATTCTTTATTTGGTGTCTAGATAGATTATAGGGTTAGTAGACCTTATTTTTGGAAAATTTCCGAAGTTTAAATCTGATCCTCCCCTCGCCCGATATGATTAGAGGAGAAATAGTAACATGGTTACCCGAAATAATGCTATGTGAAAATAAGTAAATTTTTGAACATTCTTCCCTAATTAAGCACTAGAGAATAGATTGTTTTATTTTACATCTATTTGTTGAATATGGTTGCATTATTGCTGTAATTGAACCTATAGCCTGGACTCACGTTTCTAGATTACACCAGCGCCCTGCTAACTTAGCCCATCTCTATATATGCCCTGGAGAATTGATGAAGTCGTTTTTACGTTTCTTTGTTTAATGTTTTCGTAAGATTGCTGGAGAAACATCAGTGGCCTAAATTCATCCTGCAAAGTTCAAGCTTGCATGCTAAACAACAAAAGTCAAAGGTCAATCTAAAACACCTTTGGCCTAAATTCATCCTGCAAAGTTTAAGCTTGCATTCTGAACAGCAAAGGTCAGAGGTCAAACCCGGCACTTAATTAAGAAATTCGTACTCTGGTATGTGCTTGCTACAAAAAATTCCAATGAATCTGGTTGGGCGGAATATGGCTTAGTCGTATTGCAATATTTTTTATATTAATTTGAATGTTAAATCGATTTTTTGCAGGGAATCTAATTCCAAACCACCTATCAGAAAAAGATTGTCACTTCCTCCAGCTTCAAAGTAAGTGACAAATTTCACTTTTCCTATCAAATATGACCCAATTTACTCTAGACTTAATGTTAAATCGAACTCAAATTATATCGAAACCCTGATAACTTGAACATTTGTTTACTCTGATTGTTTTGCCCTAGAATACGTTCTTATATTTACGTTCTGGTCTTTCTCCCAAGAATGTTTCTGACCGTTACTATTTACGTCATCGGTCACGTGACATCTGGATAGAAATTTTTTGGACACCCTTCAAAATTTTAAGGTATTAGCCCAAGGAAGTGAAAAACCCCCAGTTACCCTCTCCGCCAGTTTGTTAGGAAAAATTCCTTGTCTATCTAAAATGAAAGCATTCTTATAAGCGTTGTTCTTCCTGTAGGACATTTTACGTTATTCGTCAGCCATCACTTCCTGATGGAACTTTGGGATTCCACGAGAGAAAGCAGACATCTGAAGAGGGACAAGATGATGAAGAGGAAGAAGAAAATGATAAAGACAATGTCTAAAAATGCATCAATGATAATGATGATTGAATTAAGAAATTGCTTCCATTTTGAAGTGATTCTTGCGTTTATAAAATTCAATGAATACACTCCCCGCACAATGAAGAAATCTTTCTGGTGATCTGAAAGCTCAGCTGTACCCAAAAATTTCAATGCCAAAAACCTTCATCTTAATCTTTGTTTCTTTATCCACAAAATCTTGATTTTGCCTGGTATATTGGTGCCATCTTATCCGAGAACCTCATGTATAACGGAAGTTATGGGCCTAAAGATTTTTCAATTTCTGGTCCATACAAATTGTGCCAAGGAGTCCATACAACAAATGGTGCCCCACGTTGGGCGCCAAATGTTGAAAGTTTTGATCTCTTTTTGGAATCAGAAACAATTAAGACAAATTTGATGATTTATATCTTTTTTTGGCATTATTTACTTTAGGCCTTTATCTCGACTAAACGGTTACGATTATTTGACGTATCCGCGTATGTTACACTCCACCACTCTACCACACCCGTCTCTACAGTATGGCCTTATTCCTGGAGCTCCGTCTCGTGACTAGCTACTGTTCATGCTATTGGACCTATTATGCCAATATGTGTCTTTCCACTAATACCTTATATGGCATAATGACCTTGGCCTATGACCTATCACGTGTTTGCATTCTATTCTATACAAGGCTCACTTGTGACTCTGCACATATGACTTTTCTTTCATAATGGCACATGAAGGATTTTCTAAAATGGCTAAACATCACAACAAACGCCATTTATCAACACTCACCTCAAAACAAAGGCAACTGTAATCTCATTTAATGCATCTCCCTTTCTCAATTAACCCCCTCATTCCCCCTCGTAATTACTCTCTCTGACTTTCTCATTGTGCTGGCAGAAACCCCTTATGCTACTCATATTCAGTACTGCTTTTAACCCCACTTACCCTTGCTAGCCATTTCACACAATAGCGAAAATTGTTTTGACCATCAGAAGTTCATTTTGCTTACATGCAGAAAAATGATGATGTCACAAAAGTTTGATTTTATAATTTTTGGATTTTGATCCCAAAACCTAAAAGAGTATCAAAACATTCCACTAAATATGACAAATCAGTTGAAATTTTAACGAATTGTCTTAGAATTGGCCAGATGAGCACAGGGTCTGCTCCATGCAACCTCTGTAATTTGGTCAAGTAACTTTATGAACAAAGCCAAAACAACAGTAATCCGTTAGAAAACGTCCAATCTTTTATTGCCCATCGAAAATTTATTTTGCTTTCATGTACCCATGTTTTCCCTCTTCCTGCAAAAAATTGCTTTTAATTTAAGTAGGATCATTAATTGTTTTTCATTCTGCCAAAAATTGATGGTAATCCTAAAAGTTTCTAAGCTTAGCTAAGGTTTATGGCAACCCGTCTTTATCTATATCTTTATCAGCGTCCATGGGGTATGAATTACAACCTATCTCTGCTCTAAACTGAAAGCTCAGCTCTATACAGGGTTTTGCAATAGATGGTGCAATAAATCCAATTATCCAATAAAACGTTCAATACGAGAAAGGGTTTTGTTATAATTTTTCCAATCATTAGTTTTTTCTTCGAGCTGCGATTCGCTGTACTATCCTTGACGGCAAAAGCTATGTTAAAGGCAATCGACAGATACTAAAGGGGCTTCAGCCATCTTTCAATCATAGATTGACCAATCAGAGAGTGTGGTTCTACTCACATGCTCATTTATTGGCTAATATGATTGACAGATGGCTCTGGTGAACCGGCATGCCTTGCGGTACCTTTTTTTGCTCGACGAGATTTGGACTGTATTCGGCATTTTCATGCAGTATGATATTAGGCCGGTTTTGAAGACATAGTTGCAAAACATGCTGGTTCATAGCCAGAACCAGATGACGTCATATTTATTTCTGCTTTGAACGGCACAGATATTGTATTTTGTTTTCGCCTATAATTGTGATATAAAAATGTTATGTTTACGCTCGCAACCCCTGTCCTCTTCCTTTGCTTAGCCTTTATCTTGCCTTTGCTTTTAACGCCTTAACTTGACCTTCATCTCGATGTAGACAATGTTGTTGATAATATTCCAGCGGCAATTTATTGCAGACTCAGTCTCTCCTGGTTTTAATAACACACCATTTAAATTTGAGTGATAGCAACTGTTATACCACCAGGCACCTTTGTATTCCTGTGCACAATTGCTGTATGATCTATGGTCATTGTCCCTGTCGTACGTGGTCCATTTCTGTCCATTATGATTTGCAAGTGCATCAGTTGCAACCCCTTTAAAAACAGAACATCAATCACTAATCATTATTGCAATGACCGTTGTCAAAATCATAAGCATCAATCAATCATAATCATCAATCGATCATAATCATCAATCAGTCATAATCTACAGTTAATCATAATCATCAATCAATCACGATCATCGTCAATCATAATAATCAAGATTACAAACTGCCAATATTAGAGAGAGCGTACCTCTGTATCCAGCAATAGTCAATCGATAACCAGCAGCCTCATTTTCGACTTCGAATTTACTATACTCTGCGTGATAGCTCCCACCAGTCATCACTTTCATGTCGATGCGGAGCTTTGCGCCTGCGCCAGGCTTTGCCATCTCATGCAATTTGTCCAAGCCAAGCCAGAAGTTCCCTGATGGATCACCAAATCCGACTTTATATGAAATCCAATCACGGTAGAAATCGACGTCAGCCGAAACTCCTCGTTGAAATACTATCCATTCTTCGATGAAAATAATGTGAACAATGCAATAACCAATGAGAGCGAGACAGCATCAAAGAACATTTCTAGTTTAACTGTTTTATTTTTTAATGTTAGTTTTTAGAATTGTTGATAAACACTTATTCAGCGTCATCCAAAAGTACTGCTAAGCAGAGGGCAGTACTGCAAAACATTTATTTTCAAAGAGACAAGCTTTTATCAGATTAATAAATTCATTAGTTTATCGGCCCTTTTTGGTCTTATATCGAAGAGAGTTCAAGATAATGCTCTTATTTTTTACGAAAGTCAAGACCAGGCCAGGAATCGAACTTGCGACCAGTCATTTTGTGCTTTGTATACAATGCAAACTACACTATCCAGTCACGCTTCCCAACCGATTGCTCTTTTGGGCTATCGGGTCAAAATTGAAAAATTCTAAAAATAGATTTCGTGACGTCATCACTTTAGAACTCAATTGACAGTGCCCTTACCTTTAATGGTCTCGCAGTTGTATCCAGTGTACTGAATGTCACATGTGCACCTGTATCCTTTACTGTTGCATGCATCTTGGCATGTGCCACCGTTTTGGCACGGCCTAAGTGCTTTGCAGGCTGGGCCTTCCTGGAATAAAAATTATTCAAATAATATCACATTTTCTAATCCGTAAAGTACATCTCAATTTTAAAAAACCTGCTATTGACTTGAACAGTGCATCGAGTCAACTCCCCCCCCCCCCACCTCCACCATCACAACCCTATATCAAGTGCCGTATAGCCGCAATCGATAGAAACGTTGCATCGAGCTAACAGCCCCCCCCCCCTTCCACCAACAAAGCCCCATATCTTGTTTATAACAGCCTAAGCAACTCACCACTTTTCTTTTGACTCGAACTTCGAACCGAGCTACCAACCCCTTTCCTTAAGTTTTATCCCTTATCATTAGATGGAGATGGAATTTAAATAAAAAACTCCGTCGAATAACAATAAATAAAATAGGGCTTACGTTCATTTGGTCCTCTTCTGTTGTCATGTAAACAGAACCAACGTCTTTTGTTAAGTGCACTGCACTCTCCGTGAAATTTCTCTCCAACAGATCGTATGATTTGGTTTCTTTCTTGAAGTTAAGGAACTTGCAACTTGGCCACGAGAGACATTTATGGGTGCATGTCATTGTGGTTGCTGACGTCACTGTCTTCCCGACAGGCCCTGCGTTCTTTGTATCATGAAGAATGATGCTAAACACGCTTTGGGATGGGAAAAGCTAACATTAAGTTGCTGGCATCACTGAATACATAAGGACTGCTTTCTTTGGCATATGCAAACAATTTTAGCAAACAGAAGCGTAAAAAATTTCTCGCGATCATGAAGAGCAAGAATTCTTGCGACATTTAGGGCTGAACGTTCCGCCCTATCCGATTTGCACAAAAACAGGTTTGCGTCATAACGTCACAATGTTCAATGCTTTATGTTCCCTTTGAGCCGAGTCCAAATCACTTGACTCTGCTGTTCTTCGTTAATTGCTTAAGGCTTCTATCGCAAAGGGTTTTTATTTTAACAAAACGCAAAATGATGAAAGGCAAAAAGCTCAGAAGTTTTGCAATATCTTAACGCATTGTTTTGTTTTGTTTTGTTTTGGAAGGGTTGCCCAAAAAGTTATTTACATTTAATGAAAGAATCGTTATCGTTTATCGCCAGCCTAAATTTGTTTAGGCTAGAAAGGCCATTCGGTCTTCAAACTGTTCGGATACTTTCGTGAGGAGGATATTCTTAACAAAAATTCCAAGGAGGACAAAGAATTTCACAGCTATGAGTACTTGTAGAACAGGTAGAAGTGAAACGTGAGAAAGAACGTGAAAAGGAATAATAATGAATAGCAAACAATGAAACCCATTGTCAAGAACAGTGGAAGCAAGGGGGCTAAAGGGGTTATAGACCCCCCCATTATTTTCCAAAATGTACTTAAAAGCATACAAAACTTTTTGGCATGTTTATCCCCTCTATACGTTTTAGCTCCTTAATCCGAAATATGCTCCGCGTTCCTTGCCCATGGTGAATCAATTAAAGGATAATCGCCCCTCCTGAAATTAACTTTGATTAAGTTAAATCGAGTCATCCCCATTTATGCATACTGGGAAGGAAAAATAGTTAAGGATGGAAAATAAAACGGCCCAACTCGCTCTTGATGATGTGGGAGCGTTGCTTCACGGCTGATTTGATATCTATGGGAATTTTACCTCTGAGGGAGCATTTCTTGCCTTAAAACTTGTATCTTAACACAGGGTTGTCGTTCTAAAAATGTGGAATCCTTCAGACTAGTCAATCACTCTAAAAAGCTAATAGAACTTGCTAAATCATGAAAAATCAATGGAAAAATAAAGGGATAATTCCCTTTCCAAGTAAGGAATTCACCAACCCATTCATATACTAGCTTGTTAAGGGGGCTTACCCCCCAAAGCTTTCTGAATTTCAACAAGGGGGCTGAGCCTCTCTAATCCCTTTCAGGGCACAATTTTTGTAGCTTCTATCCCAGTCTATAAAACTTATAATAGATCTGCATTTATTTAGGAACTCACAACTGCCACCAATGCCCCATTTGTTCGTAGCCTTCGCTTGATTACGAGGCAACTGGCCTAATTTCTCCAGCGAGAGGATCATTCGTAAACAGTGCACAGCGTATCAGAAACTTTTTGGGGTTTGAAACATGTCTCTTGTCCCTGTTTTCTTAATTACAGTAAGAAACAGTTTGAGAATACTTGGAAAAGCAATTATTGTTGGTGGTGCAGTATTTTTTAGTTACGATCAAGGAATATGGAGTACACAAACCGATCACAACGAAAAACATGTTAAACTTGTCAAGAAACACGCGGAAGATAATCTTTTAGATCATATTCCATTTCACAAGGTATTTATAAACATGAAAAGTAGATAGTAGTTATTTTATTATTCGGCGAAGGTGAAGGATCCGGTTCGGATAATCCGATTAACCTCGTGTCATACACGTCAAGGAGTTGTTTTGACTACATCAACGAATCACAGGTCGCCTAGGGTCAGGGAACGCTCTCCTAGAAACATGACATCAAGGAAAACATGGTAGCTCTCCGGATTGTTCATGTCCGCCTTATTATTCTATATGAATAATTATTTATGGTGCGAAATATGTTCCTATAAATTTAATCTCAGTGTAGAATTACTGCCAGACTATGGAAAGTTAAAGTTTGGTCCGCGCAATGGCAGCACGGAATTTCATGTGAACCCCGCGCACAGCCTCGCCACGATGCTTACAAATGCTTTTTAGAAATAAAACCCCACAGGTTTTAGCCTGCTATTTTGCAACATGATTTGTTCCTGCGCATATATAAGCATCAGAAAATAACAACCCCTGTGCACAAGAAATACTTTGTGTTGTGCTATTGGACCCAGGGTTGTTCCAGAACATTTTGCATGCATTCCTTGATTTCTGCACAGGAAAGTTCATTTCTGGTGCGTTTGAGCCACAGGCAGTGGCGGATTTTAGGGGGGGGGGCAACTAGGGGCAGTTGCCCCTCCCCCAACGAGTTGAAGCAAGTCTGGCGCACCTTTTTTGGAAATTCTGCGCCCCTTATGAGAAATGATAATCAGATGAGAAAAGTTCTTGGACCGATAGGTCAATTTGCTTCAAGGATTACCTCAAAGTTATGTTGTTTATTCTGACAAGGTATCTGAAATTGTTGTATACAGCGTACTCTCATAACCAATGTTTGAAAATTTTTCAGCGCCCCAACTACCAACTGCCCCTCCTTCAAATTTGCTCTGGATCCGCCCCTGGCCACAGGGCCAGAAAAAATATGACTGAAGCAGGAGGGAGAGGCTAGGGGCTACACCCCAAAGAAAAATGTGGGTACATGGAGGGAAGCTTTGTGCAGGGGAATAATCTGCTGCTGATGCCTACCTGGGAACAGACCACATTGCAAGATAAAAGATTGAATAACGTTATTCCCAATTCAAAAAGTCCCCTAAACAGGATTTGAGGAACAAACTGTTCTGCAGGAAACATAAATGTGAACAGTATTTTGGCAGTACAGAACTTGAAAATTGCTTTGAAAAAAGCAAACATGGAGTTTTTTACATGCCAATGCAACACCAAGTAACTCGGCTCTGAAGATCTTCAGTATTTGCCTCATTGCTCAACAGATATCATTGTTCAAATTATCATGATTTTTTTACGTTACAGCTTCCAACAGCTGATGATATAAAAGTCTCCTGGAATGACGGTATGCACAGAATATTTACAACACTAGACGAAGCACCTAAGCATGTTATCAATCTGACAGAAGAGGTAAAGAAATTTATAAAGACTCCACCTAAAGATGAATGATTATGAAAGAATACATTTTTAGTATTTCCTTCTGAAATTGTATTCTTGAAGATTTGGTGCTTGTCAAACTGGCTTTTGTAAAAATAATTAAAATAGTTTCAGCAGAGGGTAATTTTTACATACAGTTTAAAAAAATGCAACTAACAATTATTTTGAGCCGGTCATATAACAATTTTCAATTAAATTAGATCTTCCTCATAAACCCCAAACAAAAGCTTTCCTGTTGTTAACAACTTTTGAGGGACTGACTAAATTTGACAGCTGTGGATGTCAAATTGTCCTTTCTTGGACAGATTCAGAAACTGTTGCTTTTTTTTAAGTATTAGTAAGGTTAGCTTCAGGGACTAAGTCTGAAAAAACATCTTTGTTTTGCCATGTCCCTGTAAGCATACAAAATTTTGCATTGCCAATAGGTTCTGATTGGTCAATAGCTTATGTTGGACTTTCATGCCATCCATCTTGAAAGTTATCACAGAGGAAGAATCTACCATTTTTTTAGCACGAGTCACTAAATATTTGCATCCCTTGGTATATTTCAATTTTCTTGGTATTTCTACTTTTTATTTTCATACTTTTCAATTAAATATGTCTTAATTGTCTGAGTTACAAGTTATGTTTTGTTCAATGATCCATAAATAACTTAAAATGATTGTTCTGTTACATGATAACCTATGTATTGTTTGTTTTATTTCTTAAACAGAATTTGTAATTTGTTTAGTTGTAAAATTCTATTTGACATACAATTTGCTTGAGGATTATTTTTCAATCAAATATGTTGGAAAATTCACAAGAGGGTTTTCTATTTTTGTAAAGATTTTCAAAGCAAATTGCTGTAAGCATCTATCTGTCTGACTTAAGGGAGGACTAAAATTCATATATGAGATAACCTATTGCAATTCACAATTCACAGATCTGTGAATTGTGATAACATGTACATACAGAAAATGCTTACAACTGTGCAATTATTAGTGTACATATCCTCATTTCCTCTAATTGCCGTAGCTTATATATCATTGGATAGAAATGAAAGTTATACTTGCCGTTCATAAACATAAGCCTGGTCAGGGTGGTATGATTGGAGGGGGGGGGGGGGGGGCAAAGATGAGTTGAGTGTGGGAAAAATGGGGATCTCCACCTATCTGAACAGACCAGAAAACAACATTTTTTAAAGAGATTTTTCGTCATGGGGGGGGGGGCATTAACCCCCTTTTGCCTCCCCCTCTCCACACCAATGAACTGGTCATTAAAGCCTGGTTCACACCAGTGAGAATATGATATTCTCACTGAGTGAGATAAAATTTTCTAGTGAAACTATTTCAAACCGGAAATCATTCTAGTTAGAACACAGAGTTCACATTGGGTTATCTCACTCAGTGAGAAAAATGACTCAGATTTTGTGCCATGACAGTTGTTCTGACGAGGATTTCGAAGTTGCGGCCTTTGCTCTTGTTTTAGTTCAAAGCTCTCGAAGATCTCGTTTACGTAAATAAAATGGAAGATCTCACTGGTGTGAACCAGGCTTAAGTGTTAATTCAATATAGGCAGAGCTGTTCACACGATTTGGTGTTTAGAACAGAATGGTTCTAAGTTTCATGCTTAATGTGATCATCAGAGAGCTCATCACCACTATTGGGGAACTTATTAGCTAGAAATGGAATATGCTTTATGAGGCCAGGGGAGTTATTTCCAGAAAGTTCGCAAGTCAGTACAGGAGGATGTGGTCAGGAAATCAAGAAATTTGAGAATATTTTTGCCCTGTTCCATGTTTCCATTCTATGTAAATATCTAACTTTTTTCGTATTTCAATTTTATATAAATATTTAACTTTTAGTAAGGTCTTAAATTAACCTTGATAATAAATTCTTATTTACCTGCAAAGCTTGGACCATATTAATGCTGAACATGATTAATTGGCTGTGGCAGAATAAATATCAAATTGGCCTAAATTTTTGTGAGGTTCTCTC
This sequence comes from Rhopilema esculentum, assembly GCF_013076305.1. Next base: position 1,920,109 of record NW_027019653.1, read on the forward strand.
ATACTTTGATTTACAGTTTTATTTACATTGGAAGTTAAAAGCTGTTTTGTGAAGAATCAAATGTTTATATACAAAAAAGATCTTAATCTGAAAGGAGCTTGTTTTCACCTTAGGCACTGATTGGGTACCCTCAACAGTCATGTGCCCGTGTTTCTGATTTGCTTAATTTCATTCACAACTGGGTATATATATATTTCCGCAGAGTGTCAGACCAAAATCCTATGTTTTACAATGTTTGCTTTTTTTCAAAGCCATTTTTAATTTTTGTACCACAAAAAGAATCTTAGCTCTTAATTTCTTTCAGAATTATATGTGTCAATGAAGTTTGAATAAAACATGGAAAGAATAACTAATAACCTCTTCTCTAGCGTGAAATCCCCCTTCATGAAAAGACTTTAACGAGCTATTGTTCTGCCTTTAATGAAGAGGCATTCCTTTGCCAAACAGCCTTCTATAATCTTGAAATAGTCTCCAGATTTTTGAAGAAAAGGCAAGAATAAAACTTTGTTTTCTGTTTAGTAATAAAAAACCAACAGTTTTTTACATACTATTATTTTCTCATATGTATAAACATTGTTTAAGATAAGAAGAATCAAGTGAATAGAAAGTTTTTTTAATAATAAAAAAAGTAATAGCTGTTTGGCAGCTTTGGAGCACTGTGACGGTGTGGAGATCTTGATCTGTCTCGGCGATGGTCCCTGGAAAAAAGAAGAACATTGTAGAAAGACTAAAAATGCTTAATGGAAAAGCTCCTACTGTCTTTTACAACATTTTTGGGAAGCTAGAACATAGAAAATCAACAATCCGTTATGGTATTTATCGGTTTATGTGTGCCATAAGGCTGTAGAACAAATACTTACAAATACTTAGATTAATACTATTAAATCTAAAAACTGAACCTTTATCTCAAGCAAGCATTGCAGGAAAATTTGATTCATTGTGTCCAAATAGAATAGGTACAAACAGAAACAGTCAAGGAGAGCCTGCATTAAATGGAAACAAATTGTTTTGAGCAATTAAATCTATTTTCTATGCAAAACATGAAATGCTTGGAGATCTCCAACAGATTTTTTAAAGAGTTTCTTTGTATATTTTTTCCAGTAATTCCTAACATATTAGAATTAACAAAATTACTATTAAAGTAGGGCATAGCTCATAAGAAGCAGGACATTTCTGGAAACAAACTCTTAAGCTGTTTTTGTAAGGTAGACAACTTCTGTTGGAGTGTTTCTAGTTTGGATTGATGGTTAAAGATCTAAATAAAAATATAAATTCAAATATTAAATGTTTAATACAAATTGGTATGTTTGCTTTTAACTCCAAGTTTCATGCATGTAATGATGTACATGTGAGCATGAAACTCTTAACAACAAAGAACATCTCTCATCTTTGATAGAACATCCAAGGTTTCAATTGATTCGTACCTGTGTGCATCAAGCTTTGTTATGTCAGAATAGAGAAAGTAAAAATATCAATTTATGGAAAATTACTGTTTATGCCAGGGTGCATTTCATGTCAACTGTATGCTGGAGGTCCACCAGGGAATTTGCTCAGGTATGCGGAAAATATGAGCAGTTCGTAAAACATATTGTATAGCAGTCAGAGAAAACTGATTATTAGAAAAAACTGTGGTGTGTGAGTCTTTTTTATTCTTTTCATGTTAACCAAGTACATGGCTTCTTGGAAGGTCTTCGGACCTCAGTATGTGGAATGCACCCTGTTGTTTGCGGTCTGTCATGCTGTATAAATCTCATAAAAATGAGCAACAAACGAACAAACAACTCAATAATTACTTGAGCAGCATCTGTATTACAATTTTTTTTAAAAATACTTATAATCATAATATAATCAGCTTTACCCTCTTTCTCGTGATCTGTCACTTCCTCTACTGTCTCTTCTGTCCCTATCATGATATCTATCACCGTGTCTTGAGCGGTCATCTCTGTCTCTAAAATTAACATATTCTTATATAAAAAAATCACAAAACTCAACCTTAGGTATGTAACACAATGATCCATATATTTACAGGAAGTATAAGTTTTCAAACACTGTTGTAAAGATTGAAATCAAATGACAATAAACATGAGGGTTCCAAACTTGTAAAGAATTAATAAAAGATCATTTTATGTCACATAAAAGAGCAACCTTAGATTTTAAAATTCCTTTTCAAACAAAATTATATTTTCCTGTTGTATAATTTTAATTATATTTCATCTGCTGTTGAAATTGTTATTAAAGTTAATTGTATGCTAGTTTGAGGAAGCTTTGTGTATGTAGAAAAATTTTGCATTTAAACTCAGCTGAACCTTTTTGCAAACTTCTTTGATTTGATTCGATTAGAATTTAGAAACAAAGCAGAAATTCTTATCTCAAAATGTAGCATGGCGTTCAATACTACTATTTTCAGCGACTTAAACGTTCGGCAAAACTTTATTTGGTACCTTTGATATTTCAAATCAAGGAAATTTGTAACCACTGGTGGAGGAATGTCTTCTCTGTTCACAACAGCCATAAAAGCCTCGTCATTTTCGGTAAATCGATCTTTAAACATATCATCAAGCTCCTGAACTACAGCACTGTCATCTTCATCTTCTATTTGCTCTTCAGGCTGTTCTTCAGTTGTAGTTGTAACTTCCTCGTCCTCCATTTTTAAGAATAATAAGATAATGCTATCCCAACTACACCTGGCCTAAATTGAAAGAAGCGCGTGCAGAAAGACCATGAGATACTTCATGTAAACCAGAATTCATGCTCCTCCCCAATGGGCAACAATTGCAGTGGACTTTATCACCGAAAACATATGTCAAAAACAACGTCTTTATTAAAACTTTATCCCAAGTTGGTGATTTATAATTTATAAAAACTAAATTGAAATAAAAGATTATTATGAATTGATTCACCATTGAAAATTATCAACATGACCATATGCAGGGGCGGACTGGCTAATTTTTTTGGCCCGGGCAAATTTTTATCAAACCGGCCCACAATAATAGCAAATAAAAAACTCCTCGGAAAATGCAAGTAAATGTTAGTCTGTAAGGGGAACAAGTTTTTAAATTCAATAATTTTGTGCATGGGTAAATGCTGGTTAACAGAACATGCTAAATATGTCATTTGCTAACTAAAGAGCAGGGCCGTAAATTTTTGCTCAGCCTCTATTTTTTTTAAGGAAGTTTTCGTTTTGAGCCCTAATATATTCTTAGATGCATCCTTATTTTTTTTAATCTGATATGGTTTTAGGAAAACATCGCTTGCTCTCGAATAGAAAACACCTTTCTTTCTTTCCCCGACGTCTGTCACTAGAGTTTAAGCATGACTCTTCCCTTTCCCAATTTCTCCCAGAATAATAATCAATGTTCTTCTGAGAAACGTCGATTTGTCTATCCTGAACGGTATAGTATTTTGTTAAACTTGATCTGGGAGATGCTTTTCTAGTTATTTAGAAGGTATGATTTAAAGAATTGTCTTTCGCGTCGGCCCCAACCATGGTGGGTCCTCCTACATCACTAAGCGCGATTCACAGCCCCTCAGGCTCAATTTCCTTACCTGAAAAATGTTATCAAATCAATTATAAAGAAGTAAACGTGCTAAAAAATCTGTAAATTCCTTATATAGAGCTGAAAAAACCTAACAAAATCTAATAATCTTTCTTTTTGTTTTTTAAGTCGTTTGCCGCTCAAGCTGTTTCCATAACACATACCGTAACTTTATATTCATTTGCTCTGCTGACCCCCTCCCCCCCCCCTAATTGAGATGACAGATTTACGGCCCTGACTAAAGAGTAAATAAACAAAAATTTTAACTCATTGGTTTGACTCCGTTTCTAAATACAGGATCTTATATGTTGATAATGTGATCGTTCTGGATGTCATCTAACAGGTGTTTTTCTAATAACATTAACATGAAGGACTCCAGGTTTGGCTGCGAAAAATTACTACGTAATCTGTTCTTTATATAATTGAGGTGGAAAAGCTTCTATCACACTCAACTTGTGACAATTAATTTCCTAATCCTCCGAAAAACCTTAATGATTTTCAGCAACCCAAAAATATCAAGCTGTCAATTTCTGACCCCAAAAAGGAAACATAGGGACCCCTGTTGAAATTTTATCGTGTAGCACCATACCCCTGTTGGGGGGGGGGGGTGCATTTGACTTATGATAGTATAGGCCTAATAAACTTACCATAACTAATATGAGTTTATTGAAAAGAGCAAGACCCTGCTGTTTTTTGTGACGTTTGTGGCTTTTGCTTGATAAAAAAAGCTTTGTATTGTAGCTGAATCCTCTTTTAAGTCTCGCAGCTTTTCCTCGCGAAATTTCTGTGCACCACCTTTGGCTGGAGTCTTCTTGCTCTTCCCTTGTTCTACGTATGTCCACTTCATTGCTTCACATCACAGAGCAAATCGCTTAGTGAACTCCAATTTTTGGACTTTTAAATTTATTACATTTAGCAATAGCTTGTGCTTAGGCAAAAACATGACCAGCTTGAAGCAAAAGCTAAGTAAAAAGACATCAGGGCAGGTTAAAATCTTTTGTATCGCATTGAAACAGGGGTGTTACAGTATAATATGTCGCCAAAAAGGAAATACCGTCAAGAGAAAATATTACAAGATGTCAATAACATGTTTCCTGAAGAAGTGTGTTTGGGCTGCAGTGATAACAATGAATTCATAAGTTTGATGGTTTTGGAGTACTCGCGTGTATATTTATTCTTTCCCTGAAAATCCCTGTCTCTGAAAATCTCTGAAAATTTAAGGCAAACAGATCAACGCATGGGTATAGTTTTTTGCCTCGCATTCACTTTTTAAGCTAATTTATTCTCTTGCACTTTTATCAGCCGGCCCTTAAACCGACCGGCCCTTCGGGCGATCGCCCGAATAGCCCGACCAGCCAGTCCGCCCCTGACCATATGTTTTAAACGTAAGGAGTGGATAATCCGAAGGCTATCAATTATATTTTAGCAGCTCTTATTTTCAACTTTCCCTCTAATGGACGCCGAAAATATAAAAGCAGTTACTAACTGTTAGTAAAGCTGTAAACATTATTACGCTAGACAAAAAACTGATTATTAGAGAAAACTGTGTGGTTTGAGTCTTTATTTTACGTTAACTATGTACATGGCTTCATGTTTAGCATGCCAACTAACGAAAATTTTATGTATATACGCCAAAAAAATTCTTTAATGTTTTGCACGCCGAACGCCGAATAAAGCTTGCTTGTACGCCGAAGATCTTCGGGCCTAAGTACATGGACCGCACCCTGGTTAACTCGTAGTTTATTACTTAATATTTGCCATTTTTGCAAAAAAATGGGGGCTAAAGCCCACCAGCCCCCTTCTCGGCGCACCTGCCTTCAGTCCCCACACCCCATAGTGTACGCAGTTCTGTGATACATGGCACCCATCCCTCATGGCAACCTCTTCCAAACCGTGGCTGGGAATTTTCTTCCTTTTTCCTGGTTCTTTTGTTTGGGAATCTGAGACATTCTTTGGGTCACACAGTGGGCTTGTTGTGGGTTTGTCAAAGCTTGCTCCTCCATCGCGGCAGCGTTAAGGAAGTGACAAATATCAGATGGACTTATTTAAAAAAATTGTCTCTAAAACAATGCTTAATATTAAAAGAGGTTTAATTACATCATAATCTCAAATGTTTTATTATATAAGAGGGGTTTTTGTCTAATTTTGGGGGTATTTGCCTATAGGGTTTTGGCGCCATTGCTTGAATTGGATTGCAGGCCGGGTACAAAGTCCATCTTCTACGCACAACGATCTCTGGCGTGGGGAGTTTGTGTTTCAATTCATTCTTTTATCACTGTTGACGGTTCAAACAAAAAGGTGGATTAATTTTTCATCTAGAGTAACAAACTATCTTTTGAATGCTGCAAATAAAGTGATCTAAAGGAGCAAGGGGTAAGCCGTTCGCAACCTGCCTAGGCCATATGCCGATCTAGGCCTTTGGGAAGGTCTACCCGTTGAGTTTTGATCTTCGCTGCTACCCTACTGATATTTGTTCCTTGTGAAGACTCTCCTGGTTGGTTTTTTGCTACCATATCCAGCTGGAGTTGGTCAAAATTCTGAAGGAAGGACAACTTCCCACGCCAAGCTACTCGAAACTCACCCTGTCTTTGTTTGGTGAAAATACTGTGTCAGAACCTCTTAAGCTTGGAAAAGTTACTGTACTCATTCAAGTATGGCGGAAGCAAGAGCTGCCATCGCCGAACCACATGTTAAATTTCACGAAGAAGGAACAAGTATTGTGGAACAAGAGGCAAGAGTTGCCAAGAGTCTTTTCTGCGATCTCAAATTATGTGCTTTCCGCACCAGGTCAGAATTTTTAATTTCTACCTCATTGTTTAGTAAAAGTATCGTATTAAATTAGTTCTTCAAAAACATATCGTCCATAATAGAGGTTTAAAATTGGTTTGCAAATATCCCTTTTTGTTTCAATTTCTTTTGTGTAAATACGAAGTTTATTAGTAAGGTCTGTTTTTGTTCTGTTTTGTACAATTTACTATTTACTTTGAAAAGCGTGTTTTGATCTTCAAAGTGTGGGTTCCTTGTGTACACAGAACTTGGCTATCAATCGCGTGCGTTTAACTTTGTAAATACAGCTTTAGAAAAATAAAAATACTGAAAAAAGAAAACAATTGAAAATTAAGTAACAGCAGTGTCCTTTAAGAAAGTTATTAGGTAAACAACACAGCTTATTTTCTTTTATGCCTATGACAGTTTTTTTAAAAAGATTATTTAAAAAGATTTAAAAAGGTAGATATATAGTAATTTTGAAATATTTATACTGTTTTGAAAAAAATAATCTTGTAGGGATGTTACTGGTGATTAGCACAATAAATTTTATATTTAATCTAATTTTGACGAGAGATTGTGAGAGATAGGCAAATTTTGGCAAAGTATTATTTTTATGATTTCAAGCTGACTTGATGCAGCCGAAATGTAACCATTGGCATTCTCTTTTGATAACATTTTTTATCTCCTGTTGGTGAAAGGGAATTTTCTCTTCCCATGTGAATGGTTGACAGTCACCAAATTCTATATTAATTAACTCCAAATAGTGTTCTTAAGAGATGACCTCACAAAGGTCTTTTTTTAGAATTTCTCAATCTTGATCACGTATCTCAAAAGCATAGGCGTAAAATCAGGGGGGGGGGGGGCTCTGGGGCTTCAGCCCCCCCTGATGAAAACCGAGGGGGCTGGGCTCCCCCCCC
>NW_027019653.1:1927430-1953898 GCF_013076305.1 Rhopilema esculentum
TTTTTGCCTCGCATTCACTTTTTAAGCTACATTTTACTTCTGTATGCACAGTTGTTTGTATCAGCCCGCCCTTAAACCCGCACAGCTGGCCCATTCGGGCGATCGACCCACGATATGACCCTACCTAGCAGATCCCGACCCCTGACCATAGTGTTTTAAACGTAAGGAGTGGAATTAAAATCCGAATGGGAGGCTATCATTATATTTTAGCAGCTCTTATTTTACTTTCCTCTAATTGGACGCCCGAAAATATTAAAAGCAGTTACCTAAGCTGTTAGTAAAGTGGTAAGACATTATTACGCCCTACGAACCCAAAAACTGATTATTAAGAGAAAACATGAGTGATTGGTTTACTAGACTTTATTTTACAGTGTTGATCTAACATAGTACAAGGCAACTATCATGATCTTAAAAAGCAGATGCACATCCGTAACGAAAAATTTTAACTGTATAAATACCGAATCAGTCCAAGTTGGCGCAAAAAAACGAATTCTTTATGTAATTTGCACGGCCGACGCCGAATAAAGCTTGCTGTACGCCGAAGATCTTCGGGCCTAAGTGACAAAGAACGAAACGACATGCTTAACATCGCATAGTTTTGTAGTGACACGTAATTTTTTTGCCATTTTTATTATGTGTGCAAAAAAAATGGGGGCTAGAAAGGGCACCCACCAATGCCCCTTCCTGGCGGCAAGCAGTGCTCAGTCCCCAAACACCCCGATAGTGTAATGGACATTTGCAGTCTACGTGATACTGCACCTCGCTCATGGGCAACCTCTTCCAAACCGTGGCTGGGAATTTTCTTCCTTTTTCCTGGTTCTTTTGTTTGGAAAGTCTGAGACATTCCTTGTCGGGTACAGAACACAGTGGGCTTGTTTGGGTTTGTACAACAGCTTGCTCCTCCATCGTGGCAGCGTTAACGGAAACTCCATCAAATATCAGATGGGACTGTATTATATCAGACATATCAAATTGTCTCCTCTAAATAAGGAGGAAAAGAAGGTCAATGGTACACTAATTACGAGAGGGTTTCATTTACATGTCATGACATCACATCAAATGTTTTGTTAGTGAGGACTACAAGAGGGAGCTGGGGATATTCCTTTTCGTCTTAATATTTTTCTGCGGGGTAATTATCTATGCCTATACGTTCGAGGGCTATTGTTAAGTGGTTCTTGCATTCTGTAAACGTAATGAAATCGATTTTTGAATTGGCTACTTTGGAAATTGACTATGGCAGGGTCAGACCTGTGTCACCAAAGTGCCGTCGCTTGATATTATACTTCTAACTGCAGATAACGATTCTAACTTGCGTGGGATTTAGCTGTTTTGGTCTTTACGCACAGCATTACCATATTAACTTTTAATCAGCTGTTGAAAAGGAGATTTCACACACCACACAACACATAAAAGGACGGTGGAGGTATAGATCTTCTGCCTGAGATAGAAACCTATCTTTAATATGCACTGCAAATATTAGTGTAATCTAAATAGCGAGCAAAGGGGTAAGCCGTTCGCAACCTGCCTAGGCAATATGCCGACTAGGCTTTGGGAAGTCTACCCGTTTGAAGTTTTGATCTTCTGTCTACTGCAAAATAACATTCTAGAAGCTAGTTGCTCCTATGCCTGCTGATATCTGTATCCTTCGTGAAGACTCTCCTGGTTGGTTTTTTGGCTACCGGAATAGTCCAAACTTGGAGTCGCTGGTACAAAGAAATTCTGAATAGTGAGCACAGGAACAACTTCAGTACCGTTCCAAAGCTAGACTCGCAAATACGGGCTCACCCTGTTTTGCTTTTGGCTGAAACAGAAGTCAACTAAGAAATTTATTTATAAACAGCCTCGTGTCAGAACTATCTGTACATTTTCTTTCACACGTTTAATTTCTACAAGAATAGGAAAAACGTTAGCACTCTTTAGATAAAGCCCAGCTCCTCCGAGGTGTCAACCATATTCCAATGTTTAATTTTGCGGAAAGCAAGAAGAAGCTGAGTACCATCGAATACTGGAGCCATCACCCGATACGGCCCTGACACTAAAAAGTGAGTCGCGTGAAATTTCACGGTGTGCAATCAAGAAGTGTAAAGGATCTCAACGTATTTGTCTGGCAAACAAGAGCCAAGGAGGTCCTGTGAACGCCAAAGATTTTCTTATATCGATATCTTTCCGCACGTTAGGCGGAATTCTTGATTGGTTAGATGTTCCAAATTTATGTCGTCTCTCCCGGCACCAAGGTCAGAAATATTTTAAAATTTCTACGTCATTGTTTTGAGGTACAAAGTATCGTACCTCGAATTACAGTTCCTTCAAAACCTATCGGTGTTTCAACACCATATTAGATAAAGAAGGCTTAAAAATTGGTATTGAGCAAATTTTCACTTTTCTGAATTTTTCAATTTCCTTACTCTGCTGAATAATACGAAAGTAATTACAATTTAAAAGATAGATGATTGTTTTTTGTTACCATGTTTTGGTACAATGTTGCTATTATATCTTGTTGTCGCAAACTAAGGCGTGTGTTCTTCCGTGTAAGGTCCCTTCAAGTAGATGGGGTATTTTCCTACTAGTGTATCACGAGAGCAACTTCACGTAGCGCTGATCAATCAGGTTCGGGACGTCGCGTTTACTAAGTTGGCGGCCTGTAAATGAACAGCTTTAGAAAATACAAATACTGAAAAAAAAAACAATTGAAAGTAACAGACAGTGTTTTAAGAAAGTTTATTGGAGGTGGAACACGCATATATAACGCAATGAATTAAAATTGGTTCATTTATCGTCTATTCCGTTATTGTAATCGTTTCAATAATTTAAAAATAATGAGGAGTTGAAGCCTTGCCCCCTAAAAAAGATTTAACAATGGTCAGATCATAGTAGTAATTTTGAAATATTTTATAACCTGTTTGAAAAAAATAATCTTGTAAGGGGTGTTACTGGGTGATCCTTTGCGATCAGATAAACGGTTTATATTTAAATCCTATGAGATCTTCTGGGACACAGGAGATGATTTGTGAGAGATTAAGGCCACAAACTATTGATTGCGAAAGTATTGACTTCATTATGATATATTCAAACTTGTACCACCATTCTGAAATTGCGCCGAATGTAAGCCATGGCATTCTCGTTTTGATAATCATTTTTTATCTCTGTTGGTGAAGGGAATTTTTCTCTTCCCATTGTGAATGGTGTGACACGTCCACAATCCTATATTAATGTAACTCCAAATAGTGTTCTTAAGAGATGGACCTCACAAAGGCCTTTTTTTAGAATTTCTCAAATCTTGAATCAACGTATTCTGAGAAACATAGGCCGTAAATAGGGGGGGGGAGGGTGGGCTTTCTGGGGCTTAGCCCTCCTGATGAATAACACGAGGGGGCTGAGCTCCCCCAAAATTGAAAAAATTATATTCAAACTTTCATCGTTCTCTCACCACTCCCCTCTGGAAAAAAGGAAGTGCTCTACCAATTTTTAGATTAGTTTGTTATATTATTGGTTCCACGCATAAACATTTTGGGTGCCTAAATAGAACTGATGATCTCAACCTTTAAGAAACTGATTATGATTTAAAAATAAACTTTCAATCATTTCATTTGTGTGTTTCTTCTTCCTCGATAACGAAAAATGCATGGAAAAATCACCTTTAAGCCCTTAGTTAATCCACTTTCTATCCTGTAACATCAGCAGCTGCCATTAGGAATTGTCATTATTCTTTTGAGCCCCCCCCCCCCTTGAAAAAATGCAAGTCTACGCCTATGCTCAAAAGTGCACTATAAAATACCTCTAAATGTGCAAAATCAGATGATTGTATTAAAAATTGGCCACATGAGCAGTCTCTTCCTTCATCAATCCTCATCAATTGCTATTTTGCATATGAGCAGTGGCGGACACTTGGGGGAGGGGGCAAGGGGGTACAACCAACCCCCTATACTTAAGAGAACAATGGTCTTTTGTTCCAAAACAATAGGAAATGTGATGTCATCTTATTAAAACAATAAGCTCGCCCCTCAATATTTGACCAAGTGTCCGCCCCTGCATATGAGACATGTAAGCAAATTTAATAAACCTTTGGCCTGTTTTCAATAGCCCTTGCGTTCTGGTGAATTTCAATCTTGAAGTTAATTCAGATATTTGGGGTCAACAGTGGCAAGTCAAGGACCTTCCTATCATATGTCTCATTGAGATCTCATTCTGTGTCTGTGTGTCAGGATTCCGTCTGTGTGTAAGGGTTTGGCCTGTGGTTGAGTGAGACATTTTCAACTGTTGTGTAATGGTGCTTCCTTCAGCCCCTGAAGTATTTTCAAACCCTGGGTCATGGCTACTGTAAATCCTCCAATTGGCCCCCCCCCTCAAAAAAGCCCTCCCCTCAAATAAGCCTCCACCCTAGAACTACAGACTGTCAAAAAGACCCCCCCTGTGAATAAGCCCCCACTGCTACTGTAAATTCTAGAATTGGACCCCTCCATTTGATAATTTTTGCCATCTGAGGTTGCCTATGGCGTTTTATTGAATTATCACCACAAATTCGTACTTTTGGTAGTAATTAATTAAATTGTCATAAAGAAATTCCTACTAAAATAAACGACAATGTCTCCTTAATGTCTACAATAATCTTATAAGCCCCCCTCGAATAAGCCCCCATCCAAAAATATCAAAAAATAAATAAGCTCTAAGGGGCTAATTTGAGGATTTACAGTATAGAAGTTTAAATAGTATAAAAGCTGGTTTATAAGCCATGGTGCTCAAGGGGGTTTCCAAGTCCCACTTGCCAACAAAGTGAGTTCAACATCCTTTCTTTGCCAGCAAGTTTGAAAATTTGACGACCAAGCTCCCCAAGATGGCAAAAAACTCCTTGCTTTGGCAACCCAACTTTTTCCCGGGGGTGGAGGGGGGGTTGTCACCCATCTTACCCCCTATAGCAACAGGTTGTAAACAGATTGTTGAGGTGAACTATGCCTTTTTTTGTCCTCATGAATGAATGCATAAAGGCATTCTCCCACCTCCCGAAGCGGATGTTTCCATGGACTTTGTTATGTTTAATGCATCTTAGATTGGCTGATATGCATGCAATCCTTTAATCTGCTTCTAAGATTCTTAATCGACAGCAAGAATTTCAAATCTCAGCTAATCGGAACTGGCTTTGTTGCTAAACCCATGTATTTGTTGAAAGGGGTGTATTACTATCAAAATTACAGAATACAAAATTCTCCGAAATTTTTCCATTTCCATTTGGGAAAAATTCACATTTTCCCAAAATTTTGCAGAAAACCACAGCCAATAGACTATCTCAGAAATCGCGATGCTATGATGAAATTTTTTCGTTCTAGACAGTTTTTCTTTTATTTTTTTCGGCCGTGAAGCTTCTTTAGAATAGAGAGAAATACTTTTAGAATGAAAATTTGAATATCTTTGATGAACAGTAGACTTTGTTTTGAGCCAGTGGCAGACACCTGTGGGGGCGAGGGGGGCGACCGCCCCTCCAATACTTTAGAGGACAATGGTCTTTTGTTCCAAAACAATTGGAAATGTGACGTCATTTTATTAAAACAATAGGCTTGCCCCCAAATATTTGACCAAGTTTCCCCCCTTGGTTTGAGCCACAGAGGAATTTGAGAATCTCAATGATATAGGCAGCCATTGTATTTATTGCGGTTTTTGCCCCACTTATGTCAGCATCGCGATCTCCGATATGGTCTATAGTAGAAATTGTATTTGTATTTGTATTTGTTGCTACCTAGCATCCGAAGGTAGTTTTTAGGACACTGAGAAGCTTATGCTCATCGAGCAGTGCCCTGGTCCTTCCTCTCGAAGTAACCACACCTCGTGATTTCAACGCCTGGAATTACAGAGAGCTGGCGACTCTCCCCACTCTGGATGAAAGTTTGGTCATGCCAGGGACTCGAACCACAGACCCTTGGGTCTGTAGTCAGCGCCTCTAACAACTGAGCCATCCTCGCACCTAAGCCTTACAGCCCTGTTGCTGAAGCATCTTAAAGGGGCTAATAATTGGGGGGGGGGGGTATAAAGCCTTGAACGGCCTAAAACGAGCGATTAGGCCGCAACACGAGGTCAGAGTGAGCATAAATCCGCGATCGCAGATGATGTTTTTCATAAAATGTTTTCACACAAAAAACATCGTTACCAATATATTCGTAACTTCGACACGGGAATCTCCTTTCATCTATGTTTTTGTTGTATCCACGCTATCAAAAACTACTGAAATTTCTATTGAAAGATGCAAGTCACGTAAATAATGAAGGCCGCAATCCGCATTGTAAAAACCACGTGATCAACTTTAGTATCAGTTTCGATTCTCCCGCATTCATTTACTTCCTGCTAACTCGAAACCAGCATTCGAAACCAATGCCATTATATTTCCTTGCACCATTGCAAGGGGTCGGGTCAGAAATTTTGTCCCTGTGAATGACCTCTGCATGCCAAGTCAAGAAATAAAACGGGCACGCCAGAGCTGGGGGGGCTGAGAGGTTGGGGGGCTGAGAGGTTGGGGGGCTGAGAGGTTGTGGGGCTGAGGGCTGGGGGATGGGAGCTAAAGCCCCACACTTTATCTGAAGCATGATATTAATGTCGTGGCCTCAAAAATAATGATTAGAAAACTATCCTCTACAGTTTGTTAGTTTGTCTAGAGAAACCCCCCTCCCCCTACCCCAAATGTGCTCTGGTATCCCTGTGAACAATGTTCTATTTTTGCATCACAGTACTACCTACCACCCTAACTCTGTGTCTTTCAGGGGTGGCTTCTCGGGAGAAGGGCTTTGAAGGGGGCTTAAGCCCTCAGTAAGATTTTAGTCAGTCTCCCATCACCCGGTGCAGCCAGTCTCTTGCGGCTTTCAAATTGTATTTTGCTTTCTGACCAGTGTGACCAGATCTAGCATAATATAATGCTTTCAGCATAATATTGACCAAAAATCGTCATTTACCATAAAATCTAGCATAATTTGGAATCTAGCATAACTCTGGCATAATTTTGATAGTTTTTAAAAAATCGCTGTTTCCATTGATCCGTTGTCTATCACCACCAAATGGAAACACTTTACACAAGAATGTGTGACTTTCCACTTTCAGGGTTTAGCCAGTTGTTTGGAACGGTTGGCAGCCAAATATTTTATGGTTGGCAGCCAAATATTTTATGGTTGGCAGCCAAACTCAGCCAGCTAAATTCAGTACACAAAAAAGCTAAATTTTTGATAATTGCGGGGAGTGATATCAAAATTTACTTTGTAGGTTACAAAGCTTTCATTTACTTTTATCTTACATTGTCTGTTATCATTTACGTTGTTTCATGTTTCTTTATTTGCGATTTTGAAATTCTTTCATTCTAAAACAAATTTGAATATCATCTATGTAAAAAATTTATTTTCCTTTGCATTTTTTGTGATTTTTTGCAACATGCTGCCAGAATTCTGCCAACTTTTGCTTCTTCGGCCAAATCAATTTATGACGGCCAAGGGGTTAAGAAATTTGGATGTCAAAACCATTGATCTAAATTGCCTTTTTGTGTAGAAATGATGGCAATGTTGAGTACACTGTGTTTTAGATTGGGGGTCAAAAAGGCCAAATGGAAACTTTGGTCACTTTTGATATTCTGAGCATCCTCTAGCCTTTTTTTCAAGCAGGGGTGCCTTTATTTAAAATTTAGCATAATATTTGCAAATCTAGCATTATTTTATGACAAATTTGGCATAATTCTAAAATTGAAATCTGGTCACACTGTTTCTGACTTGGCAAGTTAAAGGAAGTGAAAACATTGAATGGCTAGCAACCTCACAATACCTTTTTCCGCTACGGACATTTGCCCCCCCCCCTTCAAAGAAAACCCTCTAAGATGCACACAGTTTCAATTCAGTTTACTTGTAACAGAAATTTATATCACTCCTTTTTAATTAAAATTTTGCTGAAACAATAATTTCTTCCCTTCACAGAAAGCAAATCCAGAACGGTCTTTGGCCGACATCATGGAACAACCTCCTAATCGCTTGGATCGTAGCCTCCTGTGTGATGTACATCGACCATCCAAAACTTAACATGATTAGCGTATACATGTGGATGTTTGGCAACTTCATGTACTTAGACGACAGCTATCCCTACTTCTTGAGGTTGTTTGTAATATCGATCATTCTTTCTGTGATATACTTCATTGTCCTGCTGTACACGAGGCAGTATCTTCTGAGGATCTTGTTGTCATGGAAAGGCTGGCTATGTGAGTATGCATTTACGTTTGAAGTAATGTCACTGAGTTAGTCTCGTTTTCATTGCATCAACCTCGTTCAAGTTCAACTTTCAATTATCGGTTAGTTATGCCTTGTTATAATTATAAGATTGTAGTAAGTCTTAACAACTCTTCACCAGTCTTCACCAGTCTTCATCAATTATCAATAGATCTTTCGTCAACTTTCTTTTTTCTACTTCAATTTTCGTTAAAGGCTTCATCAATCTTCTTCAGCCTTCATCAGTCTTCATTAGATTCTTCGTCAATCTTTATTGGAATCTTCCTCAACTTTCTTCTTTCTTCTTCAGTTTTCTTAAGAGTTTTTATCAACCTTCTTCAGTCTTAATCACTCTTTGTTAGGTTTCTCGTCAATCTTCTTCTTTCTGGACTAAAGTTTTAATCAACCTTCTTCAGTCGTAACCAGAATTCACTAGGTACTCAACCTTCTTCATTAGATGCTTCATCAATCTTCACCAAACGTCACAATCCGTCTTCAGACTTCTTCAGTCTTCATCAATAACCGCAGTAAAGTCTTCATCAATCTTCTTCAATCTTCATCTTACTGCCGTAAGTCTTCATCAATCTTATTCAATCTTCATCTTACTGCAGTAGAATCTTCATCAATTACTGCAGTAGATTTTTATCGATCTTTTTTAATCTTTATCTTACATGCTTTAGAGTCTTCATCAGTCTTTATCAGTCTTCACTAGAGTTATCTTCATCAGCTTTTGGTCATCTGTAGCTATCTGCTCAAAGCTTAAAGTCTTGTGTTGTCATGTTTACTAAAATATACATCCCCAATTTTTTTAACAGACCAACCCCCCAGGTCACAGAGTCTTATTACCATTTTCTGGGGATTGTTTGTGCGTCTTGTGAGCGGTAAGCACCCCCGTCTCTACAGCTATCAAAATAGCTTGCCAAGAATGAATGTTCCCCCCTTGAAGAACACAGTTCAGGGTTTTCTCAAGTCTGTCAAACCATTGCTGGACGCTGAACAATATGCCAAAATGGAAAAAGATGCCAAGGTGTGTAAGAAAAATTTGATATTATTGTACTGCGATATGTGATATTATGTGGTAATTTTTCTAGCATTTATGTATGTATTTCTAAATGCAGTAAATTGAATTGTATGTATTGTACGATATTGTATTATATTTTAGTGTTTGCATAGTATTTCGACCAACGTGTTATGCTCTATTGTATTGTATTGTATTGTATTGTATTGTAATGCATTGTATTGTATTATATTTTATTGTATTGTAATGTAATGTAATGTATTGTATTGTATTGTATTTTATTGTATTGTAATTTATTGTACTGTATCGGATCTTATAGCGTCATATACACAGTCGTATCCTATTTCTAAGTACTGTATTACGAAGTATCATACTGTGCATTGTAAAACAATGCCACTTTGGCAAGCGAATGACCTTTGACCTCGTTTTAGTTTCCTTCGCTATGGTTTCTTTTCCAGGAATTCCTCGAAACGACTGGCCCAAAATTGCAACGGATTCTACACTTGAAATCATGGTGGGCCACCAATTATCATACTGATTGGTGGTAAGTTGTATATCCCCCGTAATTTTTATCAATGCTATGAAGATATTCAGTAAGATGCAAATGATAAGGGGGTAAGGTTAGGCTCAGGGGTAAGCAGTTTCAGTTGTTTTAGCTCAAATGAAGATGGGCGTGACATGGGCGTGGCATGAGTATGATATTGGACTTTAAAGGCCAAACGAATTAGCGCATTGTGGTGTATTACTTGTTGTATTTCAGTACTTGTTAATATTTCAGTGTATTAATATAAATAATATTTCAGCATTTACGGTTACCAGTTGTAAATGTGAGTAACCACACTGTAAACACATTGCTCAATGATTAAAAGCGGTGATTACAACCATATCCAATATTCTAGCTTTATACTAGCTTGAGCGATGAAGCGCTAATGTACGAATAGTTACCAGTTGTAACTTTGAGTTACCACACTGTAAACACATTATTGCCGTAAGAAATCAGCGATTTTATTTCAAGTATCAAAGCTTAATACTGCCAGAAATTGAGAATCTTTGATATGCTAACGTTTACAAGTTGTAATTACATTGTATGTAACTCTGATGGTAAGCTGCTGTTACTGCGAGTAACCACACCATTGTTACACGACATCAATCTGTATCGCACATCCCATATCCCTTTCAGGGAGAAGTATGTATGTTTGGACATGTTAAAGTTGGTTACCAGTTGTAACTGTAAGTTACAACACAGTAGCCACATTGCCTATAATCTCTTCTAGGGAAAAGTACGTCTGTTTAATTTGTGCCTGTCTGGTGGATATGTTAAAATTGGTTACCAGTTGTAACTAAGAGTTACAACATAGTAACTACATTGCCTATAATCTCTTCTAGGGAAAAGTACGTCTGTTTAATTTGCGCCTGTCTAGTGGATATGTTGAAATTGGTTACTAGTTGTAACTACGAGTTACCGCACAGTAACCATATTGCCTTTAATCTCTTCTAGGGAAAAGTATGTCTGTTTAATTTGCGCCTGTCTAGTGGATATGTTAAAATTGGTTACCAGTTGTAACTACGAGTTACTACACAGTAACCACATTGCCTATAATCTCTTCTAGGGAAAAGTATGTCTGTTTAATTTGCGCCTGTCTGGTGGATATGTTGAAATTGGCTACCAGTTGTAACTACGAGTTACTACACAGTAACCATATTGCCTTTAATCTCTTCTAGGGAGAAGTACGTCTATTTAATTTGTGCCTGTCTGGTGGATATGTTAAAATTGGTTACCAGTTGTAACTACGAGTTACCACTCTGTAACCACATTGCCTTTAATCTTTTCTAGGGAGAAGTACGTCTATTTAATTTGTGCCTGTCTGGTGGATATGTTAAAATTGGTTACCAGTTGTAACTACGAGTTACCACTCTGTAACCACATTGCCTTTAATCTTTTCTAGGGAGAAGTACGTCTATTTAATTTGTGCCTGTCTGGTGGATATGTTAAAATTGGTTACCAGTTGTAACTACGAGTTACCACTCTGTAACCACATTGCCTTTAATCTTTTCTAGGGAGAAGTACGTCTATTTAATTTGTGCCTGTCTGGTGGATATGTTAAAATTGGTTACCAGTTGTAACTACGAGTTACCACTCTGTAACCACATTGCCTTTAATCTTTTCTAGGGAGAAGTACGTCTATTTAATTTGTGCCTGTCTGGTGGATATGTTAAAATTGGTTACCAGTTGTAACTACGAGTTACCACTCTGTAACCACATTGCCTTTAATCTTTTCTAGGGAGAAGTACGTCTATTTAATTTGTGCCTGTCTGGTGGATATGTTAAAATTGGTTACCAGTTGTAACTACGAGTTACCACTCTGTAACCACATTGCCTTTAATCTTTTCTAGGGAGAAGTACGTCTATTTAATTTGTGCCTGTCTGGTGGATATGTTAAAATTGGTTACCAGTTGTAACTACGAGTTACCACTCTGTAACCACATTGCCTATAATCTCTTCTAGGGAGAAGTACGTCTATTTAATGGGTCGTTCGCCAATAACAATTAACAGCAACTATTACTGCCTCGACCAAAGCGGTTGGACTCCAAGTCGACTTCAAACTTCAAGGGCGGCCGGTATTCTGTTTTTCCTTCTCGAATTCAAACGTCAAATCGAGACAGAGGAACTTGAGCCACTTGTAATCAGAGACACGATTCCGCTGTGCATGTGGCAATATGAGAGGACCTTTGGCACATCAAGGTAACATGCTGTTTTATCGTGTAACCTGGGTTACGAAATAGCCGGGGGTTGATTCTAATATGGATTGAAATTACCATTTTTTATGCATGCTTCTTCGCATAGAGCATTTCGCCATTTTGAAAGACTTGTCAAGTTTTCGTGAGGTCTTTCGCCTAAAAATCTCATCCATTTTTAAGTGATTGTTTTAATTTGAAAATATATTTTCATTTTGTTACGCTTTCTAGAATCCCAGGTGAAGAAATCGATGAATTAAAACATACCCACGGTTCAGAGGTAAGCTTGATCCGAAATGGCGCAAATGCTATGATCTTCCCGGGGGAATTCTCTTGTGGGGGTGGCTGCCCTGCTGGTGTTCTTGGAGGCTCTTTGCTCTGTTCCGTCGTGGCTTCCGTGTGACAGTATTTTCCTTCCTTACGGCAAGTTAAAATATGGTCAGCAATTGTCAAAAAAATATTTGGTTCATGTTCAATTTACAATTGAAATGTTAGTTTTCAATTTGCAGCTTGATATATTTCCTTAAAAACTTTGTAAGCTCAAACTTTCAGCGGCATTAAAGAACTCAAAAGTGTTTTTAAATGTCCCAAAAACCTGTTTTTCTGGTGTCGTTGATTTTCTAATTGATAATTTTGACTTCTCCTAGTTTCTTAGTTTCATAGTTTTTTGTAATATCTCAACCGTACAAAGTAAACCCTTCGATTTCTGATTTTGTATTTGAAACCAAAATCTTGATTAATCTTTGTATGAATGCAATTTTCTCTAAAACTATGCAAGATACTGAAACGAAAATTTCACATTTTATTCTTGAAGGTACGGCAAGTTCAAATATGGTTAGCAATTGTCAACAAAATATTTGTTTCATGTTTTATTTACAATTGAAATGTTAGTTTTCAATTTGCAGCTTTCATTTTCTCTGGCCTTTTGCTTGATGTGTGCTGGGTTAGCCATGGGGATGTTTTTTGGTCACCGTGGTTGATTTGGTGTGGGTTGGGTGTGGTGTTGGGGGACGGATGGGTTTTCTTGGTGGTTGCGGGAAATCTCTTGTCTATTTGACTTGCTGTAAAGGCCTTTGTAAGTTCATCTCCACATTTAATTGCAAAATGTCGATTTGTTTTACATTTTCAAAATTCTATCAGCCAAAAGTTTTCTTCTTTATCGTGAATTTTGCCTTCTTTAAAATATGCTACAGCACTTTATGTACCAGGCCAAAATAACAGTTATCTGTTAGCAAACTTCAAATCTTTCATTGGCCATATCTCGCCAAATTTGAACATATCTAACTTTCTTCACTTTTGAACAGAGGTATTTTATACCGTTTTTTCATATTATGTGGTCATACTTCTGCGGTTATGTGGTCAATTTTTGATGACGTCATACTTCGATACTTTATTGTCTTGTGCCAGGGACTTGGCATCTCTATTAAAATAGCATTCTTATTTAATGCCTTAATGATCGTGTTTCAGCACATCGTAGTATTCTCAAAAGGCCATTATTACAAAATGTACATTGTTGATGCCCATGGTGTACCGCTGGGAATTTTGGATCTCGAGAGCCAAATTGAGTGGATCAAAAAAGATTCAGAGCAAATAAAACGTAAGCTGCTCTCTTTGATTTGTGATTTGCGATTATTGATTTGTGATTATTGATTTGCGATTATTGATTTGTGATTATTGATTTGCGATTATTGATTTGTGATTATTCATTTACGGCTATTGATTTGCGATTATTGTTTGTGATTATTTATTTGTGATTATTGATTTGTGATTATTGATTTGTGATAATTGATTTGCGATTATTGATTTGTGATTATTGATTTGTGATTTTTGATTTGTGATTATTGATTTGTGATTATTGATTTGTGATTATTGATTTGTGATTATTGATTTGCGATTATTGATTTGATTTGTGATATGCAATTAATGATTTTGGATTTTGTTCATCATTTCTTGATTACTGATTAATGATGCTTGATGAGTAATTTGCGATTACTGGATATTTAAATCATCGATCTTTGATTGATGATTTGTTATTTTTCAATATTGACTTTTTGTTTGCGATTATTGATCGCTGATTAGTGATTTGCGATAATTGATTATTGAGGACGCAGGGGGGGGGGAGTGATTGCTCCAGGCCCCGAGCTGATTGAGGCCCCAGAAAGGTTATAACAAAATTTCTATCTATAACAACTTGAGTAACAATCACAATTTTAATGTCGTCATAAGCAGTCCAGGATAAAATTGTTGAGACAAGATGCAATTTTTGTAATTTTCTACTTTGCCTTACCCCTGTTAATTCGAATCCCCCCTTTCCCCCGAAGCAATGTTGGATTTGTAGTTTCATCATTTTTACTTCAAAATCATGCATTCAATATTGAATTAGGGGAGGGGGGAAGTTATTTCTGAACAATTTTTTGCGGTACAGAATTTGAAAATGGCTTTGAAAAAAGCAAACAAAGAAAATATCAACTTTCCTTGAAAAGACTCAACTATTTTTGTCCGGGATTTGCCTCAGGCCCCAGAAATGCACATGGCATTTGAATGTATTGACAAGCCAATATTTTGCCAACCTCTATAGCGGGTCGTGGACAGGCTGTTATCATACCGATAACTTACCTTTTCTAGCAACGACTGACGCGGAACTGGAAATCGCCGCTTTGACATCAAGTGAAAGAACACACTGGGCCAAAGTTAGAAAGGAATATTTCGTGGAAGGAAGTAACAAGGATTCTATAGACACAATTGATGAAGCGCTGTTTGTGGTATGGCCTTTTCTACTTGCTATGAACGCTAATCTTAACTAATATCAAAAGCTTCTCGTTTTTGCAATGTAATTTTCTTCCTAAGGGGCCATGGCCCCCCACACACCCCCTCCCCCCCGTAGCGAAGGCCCTGTCTAGCACTATGCATTTCTAATTAGATTGAAGTTTGTGACTATCATAATATTAAGCGCAGTTTCCCGATGTAACTATGGGTCCAAATTTAAAACCAAAATGGCTCGTCCCCTTCCATGTCTAGGCTTAGTAACTCCCCCCCGAGCATCCCCCCGTGACCACGGCCCTGCCTATCGCTTTACATTTCGAAATAGATTGAAGTTTTGACTATCATACTATTAAGCGCAGTTTCCCGATGTAACTATGGGTCCAAATTTAAAACCAAAATGGCTCGTCCCCTTCCATGTCTAGGCTTAGTAACTCCCCCCCGAGCATCCCCCCGTGGCCACGGCCCTGCCTATCGCTTTACATTTCGAAATAGATTGAAGTTTTGACTATCATACTATTAAGCGCAGTTTCCCGATGTAACTATGGGTCCAAATTTAAAACCAAAATGCCTCGTCCCCGTCCATATCTAGGCTTAGTAACTCCCCCCCCGAGCATCCCCCCGTGGCCACGGCCCTGCCTATCGATTTACATTTCGAAATAGATTGAAGTTTGTGACTATCATAATATTAAGCGCAGTTTCCCAAAGTAATTATAGGTCCACATTTTGAACCAAAATGGCTGGTCCCCGTTCAAAACTAGGCTTTGTAACCCCCCGAGCACCCCCCTGTGAAGTACTGAAAGAGACAAACGTGTTCAAACTATAAACAAAACATTATGATACATATTTGCTAAAACAATCCCAAGATAACGTATTGATATCGTATCAAATTACAGCTGAGTAATGAACTCCGAACGAAACGAAAGCGTAAAAGCATACTTAGGCCTATTTACAACGTGAAGGATCACGTGATTAATGTCCTGACTAGGGTCCAGACCTCAGTACTTGTCACCCCCGTAGCTACGGACCTGTCTATCACTTTACTTTCCCGGTAGATTGAAGTTCGTGATTATCATAAAAATAAGCGCAATTTTCTGTAGCTTATCCTTGAAGACAAAGAGTTCTCGGACACATCCGAACGTGCTAAATATCTTTTACACGGTGATGGAAAGTCGGCCTGGTACGACAAGAGTTTCAACATGATTGTGTTTGAGGACGGCCGGGTCGGTGTTAATGCGGAACATAGCTGGGCGGATGCACCCGTTATCGGACATATGATGGAAAGCATATTTACCCAAGAGTAAGTTGAGCTTACAGATCTTTGAAGTATTGATACAGGCAACTCTGTTTAATTCAAACTTTGTTTAATTCGAACTCTGTTTGATTCGAACTCTGTTTAATTCGAACTCTGTTTGATTCGAACTATGTTTAATTCGAACTCTGTTTAATTCGAACTCTGTTTAATTCGAACTATGTTTAATTCGAACTATGTTTAATTCGAACTCTGTTTAATTCGAACTCTGTTTGATACAGATTATCCCGATAACTCGAACTGCTAATAACTCAAACTCCCAATAATTTGAGCCCCCAATACCCCCCCCCCCCCAATAATTTGAACCTCTAATTGCTTGAAATGTTTCTCCACTAGAAGGAAAGACGATTGTCCTCCAAAATATTGAGGGGGGGGGGCGACCGCCAATAATTTGAGTCCCCAATAACTTGAAACCCAGATAACTCGAAATATTTATCCAGTCATACTTGAACCTCACCTTTACGCTCGACCTTGAACCCTTGCAATCGTTTTGACTTGTGACCCTTGAACATTTGACCTTTAATAAGCTGATCTAAACTCGATCCTTAAAAGGTGGAAAATCAAAGCTTATAAATTCATTATGTATTGCATGCATGAAGCTTGTTAGTACGTTATGTAAACAGGCACACGTCAAGCATGTCAACTTTTAATTTCTCTATCTAGGTTTCTGTATCGTGTATACAACGACCAGGGCAGGTGCAAACCATTTGGCGGTTACACTGAAAAGACCTTTAAAAGGTCAAAGGCCAAGATAACACCAATGAGATTATATTGGGACATAACACCACCTTTGACGAAAATAATCACAGACGCTAAAATTTTCGCACTTAAGGTAAATTTCTTTTTTCTTACATAGTTTAATGAGTTCCTTATTTCTTTAATTTTTTTCATATTTATTGTTGAATCCTTGACCTGACCTTTTGTTTCTTTCCTTTAGAATAACAAAGATTTGCAGATCGTCGTTGTAAATCACAGTGCATTTGGAAAAGGATTTATCAAGACATGCAAGGTAAGAAACTTTTTCAACAACACAGCCCCCTGTATGAGAGATAAAACCTACTGTAAACCCGTTGTCAAGCCCTAAGGAGAAGGGAGTATTTTGAATTCTCAGATGTCTTTCTATACACCTATACGAAATCCTTCCAATACTACTGAACCCAAGCAGCGTTGTCTTTGTCAAAACCAAAATTGAAAAGAATGTAACCACTTTGTATGGTTACACCCCTTTTTCATCACTGTTTCCCTTACCCCCTCCCGTTTACTTTGCCCGTTTTTCTGTTTCACCTATCACTTATTTTTGTCACTTTCCCTCTTTTTGCTGTCGCTTCCATCTCAACTTTCTTTCATCCCTTTTTGCCTTCTCTTTTATTTGCCCCTCTCATCCACCCTTTTCTTATCTTCTTCCACTTCTTCCCCCACTCACTCGAAATACCTCTACCTGCACATTTCCCCATCTCGTCTCCTCTCCTTTCTCGCTCTCTTCTTTTGTCACACCCCTTTCTTTTCTACTCCCTTCCAAGATTTATTCATCTACAATTCCACAACATCATGTTTCTCCCCTTTCCCTTCTCACCTTCCTATCGCTTTCCCTTCACCCCTTTGGACTCCTACATTTCCTCTCCCCCACCCACCTCCTTAAATGTCTGCCACCTCTTCACTCCCCCTTTTCATCTGGCAATCCAAAACCCCTGTTCACATTCCTCTACAAATCCTTAGCCCTTTGTCATTCCCCTTTTCATACTTACCTTCTCATGCCCTGTCTCTTCCCCCCTTCATACTCCTACACTCCCTCTCCCCTTCCCACCTCCATAAATGCCTGCCACCTCTTCATCCCCCCTTTTCATCTGGCAATCCAAAACCCCTGTTCACATTCCTCTATAAATCCTTAACCCCTTGTCATTCCCCTTTTAATACTTACCTTCTCATTCCCTGTCTCTTCACCCTTTCGAACTCCAACACACCCTCTCCCCCACCCATCCCTGTTAAAGTCTGCCACCTCTTCACTCCCCCTATTCATCTGCCAATCCAAAACTCCTTGTTATCGAATCTTTCAGATGAGTCCAGATGCTTTCATTCAAATCGCTATGCAACTGGCCTATTACAAAGATTCCAATGGAAAATTTGCCCTTACTTACGAATCTTGCATGACAAGACTGTTTCTGCATGGAAGAACTGAAACCATCCGGGCCTTATCTGGAGAAATGAAAGACTTTATTTTGTAAGTAACATGCAAAACACTCAACAATACGAATAGATTTTGCAGTTTTCAACATACACAATTTTCATCTTAGATAAAAGCTTTAAGAAAGCTGTTAATTTCTTTTGGTGGTAAATTAGCGTTTTGTTATGTCAAAAATATTTTTTTTTCAATAGATAGAATAGAAAATCTTCAGTTTATACAATGCATAATTTTCATCATAGATTAAATCTTGTTTGTTTGTTTGTTCGTTCGTAGATAGAACTGTTTGTTTTTATAGTTGGTAAGTTGGCTAAGGGGTCAGTGTTTACTTGTGTCAATGTTCACGTTTTCCAAAAGGTCCTGTTTTGCCATAGGTCACGTTTTCCAAAAACTCATGTTTTCCAAAAAGTCATGTTTTCCAAAAGGCCATGTTTTCCAAAAGGTCATGTTTTCCAAAAAGTCATGTTTTCCGAAAGGTCATGTTTTCCAAAAGGTCATGTTTTCCAAAAAGTCATGTTTTCCGAAAGGTCATGTTTTCCAAAAGGTCATGTTTTCCAAAAAGTCATGTTTTCCGAAAGGTCATGTTTTCCAAAAGGTCATGTTTTCCAAAAAGTCATGTTTTCCGAAAGGTCATGTTTTCCAAAAGGTCATGTTTTCCAAAAAGTCATGTTTTCCAAAAGGTCTTGTTTACCAAAAGGTCATGTTTCGCCGAAGGTCATGCTTGATAAAGGTCATATTGTGCAAAAAGTATTGTTTTCCCAAAGCTTCTGTTTGTCCTTATGCATATGCGTTCTGTTTGAGACATCATAAAGATCTGTTTGTGACGTCATGAAGCTCTGTTTGTGACGTCATGAAGCTCTGTTTGTGACCTCTTGGAGCTTTGTTTGTGACGTTATGAATCTCTGTTTTGACGCCATGCAAACTAAGATTCCCTTTGTTTGTTCCCAAGATCTCTAGAAAACCCGGAAATGGATCGAGAGGAGAAAGGCAAACTCATCCAAAAGGCGGCAAGAGTTCACCAGGTTAGTTTTGAGTTATTTTAATTTCTCAGACTTCATCATGTATCTTGGAGTGCAAAAATTTCTCTTGAAATGAAACCAGGTACGTAAATGCCAGGGGAATGGAGATGCCCCCCCCCCCAATTTTTGAAATTTTTGAATAAGTCGGAAGCTTAAGATTAATCAGAATTTATGTCGCAAATGTTTATTTACGTAACAAAATGATATTGATAAATGCCGAGAAATCTCTCAATTCTAAAATAAAATGACAGAACCGTATAATTTTAATGTTATGTTAGTAAGGGCTTAGTACAATTTCAGAACAAAATTACAATTTGCTTGTTGTCAGTCGGAAATTTTGTTCCCTTCACCCTCCCAAAACAGTGGCGAACATTTGACCAAATATTGAAGGGGCAACCCTGCTGTTTTGGTAAGATGACCTCATATTTTCCATTATTTTAGAACAAAAGACCATTGTCTTCTAGAAATTTTGGCAAAGGGGGTAACCACCTGCCCTTCGCCCCCTTCGCCCTCTTTCGCCCTCTTTCGCCCCCTTTCGCCTCCAAGTGTCCGCCACTGTCCAGAAATCCCTCAATTTACATCCCTGTAGGAAACTAAGCTCCGAGGCTACAAAAATATTAAGAAACCATACTGCCCACATTCAACCAACTGCTCAATCAACCCAACCCATAGATTTAACCTTTTGAAGATTGTCTTCTGCTTTCATATCAGAAATGCTACAGAGATGGAATGAGCGGCAAGGGCATCGATCGCCATCTTTTTTCGCTACTAGTTGTGAGCCGAGGTCAAGGATATGTAAGTATATTATTTGCTTATAATCTTAAGGTTTTGTTGTGTCAAAGGTTATGGATATGAAAGTTCATATTGTCAAAAGTCATGTATTTCAGGTCATATTGTCAAAGGTCATGAATGTCAGAGGTCATGTAAGTCAGAGGTCGTATATGTCAAAGGTCATATATGTCAAAGCTCATATTTTGTTTACTAAAGGTCGTATTACATCAATTTTTGTTGGTTCAGAGGTCATATTATGTCAAAGGTCGCATTATGCCAAACGAGATATATTGTAAATGGTTGTGTTATGCCGAAGAGGCCATTTTATGCCATTGATGATGACATAGGTTTATACTATATGTTGTTATGGTGATGGGTCATGTTGCTATGATCATATGCTGGGTTCAATATTTGATCGATTAGAGTGCTCAGCTACAGGACAATTTAGATACTGAACTGAATTTTACATGAAGTACTACGCCTTCCTTTGCCCAATTTTACCTGACCATGTAGGCGAGACAATCTGAAAAAGCACGAACAAAAGACATGGCATTAAGATGTATCATCAACTAGGGCACCATGTTTGTTTTTGGCTAGGCGTTAAGCTGTGAGCAAAAACACACTATCACCTGCGACCTGCGAGCAAAGGCATTTGAGCTGCCAGAAACGAAGCCTATACACGACTAAAGTATAATAGACCTGACGTGATTGTTTTTGTGAATAAACTGTAAGCACAAGAAATCTAGCGTGGCTGCGAGCATATGCAGGTTTTCCAGCCTGGCTAGGCCAGAGGTCATTCTGGCAAAGTTTGTTCTTCTGCAATACAGTGCTTGAAGAAAACCGTTGATTGGATTGGCTTATGAATTGAGCTTCAAATATAAAGTTGTGCCTTTCTTCCTTCAGGATAGCGCATTCCTTCAGGACGCACTGACGTTGCCATGGACACTGTCAACAAGTCAGCAACCACAACAACAAATGAATAGAGGATTTGACATTGGAATTCCCGAAGTTAGAGAAACGGTAAGCTTTAAAGTATTCCGGCACTGTTTTGATTTTTAAAGACGGGCTTGCATTATACAGTTTTAGCCAGTTCTTTATCCTTTAGTATCTGTTGCATTAATTGCTTCACTCTACTGATTCGAAAGTGGTTTCAGAAGTAAACCGAATTTCTCAAGAAAAAGACCATATCATTTCCGTACATCTTTAATTTTCTGTTTTATTCCACATACAATTATTACGTGACTCTACGTTGCTCGTCTCTTATCTACATTTCGAGCGACTCTACGCTAACTCTACTTTAGTGTTTCTATTTAAATCTTTTATATGAAATTGCTCCAATTATCTAATAATACTGATTACTATGCTAATCTTCTTAACTTACGGTTTTTTACTGCGATTTTACCATGTGCCTGTGCATCATACAGGATGTTGTGTGCATTTATGGTTCCTTAATTTCTGTTTCCACGAGTCTATTAAATTTACTGTATCTGTAAGTATCTAATTTGGTTCCTTAAACATGCGGATAACTAAATTTATACGTACTGATAATTTACTAACTTCCCACAACACATGTGTGAGCACGTCTCCAGCACAGTATCTTTTAGTATGTGACTTGACCTATTCACTTTGCCTTCACTATACTTGTGTCCCTGATCTTAGCCTTTCTGTGCGACGTTTTAAACGTCTCTTTACGTTTCCCATCTTCCCATCTACTGCTTGACCTTTCTTGTTCCTACATAGTTGCCCTTATCCTGTTCTTTCCTTTAACCTTTAACCTTTCCTCAAATCATGATGTCTGGATATGTTTTTTATTATCTTTTGACCTTGGCAATGCACAGCCCCTAATCATTGTGATCTGTGATTAGCCTTTAGCCCTTTGTCTTGATTCTAGTATTGCCCCTGACTTTTGCCATTCTGTATAACCTTTGTACTTTCTGCTGACCTTTCCGCTCTCCTCTGACCTCTACTCGTCTGTATAGCCTTTGCACTCCCAATCCTTCGTCTCGATTTTGACCCTGTCCATCAGCTTAACCTTCCTTCGCAACTGTTGCAAATCAATTCACCTTCCAACTGCCCTGGCCTTTGTTTTTATGTGTAACCTTTCACCTTTCACCTTGCCTATGCCTATATTTGTAACCTTTCACCTTTCACCTTGCCTATGCCTATATTTGTAACCTTTCACCTTTCTTTTGCCCATAGCCCTTTCCCTTGCCTATGCCTATATGTATAACCTTTCACCTTGTCTGTGCCTATATTTGTTACCTTTCACCTTTCTTTTGCCCATAGCCCTTTCCCTTGCCTATGCCTATATGTATAACCTTTCACCTTGTCTGTGCCTATATTTGTTACCTTTCACCTTTCTCTTGCCCATAGCCCTTTCCCTTGCCTATGCCTATATGTATAACCTTTCACCTTGCCTGTGCCTTAATCTATATGTTAACCTTTCACCTTCTATCTATATGTGAACTCATTTCACACATATGCCTTATGCCCTATATGTTAACCTTTCACCTTTACCTGCTGCCTATATTTGTAACCTTTCACCTTTCTTTTGCCATAGCCCTTCCCTTGCCTATGCCTATATGTCACTAATTCACCTTTACCTTGCTGTGCCTATATTTGTTACCTTTCACCTTTCTTTTCCCATAGCCCTTTCCCTTGCCTATGGCCTAATGTGTTAACCTTTCACTTGCCTGCCTATATTGTAACCTTCACCTTTCTTCATTGCCCATGCCTTTCCCTTGCCTATGCCTATATGTGTAACCTTTCACCTTCACCTTGCCTGTGCCTATATTTGTAACCTTTCACCTTTCTTTTTGCCCATACCTTTCCCTTGCCTACTGCCTATATGTTAACCTTTCACCTTGCTGTCCTATATTTGATTACCTGTTCACCTTTCTTTTGCCATGCCTTTCCTTGCCTATGGCCTTATATTGGTAACCTTTCACCTTTCACCTTTTGCTGTGCCTATTTGAACCCTTCACCTTTTTTACGCTTTCTTTGCCCATAGCCCTTCCCTTGCCATGCCTATATGTGTAATCCTCTTCACCTGAGCCATTGTGCCTGGTTAAATAATTTTATCCAGTGTCTTCTCACCTGTTCTTCTTCCCCAATAGCCCTTTTCCCCTTGCCTATGTCCTGTATATGTTGATAAAACCTGATTTCACCTTGCCTGTGCCTATATTTGTACCCTTTCACCTTTCTTTTTCCCATAGCCCTTTCCCTTGCCTATGCCTATATGTGTAACCTTTCACCTTGCCTATGCCTATATGTGTAACCTTTCACCTTGCCTATGCCTATATGTGTAACCTTTCACCTTTCACCTTGCCTGTGCCTATATTTGTAACCTTTCACCTTTCTTTTGCCCATAGCCCTTTCCCTTGCCTATGCCTATATGTATAACCTTTGGTCTCACTTTCAACCGTTGATCCCAAATATTCTCTCATTTCCCCTAATTTTGCTTTCCCCATCCACTCAGATTAGTCCAGGTGGCGGCTTTGGCCCTGTTGCGGATGATGGCTACGGCATTTCATACATGGTACCTGACGACCGGATAATTTACTTCCATATTTCCTCGAAAGTCTCTT
This sequence comes from Rhopilema esculentum, assembly GCF_013076305.1. The sequence goes on from NW_027019653.1 coordinate 1,951,032, forward strand.
CGCTAAACACGAATTCGGAGCGATTTGCCAAGAATTTGTTCGAAAGTCTGGCCGAGCTGAAAGCTTTGTTCACGAAAAAATAAAGACGGTTACAGTTAAAAGGAATGTTTGTTTTCGTAAAACGATTGCTTGGTATCCGTGTATGGTTGGTTTCGAAGTTATGAAACAAATTGTTTATTATAAAATATAATCGAAGGTTGTTATAACGAATGACTTGTGGAATTTGAACCATAAATTTTCCCTCTGAAATTTTGAAGAAATATCAACAGTTTCCTTGGTTTTCCAGCTTCTTTTCCGCGAAGTTAGCAGAGACGTGACAAATTGTTTATTCTTAAACATTATCAAAGATTTATTATATTAAATATCTTGTTGAATTTGAATCATGAGCTTTCCCCCTGAAATTTTGAAGAAATCTCAACAGTTTCTTAGGCTTGCCAATTTCTTTTCCGGGGGTTAGCGGAGACGTGGCAATGCGCTCATGTTGCTCCAAAGAGACTGTAGAAATTGAAATTGTTTACTTTGCTACGCAATTTCCTTAATTCAAAATTAAGATTGTGCTCCCCCGTCCCACCCGCACTTTTGACGGCTCTGCCCTGGTACTGCTCTCTAATTTCGCAAATTTTGACAACGTTTTGCCCTAGCTCTAAATGAAACTCTGTTAAGGCCTAAATAGATACATCTAGCATTATTTAAACCGTGTTAACCTTTTTTATTTAGACGTTTTGACTGTTTGAATAAAATAGTTTCGTGTGCTGTTCTACTAACATTTTTATTTGATATGCTCCTTAAAGGAAGTGTGGTTGTAGCTCTTTCTAAACCAATCAACATACAAGTAGCTTAACCTGAACCAATCAGATTGCAGAACAGCTCAATTCATGTCAGCTTCTCGTCAGCAGTTCTAACGACCGTACAAACTACAGAAATTTGGTCACGTTGCCTCTGATATAAGCTTTAAACCGGTTTCTACCAAGTTTTAAACCGGACAGATTCCTGCGCTTATAGAAACCTGGTCACTTGGGGGGTTTCGGGTCTTTAAACTGCACCCTTAGGGAATGGTATTTTGTCTTGAGACCAAAACTGAATCCCTTTGTGATTTAATTTTGTTGTCTTGGAATACCAGCGGGATCAGTATAGTACTTGAAACAGAAAAGCCATGAAATGAATTCCTTCTAAAGCATTTTCGTTACAGGTTGCCCCTTGACCCCATACATCAAATATTTTAATGAAAACTCCAATTGCAGATCCTACCTAAAAATTGTCAAAAGAAAACCCCCGTATTTATGCGTTACCGCAAAAGTGTCCTTGGAGAGCGCCCCCGGCTATATTACTTCCGGTTTATGATCTGCAGTGAACCACTAAATGCCCCCCTCCAGTTCAAAACCCTTTCTCAGAACTCTTTATCGACTCTTGTTAATATTAGTTTGGTTTGAATTTTTGTAAAAGAAGAAATCCGTTGACCATTCTTCAGTTCAAATGTGCGACGTTTGTCTAAACTTTCCGAAGTTTTATAAATTATCTTTTGCTTAACTTTGTTTTAAGTTGAAAAGTTTTGAGATTAAGGTGTTTTAAGTTAAAATGTTTTAATTTTCAGGTAATTAAGGCCATTTTAAAAATTTGACCAGCGTCTTAGGCCAACTGAAATGAATAGTAATGCCTCGTTTGAAAACACAATTCAAGTCTCATTTCCATATTATTTCCATGTTTCTGCCTTTGCACAGCCTATGCAAGCACCATCAAATGACTAGAAATTAAGCGTCCATGATCAAGTGCCCCCCCCCGAACCCCCACCCAAACCATCCTCCCGAGCCCCCTTCGAACCCCTCTCCTGTACCCCTCTGAACCCCTCTCCTAAACCTTATCCCGAGCCCCCTCCCCGACTGTACTCTATAGCAACATACCCATGTTATCCAACAGCACTGTTCCCTACTCTATCGATCCATTGGCTCTCTCAAATGGGACTGCCACCCCCCTGAAACACCCACCAAGTGTCCCCTATCTGCAATACATTGCTTCTTTCCCTCAATATTAAAGTGTTGGGCGCGAAGCAAAATATTCCACGTATTGGTCACTCTGCAGTTTTCCAATTACCTTAAAAGTCGATATTTTCATCCTTTTCCTCATTCTACAAACTGGCCCCATTATCCCACCAAACCCAAGTATTCCTTTTAACCCCACCCAAATATGTATTTCTCTGAGTACTAATTCACTCTTGACAATAACCTACGAGATTTCCACGAAAACAAAAGCATTTCCAGGAATTCTCAGATTTCCAGGAAAGGATTTCAACCAAAGGTATACGAGATTTTCGTGGAGTGATTTGCCCCTCGCGTTTCTCCTGCACCCCCTTTTCATAGCCATAACTATACCTACTGTATAATGTTATTCCATGTTTCATGTTGGCCTTTCGACTCTTGAAGTGTTCCATAACAATGTTTTGTAATTTGATTTGTTAATTGTTTATCCCCGAAAGTTTTGAAAAGATTTTAGGTTAATGAAATTGAGGTGTGAGAAATCCCCTTGCATTCTTTGTTGCGCCTCTTGTCTATTCCTACGTTCTATGCGAGAGACGCTTCTTCAAGAAACGACAATTCTCCAACTCTACCCCGAACCGATGTTAAAAAACACTATAAAAAATTATCTAGGCCTAGGCCTGTGTATGTACACGTAATATTAAAGGCCCTTGCGCAACCGGCATGCTTTGCGATTATAATTAAAAAAACCGGCCTAATATCGTACTGCATAAAAATACAAAACACAGCCAATTTCTCAAGTCAACTGCCGCTAAGCATGACGGTTACGCAAGAGCCCTTAAAGGCCTGGGTTCTAGTAGACATTCTCCACACAAGCTTACATCCGGGTAGAGTCGT
>NW_027019653.1:1953998-2164572 GCF_013076305.1 Rhopilema esculentum
AACACCATGTTTTCATCTCTCGAATACAAATCACGCACGAAGTGACCAGACACCTTGTTAATATTCTGCTACTTTTCGACGAGATAAACGTGGCCTGTGATTGCAGATAAAGAAAATGGTTGGTTGTTCAGCTTATAATTGCACTGGTAAAGGAAAATCGTTGTTCACATTCCCCGAAAACCCTATCATACGTAGACAGTGGATTAGAAATACAAAAAGGGAAAACTTCAATCCCGGTCCAAGAGCAGCGCTTTGTCAAGACCATTTCAAGCAAACTTCCTTCGAGAGGAATCCCGAGTTAATGGAATTAACAGGCATTCGTTTTAAGTTAAAATTGAAAGCGGATGCTGTTCCAACGGAATTCGACTTCTCGTCACCCAAATTTAAGTGTAATGTCAAAGGGAAAAGACCGTATTTGGGGAGCAGGTTTGCGAGCAAATTTCAGAAACAGCTGGAGCCAAGCCTTAGCCCAAGAAAAAGCCCTGTTACTGCTGCTGGCAAAAGCAAAGCGCTAATGAAGAGAGCCCGTCATGAGGTTCGTCAAGCCATATTAATTTTACATAGCCTGTTACTGCATAGTACCTTCTAGATCATTGATTCTCAGAACACAGTATATTCGGCTTCTTTTAATTTTCATATTTAAAGCTGCACGTATTATTAAATTTTTTGGTTATGCTGTGGCAAATACTCCAAATATGCCCCTCCCCCCAGTCCGACCATGCCCACTTTTAATTGCCCGAAAGTAGTCAATTTCTACTTTCGATACTATTTTAACGGGCTCCGCCGCAGGTTAAGTGGAGAGGCCAAGATAAAATATAACAATCATAACAAAAGGTTTTATAAAAGCTCCAGTGTTTTGCAAATAAGTGAGGGGGCCATGCCCCCCTTAATAAATACAAAAGGCTGAGAACAAGGGCACTTTAGCCCCCTTGCTCCTCCTATCAAAGGGCAAGAGTGCAGTTTCCCCCTCTTCCCCCCTTTCCAGCTTCCCTGATAATGTGAATATTTCTCAAACAAAATGTGAGTTTTGTGAGATGACTTTTATTATGCTATCAATGTAAAATAAAGCGGGCAGTAGGAGCTTTGGGTTTCAAGCACTAAATAATTTTCAAAACATATGAAATGTATACCAGAATGAAACTGGAGGGGCGTTGCAGTCTCAGGCTCCTTTTCAGGAAAGCAGTGATAGACACCTGGGAGGAGGGGGTGGTTGCCCCCAATATTTTTTGAGGAAAATGGGCTTTGGGTCTAAAACAATGGAACAATTTGACATCATCTTATCAAAACAAATGGCTTGTCCCCCCAATATATGACTAAGTGTCTGCCCCTACAGGAAACTTTTTCAAGCCTGTTTTCTGCTTACAAACTTAAATAAAGGACTTTTAGGGAATTTATATAATAAATAAATTATGATTAATTTTTACATACTGGTCTAGATTGTGCAAAAGTTATTGGCAGAGCAGGCACCTCCCTCTGAAGAAGACTCTACAGAACTTGCAATGCCCTTGTTTATAGACATTGGCTGCAATACAGACACCCAACTTCCAGTTAGTGTATCAGTGCAAACAGAAAAAACAGAGACTGTAAACAGGTATACCCAAACTGAACGGAAAAAAAAGTCTGTCCATAAAGCCATACAAACAGACAGCCAAATGCATCCTTTATGTATCCATAGAGTACCAGATCAGGCGAACGAAGGTAAAATTTGATTTGTTTCTCTCATGTCATACATTTTTATTTGTAATTATTTTTGGATTTTGAATTCTGTCAACTGTAGAGTAATTTCTGTCAAAATGTTGTCAACTGATTAGATCATTCAACATACAAGAAAAATATTCCTTGCAGACTTTCCTAAAAGCAGGTAAACAGAAAAGAGAGTATACAGGCTAAATGTAGATAAAATTTAAGGGGGGGGGGAGGTAGTAGTTCAAGTCTGAGAGCACAATAGACAGTAATTTATGCCTGAGGATAATTAAGAGATGGTGTTCCTCTTCAAAATTTTTTATCTACAGTTTCACCACAATTGAGCAGTGGTCTTGCTGAGTCCCATGAGTTTTCTGAGGTAGAATCTGAAACCAGCAGTGGATCACAAAGTGAAAACTGGGATCCTCAAGCATCATCTTTCTCATCTGCCGAGTCTGAATGTGAAAAGGAGATTCCACCTCACTTTGAAAGAAAGTTCCTGGTATTTGAGTCATGTCTCCTGCAGCTTTTCGCAATTTGCTCAGTTTGTCTTGGTCCCTGTATTGATATCTCAACCTCCTTGGTGGGCTCAATGGTACAAGTTGAAGCATCATGTCTGCAAGGTCATGTAAGAAAATGGAGAAGTCAGCCACTAATTGGTGATATGCCACTTGGAAATTTTGTCATTGCTGCAAGTACATTGTTGTCAGGGTGCTCCCCAGCAAAAATATTGCTACTTTTTCACAATATGCAAACACCAAGCTTCACAGAGAGGACTTATCATAGGATCCAAAAACTGTATTTGATTCCCTCAATTTTGGAACATTGGAAGTCTGTTCAACAGCAACTTTTGAGAAGCAGTCAGGGTATCAGAACACTGGGAGGTGATGCCAGAATGGATTCTCCAGGTCATACTGCCAAATATGGGAGCTATTCATTGATGAATCTGGAATCAAACAAAATAATCAGTGTTAATACGCTACAGGTAACTATGAAATGAGACCTAAAATATTCTTACAACTTTAGGTATAACCTATAAGCAAAGTTTCAGTTTAAGTCCAAAAGAGCTTTTCCAATGATTGACTATGACCTCCCTCGACTCTAAGCATGTGATGCTTTGTCTACTGATTTCCCTTTTTATTGGTGTAGAGCAATGAAGTTGGTGGTTCATATCACATGGAGCTGGAAGGTTTAAAACGTTGCTTGGATGAAGTGAAAGCTGCAGGTATTAACTTCTCGACACTTGTCACAGACAGACATGCTGGAGTTAAAAAATACATGAGAGAATGTCATTCAGACAAGAATCACCGCTTTGATGTCTTCCATGTTGCAAAATGTGAGTTGCTTTGTAACTTTGCTGCATAGCAATTGGCATTAAATAAATTCATAGACAGAAAGGTTCAACTGATTTATAAATGAATGTTACAAATCAGATGTAAAAACTCCTCCAACTCTTTAAAATATCAATTGTTGGCCAAATGTTTAAATATCTACACATTCCACTGAAATTTAATTTATAACTTCATTTGTAAATGAATATTGCTTTATTGTATTGATTATTTCTTAAAGAGTTGAAACATTGATTTACTGCTATATTCTAATCCAAATAAAATGACAATCATGCTTGAAATTCAATTACTGATATAAAATTCCTACCAGCGATTGCAAGAAAGGTAGAAGAAATTGGCAAGAAGAGGACAACAGCTGTGGTAAATGAATGGGTGCCATCAATAAAAAATCATGTATATTGGTGTGCATCAACTAGCAAAGATAGTCCACAACTAATCAAGGAAAAGTGGCTTTCTCTTTTCAACCACATCATTAATAAGCACGAAGGACATGATGGACAACTTTTTAAATGCTGTGAACATGGGCCTATGGAGCGTGAATGGTTGATAAAAGGTATCTTATGCAAAAATTTTCAAACATGACAAAAAATGTAGAATAAACAATAAACGACTTTGCGAGCCAAAAACTTGTTGGATGGGATCATGTTTAAAAAGCCTTTATTTGTGTTTGTGTTTCTTATGAGACAACAAACATTGATTAACACAAATACTCTTTTTTCAGGAAAAGCTGCATATAAAGAATTGAAAGACAAATTGACCAAAACACAACTTCTTAATGACATAGCTAAGCTTTCACCTGTGGAACAGACAAGCCATCTTGAATCTTTCCATAACATTGTTCTCCACTTTGCCCCAAAGCATACACATTTTCACTTTCAGGCAATGACAGCAAGGTAACAATCAAGCACATGTTATCCATTTATTTGTTCCTAAATATCAATGAGACATAATAGCCCTGGTTAATGATATCTTAAGGAAGCTTGTTATTTACCTGGTTTAAATAGCTTTTCTTTACCAGAAAGACACTGCTATCGAATAATCCTGCAATTCTATTATGCATAATGTGATATTTGGCATACAGGATTAAAAGGAATATTCTATGTCGCTACGAAACAACGAGCTGGTATGTGTCTTTCAAAGTTTGTGCTTCACTGTAAACAACGGATCAGCATAATCTTTTTATTTTCTAGGGTTCTTCTGGCAGCTATTCATTTCAATGAAAATACTGGCAGACAGCAATTGGAAACAAAGGATGGGGAGAAAAGATGGCAAATATCATATATAAAGTACAAACAAACTGGTGTGGTTAAACCAATTAAGTCAAAAAGCACATATGGTTAGTCTTTCTTGTTGGCAGTGCCTAAAAATAATCATCTTATCCTTTTTACCTGCTCATTTGATTTGATGTGTCATTTTCAAACTTTTTAGAGTATGCAAAGATCATTATGGAGAAGGCAGTTGAAAGAAGAAAAGAGCTAATGACATATGCACAAGCAGGTGATTGTCATGACTTGATCAAAAGTCCAGATCCTCTTTCTGCTGGCCATAAAAAGGTATCAAAGCCAGAGCTTGTGAGTCAGCATATCTCCCGTTTTTCAAAGACATCTTGTGCAGGGCATACAGAGGAACAAAACAACCAAGTTCAAAACAAAAAACCTCTACATAGAAAAAGAAAAAAGGCAAATAATGCAAATGCTAGAGAAGTAAAGAAATTAAAAATTTAGGGATTTTTCGGTAATGATATAGAAATGTATATTATCTAGATGATGTAGAAATGTATATTCGGTAACAAGGGAACACAATTATTACTATTTTCATATGAAAAAACCCTACAGGAAGAAAACTATATATATCCAAATGGAAATATAATGTAATGTATGTGGTCCAAGGCTAATACACATATACTCAAAATATGCTGCTTTATTTACCTGATATAATCAGTGATCAATTCCAAATAACTTGAACCCCGTATATGTTTCAGATGGAAACTTGGCTCTAATCTTTGCCACCGAACAAGAAGGAATGACTTTCCTTACATGCTTTCCTAGCCGCCGCCAAATCCACCTGACAAACTGGCGATAAGCTACATGCCTAAAAAGTCTGGAAAGCAACAAAAAAATAAGATACTGGCATAAATCAAGATCACAGTTTAATATGGAAATGCTAGGAGGGGGCTTGGTCTAAAAGTTTTCATAAAAACCCCTAGAAGAAAATATCTGCAAAAATCACAATCCAAAGAAAAAAAATCTGCCAAACATGCATCAAAAATTTTAATGCGACTGGGTTCATTGGAGACGCGAGTCAGCTTTTCAAAAAAGCAGGTCCAAAACTGATCATTCAGATTGTTTTACTCAATATTGTTTCGCAAAGTTATTAAAACACTTTCTCCATAACGAAAAAAATGAGAAAATTTAAGACCCAGAAATCATTAAAACTTACTCAAAAGCGGGAGTATCGTCGACATAGCCTCCCACCTCACCCACATACTGATAAATCGCATCCTCTACGACATGATGATCAAGGCATAGTGACTTGAAGCCATCGTGGTCTGTTATGCATGTAAGTCTTCCGGTTCGTTTTTTTACTTCGACTATCTCCAAGCAGCAGACACTCTCCCTTCCTTTTCGCATTGGCAAACATTTGCCACACTGACACCTGAATCAGTCAGGAAAGCATGGGTTTACTGTTTCGGCAGGTATTTACATCATCCTCATCCTCCATATCCTCGGTGTTGTCACTTTGACTAGGCCCACAAGCTGCATCTCTTTGTGACCGCGGTAGGGGCTCAAACATATAAGGGCGAATCGTTGCCTGTTGTTGTAAATCAGGATAACTGAATTCTGTATCGGAGTCTGAATCCATTTTCAACGTATCGATCGATCCTCTTTCGCAAAATCAAGTCGATCCAACCAAAGTCAGAAAAGGCTTCCAGTTCCAAGTGGCGCAAGTGTATTCTGTGATTCTAATGTGGTGTTTGTGACGTCACGGATTTGACAAAGCTCGGACGAACTCGCAGTTAATCGGAAGGTTGTCGGTGATGAACTTTAGCGCTCAAAAACTCGCAAACGGTGCTTAATTTTCAAAAACTGAAAACGCCCTGATTGTTTTGACCAGATAGACTTTCAATAGAGATCAAGTTAATTTTGCGTGTCAGTTCACCTTTAAAAAGACATTCGATAGCAATTTTTCAGAGGCTATAGCCCTCTGCCCACCACCCACTGCGCCCTGGATTCCGGGTCTCTATAGATGCTTACCTCTCCCCTTTTATCCACCCCGTTTTTAGATTGTTAATTTCTAGATTCGTATTCCTAGAGTAAACATTCTTTTCTCTGTTGTAAGATATCTTGCCGCATTTCTTTATTGTTTTTTGAACTTCAAGGCTAGTAACTAAGAAGACAAGTTAATGAAAATTACCGATAACCGATCTGTCATATAGTGCTCATACATATCACAAATATATTGTTCTATACGCCTAAAGACGTTTTCAGCTCTCCCTAGACGACATCTAAACACTTTATGGGAGACTAGTAAACAGTAAATTTAGGTTGGATACGTAAAAAAACTCCATTTGACTTCTGCTATCTCAAACCCTCAAACAGGGGTTTAGTTTAGGAGGATCATGGAAGCCAACCCCCCTTGTTTTCGCTGAAAAGTAGCCAATTCCTACTTTTGCTATTGATCTTTGCATTAGTTTACACAAGACCCCCCCCCCCCCCTCTTGTTACTTTAAGCACTACACAACTTACCAGGGGTACCCTATCCTCCATAATTTAGTCTCAGAAATATAGTTAGAAACCTAACAGGCCGAAGCTCTCTACAATACTTTACCCCCGGATTTACGAAGCTCTGGTACCCTGGATATAAGCCCCATGGCTCTTACATCCCTGATTATTTCACCAATCCCTTCCCCGATGCCTTTCCCGCGATCTGTTCATGACTCAATGGAAAATAAGCATAGGGTGAAACATGTGCTTTATGAACAGCCCACCTGTCAATTGCTTCATACAATTGTGGCTGCAGGGGCCAAGCCAACCCCCGTCGTCTAACCTATCCTAACAACTAGCGAAATATCCCTGTTATTTGTAAATGCCTTTATTCTTATTCTTTGCGTGTGTTGATGAGAGCAAACAAGCTTACCTGCCAAAGCAAACCCGACACCGCATACATGCAACAGAAAACTGGCCTAATTCGACGCCACCAAGGACAGAAAAATAGTAAGTGGAAATTACTGTGTTTTATCAGCTCATTTATCTTTTTGCTACCGCTTTAACGCATGCGGCAAAGAGGATTCCATGCGACGTATGCGGCAAAGAGGATTTCATACAACGGTGTGTTGGGGGTAATGCAACACTGTACGTTTCTCTGTTATCAATTTAGTTGCTTCAATCTTTGTCCTGTGATACTGCTGTGCCTTTTAAATCCATATTTATGGCCTATTTTGCTCAATAAATTACGGAATGCTCAACCCTCCACCTTCCGTGGCTTGGTACAGGGCCTACGCTACGAGTTTGAAAGTGGGGAGGCCACGGCTAGCAAAAGTAGGGGCCCAAGCTGTCTTGGGAATTCATATCGATAACTAATCCCGTCAAAATTTCCTAATCCTTTCTTCGTTGATAGCACAGCTAATCCGGGATTATCCCAGAAGTTAATTTGCGAAGACCATAAAAGTCAAAATTTCCGTTTGCTCCTTGTTTTTATAGTAATAACTTTTGTAACAACACTAAAGGTCCACTCATCTCCGCAGCGGCTATTGTATCGGGAGATAAGGTCGAGTTAGAAAAGGTTGAGCTGCGGAGAATAGGAATGGGTGGGCGGAGGAGAAGAGAAAAAGAGAAAAGAAGTCCGCTATTCTCTTCTCTTACTCATTCTCCCTCGCAGCCCCCACTTTTCCTTGTTTCCGCAGTTCTCTTTATCTTATCCTTTTCCCCTCCCCATCTCCCTTCCTTATAGTCCCTGCGGAGGTGACTGAGGGTCAATTTGCCAAAAAATATGAACAACGCAAGACAATGTGCCGTCTCAGATGTAGAAATAAAAGAGAACGCAGTGCTTTTTGAAAGATTTCTCTCGTGTTAACAAAATAGTAAAGATAGCCCCGAGTAAAGCCCACTACGCGGGCACCCGATGGCCCCCTGCTGGAATAGCAAGATTAGCCTGCCAAAAAATATGAACAACGCAAGACTATGTGCCGTCTCAGATGTAGAAATAAAAGAGAACGCAGTGCTTTTTGAAAGATTTCTCTCGTGTTAACAAAATAGTAAAGATAGCCCCGAGTAAAGCCCACTACGCGGGCACCCGATGGCCCCCTGCTGGAATAGCAAGATTAGCCTGCCAAAAAATATGAACAACGCAAGACTATGTGCCGTCTCAGATGTAGAAATAAAAGAGAACGCAGTGCTTTTTGAAAGATTTCTCTCGTGTTAACAAAATAGTAAAGATAGCCCCGAGTAAAGCCCACTACGCGGGCACCCGATGGCCCCCTGCTGGAATAGCAAGATTAGCCTGCCAAAAAATATGAACAACGCAAGACTATGTGCCGTCTCAGATGTAGAAATAAAAGAGAACGCAGTGCTTTTTGAAAGATTTCTCTCGTGTTAACAAAATAGTAAAGATAGCCCCGAGTAAAGCCCACTACGCGGGCACCCGATGGCCCCCTGCTGGAATAGCAAGATTAGCCTGCCAAAAAATATGAACAACGCAAGACTATGTGCCGTCTCAGATGTAGAAATAAAAGAGAACGCAGTGCTTTTTGAAAGATTTCTCTCGTGTTAACAAAATAGTAAAGATAGCCCCGAGTAAAGCCCACTACGCGGGCACCCGATGGCCCCCTGCTGGAATAGCAAGATTAGCCGACCAAAAATATGAACAACGCAAGACTATGTGCCGTCTCAGATGTAGAAATAACGAGAATAGAGAACGCAGTGCTTTTTGAACGATTTCTCTCGTGTTAGCAAAATATTATAGATTTGATCAGGTACTAGAATTTCATGCAATGCACACCATAAAATCAATTCTCTTACAGATAACAATTCATCGCCATGGAGCAGATACTGCCAAAAGATTTAAAGTTGAAAATCCTCGGATTTATCGGATCAACTCGCGAGGGAAGAATGGCAGACAGAGTTACAACTTTGGTCAAGAAATTTTACTCACAGCAGAAAGAAGGACACTCACTTGAAGTATTAGGTTTGTAGGCCCATTGTAATACAATTCTACACATATGAAGCTAGACCAATTGTGAAACCATACAAAATTTTTGGCAAAAATCAATCAGAATTATACTAATTCACCTCCACCTTCTCCCCTCCCTTCCTCACTTTTCCCTTCGCCTCCCCTTCCCCGCCCTTCTTCCTCCATCCCTTGGCTCTTTTTTCTATCCTCCCTTCCCTCTCCTTCCTTCCCCTCCTTCATTTTTTTCCTCTCTTCTCCCTTCTAGCTTCTCCCTCCACCCTTCCCCCTCCACCCTATACCTAACCCTTCCCCTTACCCCTCCCTCTTTCCTTCCCCTTTCAAGCATTGATTTTTTAATCGCACTGAACAGAGAAGATTTTCGGCTATCGTCGCAAGATTTATTGTTTTTAATGTTAACTTTATGGAAAACCCATGCAAATTTAACAACAATGGAGAATGCGTCATTCTAATGACTCTAAAACTAAAGATCTTCTTCCTTATTATGATGATTATGATGACCTCCTACTCTTGCTCAGATCCCAAAGACCTGAACCTTCCTGTGCTAAAGCAAGCGTTGCATTTCTACCGTGATCCAAACCAAGCACCAAAGATCCTGAGGGATGTTAACAAGAAGATCGAAGAGGCGGATGCTTATTTGTTAATTACGTCAGAATACAACCACGGCGTTCCTCCAGCTCTAAGCAACACGATGAACCATTTTCCACCAACGAGGTAGGCTGGTTAATTCGACAACTTTCGCTGTTATGATTATGAAATGAGGCTTATTCGTTTGAGGGCTTCCGCTTGTTTTATATTCTTATGGAAGAGGACCTCATGTTGGAGCGATGCAGCAGTGTTTAGGGTTATCAATATTTTCAAGCAGTTTTGGTTTTGACTTTAAGGAAATATTACGATTAATTTGGTTAATAAAGCATTGCTTGACTTCCAGACCAAGCTAATTTTCTTAATTGACTACTATTTTTATGGGCTCGCTGATAGCTTATGAAATTTGACCATATCAAGATCCAGAAACAAAAACGCGTATCCCAGCCAAATTGAAAGCCATCTGATTTGCATATTTCAAAGACTGTCATACCGTAAATCCTCGAATTGGCTCCCTGGGGGCTTATTCATCTTTGATATTTTTGGATGGGGGCCTATACGAGGGGGGGGGGCTTATACGAGGAGAGGGCTTATAGAATCATTGTTGACATTAAGAAGACATTATTAAAAGACCTCGTTTATTTTAGTAGAAATTTCTTTATTAGCATTTAATTAATTACTACCAAAAGTATGAATTTGTTGTGGTAATTCAATAAAACGCCATAGGCAACCTAAGATGGCAAAAATCATCAAATTGAGGGGTCCAATTTGAAAAATTTACGGTAGCAGTGGGGGCTTATTCGAGGGGGAGGCTAATTGACAGTTTGTAGTTCTAGGGTCGGGGCTTAATCGAGGGGGGGCTTTTCGAGGGGGGGGCAATTCGAAGATTTTCGGTAATGTTCTTTCGAGCTCTACGGCCAAATTTGAAAAGTCTAAGATAGATTTATGTGACGTTATCAGATCTGCCATTAACCAATACCTTTAATCCGCAGCTACTACTTCAAGCCCTCTGCGGTGATAGGGTATACGATGGGTACAACTGGCGGTGTCTTTGGCATTGCAGCACTTCAAACCTTCCTAATTGAACTTGGCTGCCCACCTGTAAGCCACACAGTTGCTATACCTAGGGTAAGAGCATTATATTTTGTCTTTTTTTCTAGGATTGTCTAGCAGTATATACTTTTAGACAGGGCAGTGGTGACATGGGGGTGTGGGGGTGTAAAATATTAGGGGGGCTATGCTGTAAGCAACTTTTAGAAGCTCGGGGCCTTTTTAGTATACTGACTATGGGGGGGGGGTTTTCCCCTGCAGCCCCAGTGACTTTCCATTATCTTAAACAATAGGCTATATGAACCAAGGTTTGCCCCAGCAGCTAATTTCCCTTGAGAGAGGCTACATAGAAGCTTTACCCAAGACTGCAACTATGCCACACCCAATGTGTTGCAATTGTGTTGAAGATTCTCTTTTGTGTATATGAAATCATATGAAATGAACTATTCACAGACTCAAAAGGACTGATAGGAAATTTCTCATTCACAGAAAATGTTTAGCCTCCCCCCTCCAACGATTTCTCTCTGATTTTTATCAAGGGTTTGAGCCCCCGAACCTCTAACCCCCTGTCCTGACCTCTCTCTCTTTCTGACATCTGCCTTTCTCTGGCCCCATCCTCCTTTCTGATGTTCCCCTCATTCTTATTTCTACCCTATTATTTTTGCCCTTTAGATTCTTTGTTACCACAGGATCTTTACTCTTTTTCTGATACAGGAACATTCCCTCTGACATGTGATCCTTGCTCTCTTTCTGTGACATGAACCCCTTTATTTCCTCCCTGTTCTTGTTCTCCCTTCTATCACGTTTCTACCCTGTCATTTCCACTCATTTTCACCTTTATTGATACAGAAAGTCGACAAAAACTGTTAATACTTTCAGGTTATGATGGAAATAACACCAGAGGGGGAAACGCAAAACACTCACATTATCAGCAGCCTAACAAAATCATACAAGCAACTGGAATGGTATGGCAGGGCTTTAAAATACATGAGAATGGTGGAAGGTGCTCCGCAGGGGACAACTGCTAGATACTAAATAAATAGCCAATTTATTTAGTACAAATTTTGAGCTCTAGTGAACAAATTTTTTTCTATTTTAACAGCATATCTTTCATGTACACAAAGTCTTATTAGCTCTATTGGAAATTTTAGCCAAGAAATCGTATTCTAGCTTCTTACAGAAACAATTTTTGTTTCAAATGAGCCATACTTACGAATTGCTCTTGTACTTAAGCAAACTCTGGAAGTCGCCAGATAGTCCAACCTCTTTACCAACGGTCATAAGAACGAGGCGCAAAGAACATGGACACATTTGTCATAATCAAGTTTTGACGAACAATTATACATAATAGTTTATGAAAAATAGTTTCAAGGCAAGGGAAACGAGTCAATTAAATAGCTTTATAACGGATAAAGTTTTTACAAAACTTACCAAAATGGTTAGATAGTCTAGTAATGGAGAAAATTTCAACAGCGCTTAGCAAGAAGGTTTTTAAGCTAGACCTGCAAAATATTGTTTCAAGATGAATTTATTTCTAAAAGAATTCTAATTAACCATTACCAATAAAGTTTAGTCTATAAAGGCCTATTTCCAATGGAAGAGGAACAATTTTTATCGGCCGTCAACATTTTTAGACTAAAGTATGGCCTAGCCACTATCTATAAGCAAAAACGTAACCAAGATCTCAAAAATAATTATGAAATAGCCTCAAAATGAGTATTTGATGCCATCAACGATTCTATTTTGATCTTCTATATGTGCTGGTAATGAAACAAGTGTCAGAACACAGTCCCGGCAATTTGATCACGAATCCTAAGCAATTTTCTCTTCTTATTTATAAATATTTTGTAGAATATCTGCTTAAAAGGTGCCAAATCGAAATCTTGTGATATGAAAGTTCTAGTATGGCAGGGCTGCTGCTGGGGGGAGCAGGGGGTTTACTGCGCAAGGGCGGTGAGGTCTGGGGAGCCTTATAAAGTAATGAATTCCATTTTAAGAATGGAGTTAATAAAATGTAACAAAAAGCAGTGCATATAAATAAAGAATGCATCAAATAACTGCAAGAAAATATTCTGAAATGAATTTCTAACTAATCAAAACGGCGAGTTCTGCTCTCCTCGCCCGCAGGGGCCTCACCCTTTTTCACCCAAGGGTCTCTAAAGCATCTCGGCGGCCCTGTAGTATTGGAGAAGGTTCCTCCCTTTGATATAGCAATGACATAATTAATCAATACATTAATATTTTGTTAGATATTCTGCATAATTAACGTTAAGATAAGAATATTTAGCTTTCAATCAAGTGTTTATCTGAATAAACCAAATGAGGTTTCTTGAACGGTGTTTTGCTGGTCTCTAGAGATTTTTCAATTGTTCTTGTCTCCATTTCTTATCTCGAGGGGCCTGCAATTTTGTACACGATGGGGTTGATGGAATGTTGACCACGTGTTTGGAGAACCAAAAACACAGGGCCTAAATTTTTCTAACACGTTTATTTCTTCGAAACTACATGAAGCCAACCTACCAAGTTTGGAAGGGGAAGCAGTTTTTGCAAGGTATCAAGCTTTTATTTCTCTTATCCGACAACCGAAGCAAGAGCATACAGAGGTAGAGGTTTGTTGTTTTTCCCAAATTCTGAAGATTTCCTCTTGCCATCTCGTCAGATATTTTACAACCGTTTAACGTACCGAAAGCCCATTCAAGATGATGTCTTGTAAGGAAAATATCAGCCTAACCCCACCCCATCTACCCCTTAAAATGTAACCCGGAATTCTCACCCGAAACAAGCAGTTGCGAAGCAAACAATATTCGAAGAAATGTAGCAATGACTTTTGCCGACAAAAAGGCCTGTCTCACTCTTGAAGGGTGTGGCCTTGATATGAATGCTCTTAATTCTGCTTTTATGCACTTCAACTTCAAAACTCGTACTTTGGTAACTGCTACAAAAATGTAAATACATTATGGCTATCACATTTTCTTGTCCGGAAAAATTCTTTCATGTGTCAACGGACAAATTGTTGAGAGGCACAGTGGACCATGTGCTCCTTCCCTTTGCCGACACCCCTGTAAAAAAGTAGAGCTTAAAGAAACACAACTGGACACGATGTCCAGAAGATTAAACAGTTGCAAGGACTCCTACCGAGGGGCAAACACTCCTGTATAAAGCGTACGAGATTTCCTGAAAACAAAAGGATTTCTAGGGATTTACCAACAAAGCAATAGGATTTCTATCATATGTGTTCGTGCTTTCCATGGAGTGACTTGCCCTTTACAGTTTTTTGCAAAACATGTCCTAAAAAATGTTCTTATCTTCATGCTCCATAAAAGTCGTAAAAGTTTGTGCTCTACGTTTGCAATTTAAAGTACATTTTTATTTCCCTCGATGATAGCCATGAAGCCCAAGAGGCTTGCGAATGCTCATGAGATCTAAATATCTTAGCATTTATTTTAAGCTGTATCGAGGCATGCCTAGGACTTATATTGCTGTACGGTGAATTATAGTGTCTTTGGTCAACAGTCATGTGCTCGTGTTTCTGATTGGCCTATTTGGATCCACAACTGGGTATATATATTTGGTAGCGTAGAGTTTTCGGTCTATGTTCTGACGTTTTAAACTCTGAAGAGTGTCAGACGAAAAGCTTTAATTTACTAAATATTTGCTTTTTTCAAAACCATTTTATAGTGTCTTTGTTAAATTATTATTTATAGTGTTTTTATTAAATAAAAAATAAAAATTTTGGGGAGAACTGTATTTCTACACGCTGTCCAATAAAGGCAGGCACTGCGCAGCCATTGGGCTAGCAGGGGCTAAAGCCCGCCCACTGTTTTGCAATAATAGGCTAGAAATGTTTTTAGAAGGTTCACTCACACAACTTTGGATAGTTTACTCCTATGCAGTAGCAGTTCTCATTGACTGGAAACCAATTTGTTCTTTTTCTAGGTGTTTCATCTTGTTTAATGATATGATGTATTTTCTAACTTGGTTAGCTTGGTATTTTATTACCCTCGAGCTAATTATATCTATTATTATAGTTATTGATATCTTCTCTGAACAAAACTCTTTATAAAAATTCAATAGAAATAAGCAAGCATTTACTAAGAGGGGCGTTTTCCGGCGTTCAAGAGGGCGCGGCCTCAAAAAATTTCGGTCATACTCATTTCAGCCCCTCCACTTTCAGAATAGTGCGCGGTCCCTGCAATAAGGTACAATTTAGCCATGATTTTTTCAGTGACGTAGAAAGGACAGAATTTTTGTGGGAGTCCTTCATTGGAAACAAAAGATTATTATAAATTTTTTCGAAGAGACCTACTCCCAAGAACAAAGGTAGTTACGGTTTTGGATACGATAAAAGCAATGAACAGACATTTGGCCATCTGTCCATCTGGCCAATCAGTGCACGTAATACAGCTCACGCCCTTGCTGATTGGCTCAATTTGATTGACAGAAGGCTTAAGCCCCTTTTGATTGGTCGATTTCCTTTTTGCCAGCTGTCATTTAATATCACCAATAAATCAGTATCTAGGCCTTTTAAATACCGTGTACAAATTGTACAGGAGCACCTGCAGTTTTTATTAATTTTCAAATTAGCCACCTCTATCCCCCAATATAGATTGGAAGCTGGAAATAAATGTGCCATTTTATACAATGTTGCCTTTACAGACGTGCTTTGTGCCAGTAGAACGTCTGTGCCAAGTTCCAGTGACAGTAGAAGGTCTATGCCAAGTTTCAGTGCCAGTAGAACCTCTATGCCAGGTTTCAGTGCCAGTAGAACGTCTCTGCCCAGTTTCAGTGCCAGTAGAACGTCTGTGCCAAGTTTCAACTTTATATGATCTTTGTCCGGGTAAAATTGTTCTACTTGACTTTCATTTCGACGAAAATGATGTCTTTAGTATCTCGCCAACGACAATTTATAGAAGATTCCGTTTGTCCAGCTTGAAGTAAAACACCATTCAAGTTTGAATGATAGCAACGAGCATACCACCAACCTCCTTTCCATGATGTGGCACAATCGCTGTTTGGTCCCTTGTCGTACGTGGACCATTGAAAGCCATTATGAAATTCAAGTGCATCATATACATTTCCTGTTAAAACAAACGTCATCAGTCATCAATCATGATCATTAATAAATGCCCAGTCAATCATAACCATCAATCAATCATAATCATCAATCAATCATAATCATTGTCAATCAATCATCAGTCAATCATAATCATAAATCAATCATAATCATCAATCAATCATAATCATTGTCAATCAATCATCAGTCAATCATAATCATAAATCAATCATAATCATCAATCAATCATAATCATAAATCAATCATAACCATCAATCAATCATAATCATTGTCAATCAATCGTCAATCAATCATAATCATCATAATCGTAATGAACTACATAGAATGCGACATAAATATCATTAGAGAAAGTGTACCAGTGAATCCAGAAACAGTCAATCGATAACCAGCGGCCTCATTTTCGACTTCGAATTTACTGTACTCTGCATAATAGCTCCCACCAGTCATCACTTTCATGTCGATGCGGAGCTTTGCGCCTGCGCCAGGCTTTGCCAACTCATGCAATTTGTCCAAGCCAAGCCAGAAGTTCCCTGATGGATCACCAAATCCTACTTTATATGAAGCCCAATTGCGGTAGAAATCGACGTCAGCCGAAACTCGTCGTTGAAATACTGTAGAATTTGCTATTAAAATAGTGCGAAAATTGTCATTACAGATAAGGGCGTGGCAAAATGAGAGAAGATTGCTGATTGTATATTTAATAGAGTATGGTTTATCTAACTGAAGATAAGATGGAGAAGAACTTGGATAAAATGCAAAAGAAATAAAAGGACGTGCCAACTCGATTTGTTATTGGAATTCGATATCATAACACCAGAAAAATAATTATGTTAATCAGGGGTGCCGTGGAGGAAGGCTCCGCTCTCTTATCACTAGCAGGATGATTTCAGGAGTGCTCAGCATTCCTTTAAGTAACAAACGCATGTTTGGCTAGACAAATGCCTAGCCAGAAAGAATAAGGCAAACATCTAAGATGATTTCCTTTAATGACCGCCGCCCTCTAAAAAACCACTTTCTAATAACCGCCGCTTTTAGTTAAACGCCGCATCCAAAATTTGGTTTTGTAGTAAAAACAGCGGCGTTCATTAGAGGATATACGGTAATCCAATTGCATGATTTACTTGTTTCAATTGCAGATAAACACTAACTTAAGTAGTTTCATCTATAGCATGAGACAGTTCATATGCTACAGAACAATACATTGATTTTTATGAAGTCGAGTTTAAGCCAGATTTATGACTGAGAGTCTCAGGATTATTTCTGATTTAATTTGAAGGAGGGTATCAGGTGATTCTCTATCTACAGAGAGAGAATATAAGCAAAATAACCTGCAACCAGTAAATTCATACTTTGTTTTTATGGACACTGCACTATCCAGTCACGCTTCCCAGCGCAATATTCCTTTAAGCTAAATGGTCAATTTAAAAAATATTTTTGCGACTCATCACTTTGGAAATCAATACACAGTATTCTTACCTTTAATGTTCTCGCAGTGGTACCCAGTGTAAAGCGGGACACATGTGCACGTGTATCCTTTACTGTTGCATGCATCTTGGCATGTGCCACCGTTCTGGCATGGCATGAATACTTTGCAGATTGGACCTTGCTATAAAACACAATTCTAAGAAAATCACATTTCCCTATCAATTAATGTAGACCTTTTTTTATAAGAAGCTTTGCTATTGACGCAAAAATTTACAAGCACACAAACCCTCCTTGTTAAAGATGTATAAACTATGCCATGTAATACCTCGGTATTTGTGCGAAATTAACAACACCATCCATAGTTCAGTATGATATCAAATGTGTAGATTGAATATAGATAATAAATTTCGTTAACAAAATAGGCCTTACGTTCATTTGGTCTTCTTCTGTTGTCATGTAAACAGAGCCAATGTCTTGCATCAAATTTATTCCACTCTCCGTCAAATTTCTTTCAAGCAAATCGCATGAATTTGTTTCTTTCTTGAAGTTGAGGGACTTGCAGCTTGGCCACGAGAGACATTCTAGAGCGCAAGCTCTTCTGGTTTCTGACGTCACTGTTTTCCCGACAGGCCCTGCGTCTTTTATATCATCAAGAATGATGCTGAAATCGCCGTGGGATTTACAAGGCAACCTTGTAATACCGTTTGCAAATGCCACCAATGCAAGGCATGCAAAAACTATGAAGGTTTGCTTTGAAGTCGTCATGTTTTGCTCCTTTTTAGCTACTGATAAAAAACCAGTAAAAATCAAATTTCCATTTCAATTTGCTTTTCTCTGGGAGTTTATTATCTTCTGTTAGAGCCTGTAAATCAGAAAAGTTTTGTAACAATCACTTCAGCTTGCAAAAATCACTTTAAAATCGTTTCCAATGATTAGAAATTTCGTCTTTTGCAAATCTTCATTGAATCTTCATTAAGAAATTTTAGAAATTTTTTGTCGCAAACTTTCACATTCACATAAGTTTAACCTTCCTTCAACTTCGTCTTGATCTTCACCTTTTTAATAGTTCATCACTGTTTCCCTACGTTTGTATGGTCTTAGCTTCTTCTTCACTTCTTTATTTCTTCACTTCTTTACTTCTTTACTTCTTCACTTCTTCACTTCTTCACTTCTTCACTTCTTCACTTCTTCACTTCTTCACTTCTTCACTTCTTCACTTCTTCACTTCTTTATTCTTTATTTCTTCACTTCTTTACTACTTCACTTCTTCACTTCTTCACTTCTTCACTTCTTCACTTCTTTATTTCTTCACTTCTTCACTTCTTCACTTCTACATTTCAGCTAAGAGCCAATATACAAAGACTTTTTAAAAATCTACCGTGACACAGATCTCAGCATTTTGATAAAAAGCTTTGCACATAATCTTTTATATCTACTCAACAATTTTTCCGATAAAACATTGAATTTTTCTAAATCCAAAAGCTAATTTCTTTTCTCCTTTCATAAAGTTTAGTTATTACTCGAACCCTGTCTTGTCTATTTAGTTCCTTCAAATCGAAATGTCTTCATGAACTTCAAGCAGAAGATATTCTAAATAATCTAAGCGGAGAAGTTTTCTCTTCACTCTCTTGTTCCCTAAAAACTACATGTTTCAAGCATTTTTTATTCTAACTAATACATCACCTACAGTAAATAGTTTTCCTAAAGCTAGACTTCTAGATGCTCAAAAAAATACAATTACAGCACCCAGGTGTGTTCTTACTTCAGGGTCTTCTTGCAGAGAAAGAAACTTACTTTTATTGAAACAACAGTCACCCACACTTCACGCCCAAGATTTTGACAAATATCACAGATGCAGTCCTCAAAATGCTTCCACGTACGATTGGCATAGGACGAGGTTAACATTCAAAGGCACCTATTTATTTAGATTGTGAAATCAAGTCTTAATGGTTGAATTAAACAATTCTTTATTGCTATATTTTTCCAATCGTTATCACGGGAGAAATTCTAAAGAATTCCCCAGTTGTGAATAACCCGCAGAGACCTTTTTGATGCGACCAATTGGGCGATAGAAATGCCACCAGTTGTGGCGATATTTTGACTGAATGCATCAAAGTGCGTCACTAGTAACAGCTATTTGATGCTTAGCAGATATATATTTGTGGTAACAGCTAGGTCAAATTATATTCAACAGATGAATTATAGATAGGTTTGTGATAGTTCAGTTCAGTTCATTTCAGTTTTATTTTAAATTCCACTGGATACATACAATTCCACTGGTTGCAAATTAGAAATAATCGAAGCTTAAAAGTATAAACAATGTAACAGGAAGTTAAATAAAATAAACGTAACATAACAAATACAGAGTAGAGGAGAAACAAGCTAGTATTGTAAACAGGAAATTATTTAAAGGAGGAAACGCTCTCAGTAGTTTATAAACTAATCGAGGAGAAAGCACCCCCTAGTAAATTAGATACGTTCTGCTTAATTTTTTAGTTCTAAAAGTAAAAAGAATCATCTGTAAGTTGCTATCAGTCATCCACAGAAAAATATCATCTATTTATAGACTAAGTTTAAAAACCATCATTGATTACTATGTTGTTTTGTAAAATAATTTTAAGATTGTTTTTAAAAGAATATTTTGTGATAATGGAGCAAATTTAAGCAATGGGGCATTTGCTAGTTAGCTCCATTTTGCATACTTATTTCATCTATTGCGTTGTATGTTAGCAAACACCCATTGGCTCCAATACAGGTTGGAATGTAGCAGGGATGTATGTCATGTGACATCATGCTAACCTCGCTTTTGCTTATATATAAGCTTTACTTAATATTAAGAATGATTGGTCAGTTTATATTCTCGCTACGAGTCACACGATATTTCTGTTTGCTCTTCGCTCTGACGACTACTCAAAGTAATAGGCACAACTAGACTTATTATAGGAAAGTGGGGGGGGAGGGGGCAAGGGAAAATTTAACACCCATAATGAAAGGTTTTGGAAAAAAGCTCTATTGTTTTGCAAAAGGTGTGGAGCATGCTCCCCAGCGCCCCTTTCGTCGGAGGCCCTGATTTAACTGTACATCCTCACACATCTTTACGCTCTTCTATTGTAAAATAACTTCTCATAATAATTGCACCATGTCGTGTTTTTTTCTTAGCCTTTTAGAATCGTGTCACAGACTTTTTTAGGTAACACATGGATTATAAATTGTGCAGGATGAAATTGCATTCTGGGAAAAATGTATAATATTGTATGGGACTTTTAGCAAAGCAGTCAGTTTAAAAAGAAATGTCCCTTTGCTAAAACCCTGGCCAAACAAATAAAATATCGTCATAAAACTTCATCCGACATTGTTGCATAAAACATATTTTAATCGTTTGGCCACCATGTTTTACGAAGTTTTATGACGCTTTGCAAAAATAGACATTTCGTAAACTTTCGAGAAACATCTTTTTTACTCTCAAGTTTGATCAAAAATGTTGCGTTCGTTTGGCCACTCCTTAAAACATTTGTTTTATACACGCAAGCGCAGTAGGTTAAAATTCGACAAACACAACGCAGTAGCTGTAGGACGCTGTGCAGCCGTAATTGATTTGAGCAGCGTTGGTAGCGCTCGGGGTCATTTAGGGAAATCGTTAATAACTCCAAATAATGGACTGATATCTCAAAAAAACCCCAGAATCGGATTCGGCATGATTCAAACTACCTTTTAGATGTTTTTTAATTCAAATACGGTAATTTTAGCAGTATAAATCGCAATGTTTTCTAATGTTTTACGGATGTTTTATTCATTCGGCCAGGCCTTAATGTTTGCTCCATTACCACAAACCTATCTATAATTAATCTGTGTGACATAATTTGACCTAGCTGTAACCACAAACAAATTTGTCTAAAAAATGTTTTGCTAAGTAGCAATTAACCGTTACTAGAAACACACTTTCGTGCATTCAAAAAAATTTTGTCACAACTGGTGGCAGCTAAATTTCCCAATTAATACAAAGGCCACCGATCGTATCAAAGATATCAGCAGGTATCAACATTTGGAGACGTTCTTAGAATAAATCTAGTGTTAACAATTGGAAAATATTGCAATAGACTATTGCTAATTCAACCAATGGAAATTGTTGTGGCATTCTAGATAAGTCGGGGCGCAGTGCTTTTGCTTATTAATCTCGTCTCATGCCAATCATACGTGGAAGCATTTTGAGGACTGCATCTGTGATATTTGTCAAAATCTTGGAAGTGAAGTGTGAGTGACAGTTGTCTCAATAAAAGTAAGTTTCTTTCTCTGCAAGAAGACCCTGAAGTAAGAACACCCCTGGGTGCTGTAATTGTATTTGTTTGAGCATCTACAAGTCTAGCTTTAGGAAAAACAATTTGCTGTAGGTGATGTATTAGTTAGAATAAAAAATGCTTGAAACATGTAGTTTTTAGGTAACAAGAGAGTGAAGAGAAAACTTTTCCGCTTAGATTATTTAGAATATCTTCTGCTTGAAGTTTATGAAGACATTTCGATTTGAAGGAACTAAATAGACAGGACAGGGTTCGAGTTATAAATAAACTTTATGATAGGAGAAAAGAAAATTAGGTTTTGGATTTAGAAGAATTCAATGTTTTATCGGAAAAATTGTTGAGTAGATATAAAAGATTATGTGCAAAGCTTTTTATCAAAATGCTGAGATCTGTGTCACGGTAGATTTTTAAAAAGTCTTTGTATATTGGCTCTTAGCTGAAATGTAGAAGTGAAGAAGTGAAGAAGTAAAGAAATGAAAAAGTGAAGAAGTGAAGAAGTGAAGAGGTGAAGAAGTGAAGAAGTGAAGAAGTGAAGAAGTGAAGAAGTGAAGAAGTGAAGAAGTGAAGAAGTGAAGAAGTGAAGAAGTGAAGAAGTGAAGAAGTGAAGAAGTGAAGAAGTGAAGAAGTGAAGAAGTGAAGTAGTGAAGAAGTGAAGAAATAAAGAAGTGAAGAAGTGAAGAAGTGAAGTAGTGAAGAAGAAGCTAAGACCATACAAACGTAGGGAAACAGTGATGAACTATTAAAAAGGTGAAGATCAAGACGAAGTTGAAGGAAGGTTAAACATATGTGAATGTGAAAGTTTGCGACAAAAAGTTTTACCGGGCAGAGCTATGTTGTGCACATAAGTAAAAGATAAAAGTACAATTTCTTAATTAAGACCTAATGAAGATTTGCAAAAGACGAAATTTCTAATCATTGGAAACGATTTTAAACTGATTTTTGCAAGCTGAAGTGATTGTTACAAAACTTTTCTGATTTAGAGGCTCTAACAGAAGACAATAAACTCCCAGAGAAAAGCAAATTGAAATGGAAATTTGATTTTTACTGGTTTTTTTAACTTAAGCTGAAAAGGAGCAAAACATGACGACTTCAGACCAAACCTTCATAGTTTTTGCATGTCTTGCATTGGTGGCATTTGCAAACGGTATTACAAGGTTGCCTTGTAAAACCCACGGCGATTTCAGCATCATTCTTGATGATATAAAGGACGCAGGGCCTGTCGGGAAGACAGTGACGTCAGCAACCAGAAGAGCCTGCGCTCTAGAATGTCTCTCGTGGCCAAGCTGCAAGTCCCTCAACTTCAAGAAAGAAACAAATTCATGCGATTTGCTTGAAAGAAATTTGACGGAGAGTGGAATAAATTTGATGCAAGACATTGGCTCTGTTTACATGACAACAGAAGAAGACCAAATGAACGTAAGGCCTATTTTGTTAACGAAATTTATTATCTATATTCAATCTACACATTTGATATGATACTGAACTATGGATGGTGTTGTTAATTTCGCACAAATACCGAGGTATTACATGGCATAGTTTATACGTCTTTAACAAGGAGGGTTTGTGTGCTTGTAAATTTTGCGTCAATAGCAAAGCTTCTTATAAAATAAGCTCTACATTAATTGATAGGGAAATGTGATTTTCTTAGAATTATGTTTTATAGCAAGGTCCAATCTGCAAAGCATTCATGCCATGCCAGAACGGTGGCACATGCCAAGATGCATGCAACAGTAAAGGATACACGTGCACATGTGTCCCGCTTTACACTGGGTACCACTGCGAGAACATTAAAGGTAAGAACACTGTGTATTGAGTTCCAAAGTGATGACTCGCAAAAATATTCTTTAAATTGACCATTTAGCTTAAAGGAATATTGCGCTGGGAAGCGTGACTGGATAGTGCAGTGTCCATAAAAAACAAAGTATGAATTTACTGGTTGCAGGTTATTTTGCTTATATTCTCTCTCTGTAGATAGAGAATCATCCGATACCCTCCTTCAAATTAAATCAGAAATAATCCTGAGACTCTCAGTCATAAATCTGGTTTAAACTTGACTTCATAAAAATCAATGTATTGTTCTGTAGCATATGAACTGTCTCATGCTATAGATGAAACTACTTAAGTTAGTGTTTACCTGCAATTGAAATATGTAAATCATGCAATGGGATTACCGTATTTCCTCTAATGAACGCCGCGGTTTTTATTACAAAACCAAATTTGGGATGCGGCGTTTAACTAAAAGCGGCGGTTATCAGAAAGTGGTTTTTTAGAGGGCGGCGGTCACTAAAGGAAATCATCTTAGATGTTTGCCTTATTCTTTCCGGCCAGGCATTTGTCTAGCCAAACATGCGTTTGTTACTTAAAGGAATGCTGAGCACTCCTGAAATCATCCTGCTAGTGATAAGAGAGCGGAGCCTTCCTCCACGGCACCCCTGATTAAAATAATTTTTTTTCTGGTGTTATGATAACGAATTCCAAAAACAAATTCTTTTGCATTTTATCCAAGTTCTTCTCCATCTTATCTTCAGTTAGATAAACCATACTCTATTAAATATACAATCAGCAATCTTCTCTCATTTTGCCACGCCCTTATCGGTAATGACAATTTTTGCGCTATTTTAATAGTAAATTCTACAGTATTTCAACGACGAGTTTCGGCTGACGTCGATTTCTACCGCGATTGGGCTTCATATAAAGTCGGATTTGGTGATCCATCAGGGAGTTTCTGGCTTGGCTTGGACAAATTACACCAGTTGGCAAAGCCTGGCGCAGGCGCAAAGCTCCGCATCGACTTGAAAGTTAGGACTGGTGAGAGCTATTACGCAGAGTACAGTAAATTCGAAGTCGAAAATGAGGCCGCTGGTTATCGAATGACTGTTTCTGGATTCACTGGTACGCTTTCTAACTATCAAATATTGTAAATTTTTGTGTATGCTGTGTAATCGAGGGAAATTATAATGAATTCAAATGGCTAATGATTATGATTGATCGAGGATTATGACTGATTGATGTTTGTGATTGATCGATGATTGACTGATAATCATTGTGATTGATTGGTGATTATGATTGATTGATTGATTGATTGATTGATTGATTGATTGATTGATTGATTGATTGATTGATTGATTGATTGATGATTGACTGATAATCATTGTGATTGATTGATGATTACGATTGATTGATGATTGACTGATAATCATTGTGATTGATTGATGATTACGATTGATTGATGATTGACTGATAATCATTGTGATTGATTGATGATTACGATTGATTGATGATTGACTGATAATCATTGTGATTGATTGATGATTACGATTGATTGATGATTGACTGATAATCATTGTGATTGATTGATGATTACGATTGATTGATGATTGACTGATAATCATTGTGATTGATTGATAATTATGATTGACTTATGATTGATCATTGACGATTGTTAAAGATTATGGTGATTGACTATGATTGATTTTGATTGGTGGATGATTGTAATGATGATGGTTATTGATAAATTTTGTTGTTATAGGTAATGTACATGACGCAATGGCATATCATAGTGGGAGCAAATGGACCACTTACGACAGAGACAACGACTTGAGATCCAGTTCCAATTGTGGCGCTTACTTTAAAGGTGCTTGGTGGTACTATAATTGCTATCAAGCAAACTTGAATGGAATTTTTTTAAGACCAGGAGAGGTAGAGTCTAATACAAATTGCAGATGGTATGATATTAAAGATATAACATTTAGCGAAATGAAAGTCATATGAGGAAAGCTGAAAGGGGAGACTTGGTTCAGCGAGATGAAAGCCAAGGTTAAATAAATTTTATTTGACTAAAATTCTCGTTTGTTTTTCCAGAATGCGAGGTAGGAGGCATTGCTTTCTCCTCAGAGACCTTGGCAGTGAAAATATAACGAATTTTTGATTGCACTAGGGATAACTTTCTTGATTTGGTAATTTAAGCAAATAAGCTTTCAATTTTAAACAGAATTTGCGATTGCTTTTTGGAAAACCCACTTATAGCCACAACTGTGCAATTAGGAAAATAACCTGGCTAAAAGATAACGTCAAAAATATATCGATAGATTCGGAATTTCGACCGAATGTACTCCAACGTTTAAAGCTACTAGCCTCGCTTACAGAAAATGTCATGTGAATATTAGAGGCGGGAAGGAAGGACGCGAGAGATGTGCCTAGTGGGGTATTCATATGTTTTTAGGGGTAAGGTGCTCAGGCTGGGGTACAAAATCATCAACCCTAGAAAATAATTTTAGAAAGTGGTTTAGATTTTCCAGTAATCATCCAAATTTTCAACTACTCTTCCTAAAGCAATGTTGCTTATACAATGACACATTTGCAGGGCCAACAAAATGTAAAAAATATTTCTTTCTTTTGTCTCTATTCCTACTGAAGGCTGTGTGATCCAAATACTGGGAAAGTGCAGCCCCTAAAAAATGTTTTATCGTATAAACTGAATTATTTATTCATTTTAAAGTATACTTAAGTGTATTCGCTTCTTTTGTTCAGGTAATATTTTATTTCGTTGCATTTCTTGTATGTTGTATATTTTTAGTTATATAATCGAAAGAGTTTAGAAAAGATTTAAAAATGAATCACTGCAATAAACATGGCGTAGTGATAAAAGAGCTTAGATTAGGGGGCTCAGGTTAGAGGACTCATTTTAGGGGGTTCAACCCTCTTTATAATGCCAAAAGGTGACCATTGTTTTCTTAATGCCCTTAATAGCTCCTTTTTGATAGCACCACATTTATTTTCATAGCATGATATAAAACGAGACAGAACAGTTGTATCTTCCCAAGGAGTAATATTTTCTCGACCTGCCCTCACCCCCTCACTCCCTCACCACCCCTCACCCCCTTCCCCCCATCGATTCTCGCCCTTTAGCTTGAGTTTTGTTCAAGCTGTATCAACTCGGTTATGGAAGCTGTATCTACCGTCATGCAATAGTCATTACAGCACAAGAGAGGGGGGAATACTCTATTTTCCTGCCAAATTTACTTCCCGCGCAAGATATTTTCCCGTTAGATATCTCCCCAAATTTACTTTCCCCGTACGTATGAAATGGTATTTATCTATCTTATCTCAAGAAATATACAAACAAGTTCCAATAAATTCAACTGCTTGAGTTTGCACATACTTTTCACCTAGTTTTTTTGAATAAGCGCACCATGTGTATTGTGTAAGTCGTTATTGAAAACGTGAAATGACAGAGGGCCAAGTTCTGATCCTTGAGATACACCATAGGTTGTCTTCATTGATTGTTAACTATTGATTTCTGTTAGGCAGATATGATTTAAGGCAGATTAAAACATTTTCTTTCACTTTATAAATGCTTTATTTAGCAAGCATATAACTTGTATGTAATTCCTCTTTAGAAACATCTTTTTATCACATCATAGTCACTCAAGTTTGTCTCGAACATGATGCAAAAACTCCTACACACACACAGAACTGCAATCTTGGCCAAAAATGCTAACACACATGCAAAAAAAGAAGCTACTTACTAATCACCCACCCCCCCCTTCCCCTTAAATCAATGTTGGGATTGGATTGGTAGCCAATGTAGTAATCCCCACTTATTCCGTAACCATCTTAACCAACATTGACCCTGGGGGGAAGGGGGTTTAAGTCACCCATGAAGATATAGCACGCGAATTCCTTTTTTGTTCAAATGTCTTAGCTATTTTTGGCCAGGAGTGTGGTTTAGAGAATTGTTTTTGTCAATGGTTAAAAAGGTTTTGTTGACAAAAACAAAAACTAAGTTCACAACTTTCAACAATCAAACAAAATAGATGATAATTTGCATAGATCTAGCACTTTGAAAGAGATACCACATCAAAGTTTTTGAAAATCACAGTCTCAGCTACAATCCCTGACAAAATATTTGGAACACTGACGTCATTTTCCAAGGTCGAAATTAATTATCCCTCTCCCCCCCCCCAGAATAATAGGGGTTCACTATGAAACGGGCTAGGATTTTAGGAAACACTTTCTTTTGCCCTTCTTTTATGATATTTTTCTTAATTATCAAACATGTTTCGGGGAAAGGAGTCCGGAAATAGGAGCATCCGGGAAAAGAATTGAAAAATACAAAAACACAACGCAAGTTGTTTGGTATTTCAAGTACTTTTGGCAATGATTGTAAGTTACTAGCGTCGCATTTTAGTACATTCAGCTTCAGACAAAATATTGTCACAACCGGTGGCAATCACATTGCCCAATTTAGGCCCGGTTCACGATACCGGATTCAATTCATACCGGATTCGTTTTATACCAGATAGGCATTCTGCTTAAACGTTGAGAATCCAATTCGATAAGGTTTCGCTCCGCTTTCGGGGAGTTGAACCGCCTTGCTTCGAAAGTGGCATGAACTGAATCCGATATGCATCGGATTGAACAGAGTACACGTGTAAACGCTCGAATCTGGTATCATGTGCTCCGCAACATTCAGTTACAAATTCTGTGATCTCGACCCCCAATTTGGTGCGCTTTTTCAACAACTTGTGGTTTCATAAAAAGAAAAAGAATGGCGGCTGATAAAATGAAGTTTTTTTTCACAATGATAGGTCCTGAATGCATTTTGCCTATTACTATACATCTTATTGCTCTGATTTCAAGTTACTGTTTATCTTTAAGAAGAGAGTGGGTTTGGAGAACACTTTCTTTGACTTAAACAAACTTTTCAAGCCAGCACCTCTTTCTTGACTTTTTTCCTTTCCCTACAATTTTTCTCCGTTTCAGTGCACTCGCGTGGCAGGAGATTTTTGGTGCGCTTCAAATAGCAAAGCAGAGGCTCTGAAACAAAAGACTACAACTTCGTTGTTCTGATTTTTGGCGTCATCTAAATTCTCAAACGTTGCTGTTGTTGCGAGTGGGTCAGAAGTTTTCCGGGTTTCGGGATTTCCATTAATTCGCAGGTGGGTCAAAAGATACCCGGGTTAAAACTGACCCTCTCTGAGACCCGTTTTCAAACTTATTCGGGTTAGTGGGAACGCGACGCATAAACGGATAACTTTCAACCCGTTTTTGTTTTAACCCGGGCTAATGGAAAGGCTGCCCGAGACGTAATCCTGCAAAGCGATGGAATAACAAAACATGATGCAATTCGTATAAGCCTCAGGCACAACGGGTATTCTTAAGGATGTAGTTCACACTTTTGAAAAAGCATTTTCTAAAAATTTTCAGTTTTCATTTTTTTGTTTCATTCTACGCCAAAATTATCGTAGAATTCGGTAGAAATAGTTATTTTGACAACCACATTGTGGTTTAGACACAATTAACTTGTTTTTCGACAGTAGTCGGAAGTTTATTCCTTAGCAACGATATTTTAGCGTTGCTAAGGAGCTCATTTTTGTGTCTTTTTGTAAAAAATTACCCCCAAGCCTGCAGGCTTTCCCTGTGGAATGATAAACATCTTATGAACACCCTGTGGTAGCCTCTTTTGCGATCAGAGGCTGAGAAACACGCCAAATTCGCACACTTTACAGTCACTTAGATGTTGGATTGCGAAACGGAATACAAATTTATTCTGATAATGCCTTTATTGAATCGATATTATAAGTAAAACATGCCACCGAATAAAAGAAGGGCTCTAGCAAGTAGAGTTAAGAGGAAAAGGAGGTTTTTTGGCATTCGCAAGCAGGATATTGCTAGTAGACTTGAATCTGACACTCGGCCTAGGCCTAGTGACGATGTGGAGCCCAGTTCGTCTTTCACACCAATGAGCTCAGTTCAATCTAGGACAGCACAAAAATTGTTGAATTCATCGTTTGAAGAACTAAATGATAGTATGAGGGTGCTTACAAGAAGATCATCGAAGAAAATGGGCCTTTCTAAGCAAAAGCAAATTGAACAAGCTGATGGTTTCACTATTATTGATCTGTCTCTGCTCCAAGAAGCTTTGCAATCCTCTACCAATTGTAGAGCTTGTAAAAGATCAGATTCTCAGTTGAAGATCTTGAAGGATAGCAGAAAGAAGCATGGGCTTGCTGAGACATTGATCATTAAGTGTTCTTGTTGCTCAGCAGAGACAATCTTCCACACCAGCAAAAAGTTAGACAAAGGTAAATTCGAAGTAAACACAAGATCAGTCATGGCATGCAATTCTTTGAAAGGTGGACGCAAAATTCTTTCAAATTTTTGTGGAATGATGAATTTACCTTCACCACTAACTAGTGCTTCCTATGCAAGGCAGTTGAAGTCTTCTGCCAAAATTTCAAGAGAAGTTGCTGAAAAACAGATGAAGGATGCAGCAAATCGTCTTAAGAAAAGTGTTTTGGAACAGAATCCCAATGCCTATCTAGATGATATGGATAATACTATTTCTGTTGCTGTCAGTGTTGATGGAACATGGCAAAAACGAGGATACTCTTCTAAGTATGGAGTCTTGTCGTGGTTCTAATGGAAACTGGCGAGGTTGTCGATTTTGAAGTATTGTCAATGCATTGCCATGAATGCAGAAAACATCAACATGAAAATAAAGATAGTGAAGCTTTTAAAAGGTGGAAAGCAAATCACGATGCCTCTTGTCAAATAAATTATGAAGGGTCATCTGGTGGTATGGAAGGAATTGGTGCAGCCAGAATTTTCCTAAGATCAATTGAAGGAAGGGGATTAAAATATACAACTTTTATTGGAGATGGTGACAGTGACACCTTCAAGGTTGTGAGTAAGGAATTGGAAAGAGCTTATGGAAGCAGGTATCAGGTTGTAAAGGAGGAATGCATAGGACATATACAGAAGCCTATGGGAAA
The DNA here is from genome assembly GCF_013076305.1 of Rhopilema esculentum. Next base: position 1,984,423 of record NW_027019653.1, read on the forward strand.
TGCCCTAAGAACACTTCTGAAAGAAATGAAAGGTAAAAAGATGTTAGATGGGAAAACAATAGGTGGTAAAGGGAGATTGACAAAAGAAAGAATTGACAGTTTCCAAAGGTATTTTGGTAATTCCATAAGAGCCAACAGAGGTAACCTGGCTCAGATGCAGAATGATGTTTGGGCAATTTTTCACCATTCAGTCATGCCAGCAACAGCATCTACCCTTAATGATCAGCACAAATTTTGCCCTAAAGGCAAAGACTCTTGGTGCAAATTTAATGCAGAGCTAATTACTGGCAAGAAGAGTTATGATGGAAGCAAAAGATTACCAAGCTCCTTTTTTGACATTTTAGAGCCTATCTTCAAAAGATTGACATCAAAGGATTTGCTTGAGAGATGCCTGAAAGGTGTAACGCAAAATGCAAATGAGAGTCTAAACCATATGATCTGGGAAAGGTGTCCCAAAGCAACCTTCTGTAGCAAAGTTAGAATAGAGTCTGCAGTATCAGAAGCAGTTTGCTGTTTTAACACTGGTGCTGGATCAAGGGCACTAATGTTAAAAGAAGCTGGAATTGAGGATATTGGAGAGGAATCTTTGAAGTCTCTTCAGAAGGAAGACCACATTCGCCAAATTTCTGCAGCACAGAAAGTCACTTCAAAGTATAAAAGTTGGCGAATAAGTAGAAAAAGGACCAAAACTAACATGAAAAGATCTGAAAAAGAACATTATGAACCTGGGGCCTTTGACAGTAGAGGTGAAAAGCCAATCTCAACTCAAAGAAGAAAGAGATATCAGTACTCTGATTGCAACAAACAAAATAAAGTTGACCAATCTGTTTCTGATGACGTAATAACAGACATCCCAATAACATTTGCAGTTCCTTTGGAGAATATAGTGAATATTTGAAAACTTATTAGCAAAATAAGTATATTAAAATAATGCTTAGTCTTTTTTAAGCCAAACTGGGGGTAAATATGAAGTTATGGCCCCAGATAGATCCAAGAATATTGAAAAAAGATAGCCAAAACTTTAAAGTCAATTTTCTCAAAAATACTGTTTTTGGGAATCATGAAATTGGGCAGGAGATAACTTTTACATATGATAAGCAATCTTCTTGAAATTTTCACAGTCTGTAGCAAATAATATGAAAAGTGGAATGAATAGAGGAATTTTTCAAATTTCAAATATGGTAGCCGTTACCATGGAAACATGGTTTTTTGCCATTATTTCCTTTTTAAGTGAAAATTTTCAAGAATTGTCTATTCATTGCACACATGCACTCAAGTGGAATACACAGTAAAAATTTGAGCTGAATAGGAGATTCCATTAAAAAGTTATCGACTGCCCAAGAAAAAAAGAGCGCGTCGTTAAAATTTGCATTAATTAGCATAATTAATATTTTTCTTAAAAAAATCTTAATTTTCAATTGCATCATATCTTCAACTTTCACTCTTGAAAAGTTGAATGTGTTACATGAAGGAACCTTTTATTTATGTCCATATGTGTCTGCCTCAGTGCAAGTTTTTAAAAGTGTGAATTACTACCTTAACATACCTCGCAATAGACAGAATAGATACTTGCACAAAATAATGAATGTCCCATTGCTTTATTTGCTACACCTCTGCCTTAAATTCATCTGCCCACGATAACTTAACCCAGCTTTTACAACGAACGTGCATTTTTAATGCTGTTTCGCTATCTACCCACGAGCAGGTAGGTATTAAATTTTGCCAAAAATATCCATATGCATTGAGAATTATTTTGTAATGGCTGGTGGCTATAAATCAACCTGCCCCCAAATTAACAATTAGAAAATGTAAAAATAGACTATTGTTTTTTAAACCAATGGGATTCAAAGACCATATTCCCTGTCAATCATTGCGGGGGCATGGTCATTGTCACGTTAACAGCAGGCATTGCGGGGGTGTTTACAATCGTGGAATGTTTTAGAACTAGTCCCACGGTAAATATTGGGAAATGTGACAATAGACGATTGTTTCATTCAACCAATGGAGATTACGTACGCCCCTGCTAACAATGGACTATTGTCTTATTCGACCAATGGGTATTGAGGTGACAATCTAAATAAATCAGGACCTAGTGCCTTTCACAAACATATAAAGCCCAGTCTATGGAGTTTGTCACAATCTTGGTGGTGAAGTGTGGCTGGAAGCTGCATCTGTAAAGGTAAGTTTGTTTCTCTGCGAGAAGATCATGAAGTAAAAATGTCCTGGATTTTTCTAAAACGATTTTGTAACGAAGGAAAGAAGACTAGTCTAGAAGTAAAATATCTTGATGTAATGGCTTGGACATAAGCTGTTAGAAATAGACTGGCTTTAGGGAAGATAAAGGTTTCAATACTCTGCTAGGCTTATAAAAGGAAAAGTTCTTGCTACACTGCTAGGCCTTCAGGAAACCTTTTGTCGACTTTTTGTAGTAGACTTTTTGTCGCCTTACACTTTGGCTTTTCAAGGTTTTTTTTAGTAAAAAATTGTTTATGTGTAAATATTTTGTGGTTTTTGAGGTCTGTGTTTTACTGAAAAAGAAAATTAAGACTTTGGTATAACAATTTTTAGTTGAATTGAAGACATAAAGAAGAAAAGAAGTTGAGGTAAAAACTTTTCAACAAGCGGATTTTCAAAAGAAAGAAAGCATTGGAACTCAGGAAAAGAAGTAGAAAATCAAGGAAAAGAGAAGAAGAAAGGAAGAAGTAATGAAGAGGTAAAGATTAAAAAGAAGAAGAAGAAGAACGAGAAGCAAACAGAGAAGGAAACAGAAGAAAAAGACAAAGTAAAACAGGAAGAGGAAGAAAAAGTGAAGAAGAAAGGTCAGGAAGAAACAGAAAAGGGGACGAAAAAGGAGGAGAAGATAAATAGAGAAAAGAAAAGCGGAAGACAAAAGGAAGCGGAAGAAAAAGAAATTAAGAAGTAAAGATGAAGATCTTTACTGTGATGAAAAACGGCAGAACTATGACGACTTCAAACCGAACCTTCATAGTTTTTACATGCTTTGCATTACTAGCATTCGCAAGGGGCATTACAAGGTTGGCTTGTAAAGTCCACGGCGATTTTAACATCATTCTTCGTGATATGAAGGACGCAGGGCCTGTCGGGAAGACAGTGACGTCAGCAACCGCACTAGCATGCACCCATAAATGTCTCTCGTGGCCAAGTTGCAAGTCCATTAACTTCAAGAAAGAAACGAAATCATGCGATCTGTTGGAGAGAAATTTCACGGAGAGTGAAGTGCACTTAACAAAAGACGTCGGTTCTGTTTACATGACGACAGAAGAGGACCAAATGAACGTAAGGCCTATTTTATTTATTGTTATTCGACAGAGTTTTTTATTTGAATTCCATTTCCATCCAATGATTAGAGATAACGTGAAATGACAAAGGGCCAAGTTCTGTTCCTTGAGATACACCATAGGTTGTCTCCATTGATTGTTAATTATTGATTTCTATTAGGCAGATATGATTTAAGGCAGATTAAAACATCTTATTTGTGGCTATTTGACGAAGGTACTTTACTTAGTTCGAGTAAATAGCAAAGTATTAAATTGTCAAAGCTATATTTTACCCAATATGTGTGTAAGAGTTGTGGGGAAGGGGATGTAAAACCGCTTTAGGTAACAAAGCTTTATATCAATCAAGTTGTGCATTATTTAATAAGGAGGGGTCAGGGTAAAAATAACTTTATATAAATTAAGCTGTGCTTTATTTAATACGGGAGATTTTGGTAAATGGGAAAATTTTTACATAAATTAAGCTGTGCTTTTTTTAAAAACAGTGTGTGATATTCGTTGAATAATGTCTTTTTAGCTAGGACCAACCTGTAAAGCATTGATGCCATGCCAGAACGGTGGCACGTGCCAAGATACCTGCGATAATAAAGGATACAAGTGCACGTGTGTCCCCCCTTACACTGGATACAACTGCGAGACCATTAAAGGTAAGAGCTGAACACATCCTCCCAAGTTTAAGCTTCATCAATATTGTATCTCGTTTATTCAAAAGCAAGATTGAAGAACAAATTTTCAGGCCGTATCTACAATCAGGGCACTCCGAGCGTAATAGAATACTGATAGGGCTTAGAATGTCATTTGTCTGCCATTAGCGTGAGTTTGAATCAGGTTGTACCCACTTATGTAACAACAATCATCTGGGGTGCCATCCTGTCAGGTTTGGAGGGTAGTTCGTACTGTAAGTGATTTCTTAAAGCCACAACCATGACCGCACCCATTAGACTTACTTTTCTATTGACAATTTTCTGTTGTGTATTTGAAATCATTCTTACTATTCAGCGCCTCAAAAAATGTTACGAAATACTACTGGCGCGTCCTACTTCAATCTTTTTCTAGCTTTTACAGTTTTGCGTTTCCATCTCATCTTCACATTCAACATTAAATAAACCATACACCATAAATACACAATCAGCAGTTTCCATGCGCTTGCAATGCTCTCATTGGTTATTTCATCGTTAACATTATACTTTCATTGAAGAATGGACAGTATTTCAACGACGAGTTTCGGCTGACGTCGATTTCTACCGCGATTGGGCTTCATATAAAGTCGGATTTGGTGATCCATCAGGGAACTTCTGGCTTGGCTTGGACAAATTACATGAGTTAGCAAAGCCTGGCGCAGGTGCAAAGCTCCGCGTCGACATGAAAGTAAGGACTGGTGAGAGCTATTACGCAGAGTACAGTAAATTCGAAGTCGAAAATGAGGCTGCTAGTTATCGATTGAATGTCTCTGGATTCACTGGTACGAATTATCAAATATTGTAAATTTTTGTGTATGCTGTGCAATCGAGGGAAATTATAATGATTTCGATTGGCTAATGATTATGATTGATCATGATGATTATGATTTATTTATGATTATGATTGATCGATGAATTTGATTGATTGATGATTATGATTGATCGATGATTATGATTGATTGATGATTATGATTGATTTATCATTTATGATTGGTAATGTTGTTTTGATAGGGAACGTGCGTGATTCGCTTGCATATCATAGTGGCAACAGGTGGACCACTTACGACAGGGACAACGACCAGCGATCCAATGGCAATTGTGCAACAATATACAAAGGTGCTTGGTGGTACAATAGTTGCTATCGAACACACTTGAATGGTATTTTTTTAAGACCAGGAGAGACTCAAAGATATGAACATTGTGTATGGGAAAGTATTCCATACATGACTTTTATCGAAATGAAAGTCAAGCGAGGCAGTTAAAAAGGAGACTGGGTTCGAAAAGTACGAGGCCAAGGCAAATTGATGACTCGTTTTCATTGCCGAAGAGAAGTTTTATTCTTCAAAGGGTCATCATAAAGACAGTGCTATAACGTTCTGATTTGAAAATGGCTTTGAAAAAGCAAACATTTTACGACATACTAAAAGCTTTTTCGTCTGACACTCCTCAGAGGAAAAACGTCAGAATAGGTTCCGAAAGAAGACGATGGAAAATATATACCCAGTTGTGGATCGAAATAGGCCAATCAGAAAACGCAAGCACAAGACCAGTATGGCTGACCAATCAGTGCCGCAAGCCTAAAGAATGTCTAAAAGCTTTTAGTATTTCGTATAATGTTTGCTTTTTTCAAAGCCATTTTCAAATTCTGTACCGCAAAAAAATTGTTAACATTCTGATTCTTTGAGAAGTATTGGAGAAAGAGACAAGATAATCTTTATAAGGGATTATTGAGCTATTTTTTGCACGTTTGTAAAAAACACTCAGGATTAATAGAAAACGTTGCTTGCACAACATCGCTTTATCATTCAAAGTATTTTGCACAATATAGTAGCATGAATGTCATCTTTATGACTTCGCATTTCACTTATAACGTTGTTTAATATAACTTTGCAACAAAAACTTGCTTTATAAACATTTGTTGTTTCTTGAAAACTGAGTATCTTATACCAATAAAACATAGACATTCTATGAAGCTGCAGGCAGTTAAAAATATATTAATAAAAAAGAGTGTCTTTAAATTATTTCCAACATAAATATTCATAGATATTTACACCTCGTGCAAGTCATATGTGTCTTTACTTGGATCAAATAAAATCTATTTTCCAAATCAGCAAAATTAATGAGGGTAACCTAAAAGTAAAAGGTATTTTGGATGAAGCAAAGACAGGGCAAGTGTCAAAATGATAGTACAAGCAAGTCGTATAATACAAACAGCATATAATACAAACATTTTACTACAGAGCCTTTGAACTCGACCACATAACCTAAAATACCACATTGAAATACTTTTTCACATACAAAATCGGTAAAACGTGTCAAAAATTCGCCAAAGTATGGCCAATGATAGATTTGATGTCTGCTAACGGATTACTGCTATTTTGGCTCTGTTCATAAAGTTATGAACCGAGACCAAATTGCAGAGATTTGATGGAAAAAGAACCGTTGCTTATCTGGCCATATCTCAGCTGATTGGTGAGACAATCAATAAACTTTGCACGGTTAGAGGTATTTATTGATGCTCTCTCAGGTTATGGAATCCAAATTACAAAAGTTCTAATGAGTGACGTCATTAATCAAGAAATATATATAGAAGAGCGTGATGCTGCTTGGTGTGAGCATGAAAGAAATAATTTCAAAGCATTCAATTCATAACGAGTATTTCCTAGCACATATTGCAATCGTCAGAAATACAACGTTTGCATTTTATGAATACACCATTGTTAAGGCTTGCTCTATCATCACAACTCTATATTTCATGTGTACAGCATAAATTGATCCAGCTTTACAACAAGCAAATACGTGCATTTTCAATGATATTTTCGTACGTTCAATCGAACAAGTATGAATTGTATCGAAGACATCGATTTACATTAAAAGCAATTTTTCAAGAGAACTGGTGGTAATGGATATACTGAATTACCTCAAAGACATCGGCCTAGTCAAGCGAGCAACTGGTAATCCGTTGTATTTGAAATCGATAAATTTGAAATCAGTTCCGCGTTAATGATTGGATAATCTAACAATAGACAATTGCATAATTCAGCCAATGGGAAGTCAGGTGACACAGTACCATTGAGTATTTGAGTAGCTCAGTTTGTGAATGTTATCAAATTATTGGTTTTGAAGAGTAGGTAATGGCTGTTGCCAAAAAAGGCGAGTCTGTTTATTTATGAGAAGATTTTAAAGTAATTTTGCTTTGGTTTTGATGATCTTAAAGTAATTTCGCTTTAAGAAGATGCTTTGATTTAAAGAACCCTAAAAAGTGGTATTTTAAAACGAGAGGAAACAGAAGTAGTAAAAAAATGAAATAAGAAGAGACGAAGAACAGAAGGAGTAAAGAAGAATATATTAAACAGTGAAAAAGAAGAAAATAAAGAGTGAAAAAGGAAAGAAAAGAAAAGTTAAAGTCAATAAGAAAAGGAAACAGAATTAGAAGAAGAGGAAATAGAAGACAGAAAAGAAACGAAAAACAACCATAAAAAGAGAAGATATAGAAAAAGAATGAAGATGTGGTGACGCAAAGTTATAGAAGAATTTTCATAGTGAATGGAAAGATATTAGACGCAAAATCAAAAGTGTTTAAAGAAGATTTGCAAAGAGACTACGAGCTGAATGTCTGGCAATTACAGTATCAGGTAGGAATTTACAGCGGAATTGAAGCCCAGAACATTTGTAACAGAAAGGTCAAAGCTGGGAAAGGTCGAAGTGGCGGTGTGCAAATCTATGCAAGAAGAAGCAGAGATAATAAATAAAAACTTTGTGAAAGTAATGTAGAGAAAGCAGAAAAAGCCATTTGAAACGATCTTCAACTGATTTCTGCACGCCGAAGTGATTTTTATGTAGCTTTAATCATTCGTAGCCTTGTCAGAAGAATAAATTCATCTGCGAAGGGTCGACTTGAGGGAAAGACTTGACCTTTTACCATTTTTCTGAACTAGAGCTGAGAAACGGCAGAACATGACGACATCAAATCAAACCTTCATAACCCTAAGAAAAGGAATTTACATGTCGATCATGGCTGTCGATCAACTCAATGGTGGGAAAATGATATAGAGAATAATGAGGGAAAGTTGTTCGAGCCACTAACATCTGATCTAGGCTTACATCAATTAATTTCAGAACCAACACATCTGATGGGTGATTCCAAATCCTGTATTGATTTGATTTTCACTGACCAGCCTAACCTCTTTATTGAGTCTGGTGTCCATCCTTCTTTGCATGACCAGTGCCATCACCAAATAATCTATGGACAACTATCTGTTTCAAATGCAAAACTACTCCCCTACAAACGCAGGATTTGGTACTATGACAAAGCAAATTTCACTGCCATTAGGAGAAGCATTGAAATGTTTCACTGGCGAGAGCACCTTGGCAACTTGACGTGTCCTAATAGGCAAGTAGAATTACTTAATGAAGTTCTGCTAAACATTTACTCAAATTATATACCCAACAAAGTTAAAACGATTAGACCCCATCAAGCACCTTGGATAACAGATAAGGTCAAAACCTTCCTAAGGAAAAAGAATCGTGCCTATAGAAAATTCATAAAGAACGGTCAACCAATTGACAGGCCAGAAGGAATGCAACAAATGATATCCGAAGGTTCAAAGTTGATTGAGGATGCCAAACGCAATTTCTTCCTTAGAACAGGAAACACCTTAGCCAACCCTGGGACTTCTAGTAAAACATATTGGTCTTTAATTAACACTGTCCTAAACAAAGCTAAGATTCCAATAATACCACCTCTTTTAGAAAATGGTTTTTTTATAACGGATTTCACTGAAAAGGCGCAGATATTCAATGATTATTTCCTTCTCCAGTGTACGACGATTGATACAGATAGCGTAATTCCACTAAATGTTCCAACTCCTTCTTCTTTCATAAGCGAGTTTCTTATATCTGAGGAAAAGATTCTTAACATTATAAGGTCTCTAAATCCCAATAAAGCTCATGGTTGGGATGAAATATCAGTCAGAATGGTAAAGTTAAGCGATGCTGCACTAGTTACTCCTCTAAAAATTATATTCGAAAACTGCTTGAGGCGGGGTGTATTTCCCGAAAGATGGAAATATGCAAATGTAGTGCCAGTTCACAAGAAAAACGAGAAAAATCTTAAAGGAAATTATCGACCAATCTCTCTCCTTCCCATTTTTGGAAAAATTCTTGAAAAACTCATGTACGATCCTTTATATTCTCACCTGGTGTCATGCAAGTTACTCAATCCGAATCAATCAGGTTTTCGTCTCGGTGACTCAACGATTAACCAACTAATCTCAATCACCCATACTATCTTTAAAGCCTTTGATTGTAATCCTCCACTTGATGTTCGCTCTGTGTTTCTCGATATCTCTAAGGCATTCGATAGGGTATGGCATGACGGCCTTATTTATAAGCTAAAACGTTGTGGCGTCACTGGACAATTACTTTTGCTTATTGAAAGTTTTCTGAAGAATAGAAAACAACGAACTGTCCTAAATGGACAGAATTCTCTCTGGGGAGATGTTTCGGCGGGAGTACCCCAGGGTTCTATACTGGGACCCCTGTTGTTCCTTGTTTATATCAATGATCTAGCTGCTGGTATGAAGTGTAATATCAAGCTTTTTGCTGATGATACATCGCTGTTCACCGTTGTGGAAGATCCAAACTCAGCTGCCAATGACATGAACCATGATCTTGAATTGATAAGTCAATGGGCCTATGATTGGAAAATGTCCTTCAACCCCGATCCACACAAACAAGCTGTTGAATTAACTTTTTCGACGAAACGAATTGAAATCAACCATCCAGAGATTCGTTTTAACAACATACCAGTGAGAAAAGTTGATGAACATAAACATCTAGGTATTATTCTGGATTCAAAGCTTTCTTTTTCGGCTCATATCAAAGCAGCGATCTCTAAAGCAAGAAAGGGTATCGGTCTTCTGAAACATCTCTCCAAATTCCTTCCCAGACATACCCTAAACGAACTATTCAAACTCTATGTGCGACCTCACCTTGAATACGGAGATGTGATCTATCATATTCCAGCCAAAGCATGTGAATCCAGCGGTAATGTTATTTTGTCAAGTTTGATGGAAAAGCTTGAGTCCGTTCAGTACTCAGCTGCTCTAGCCATCACAGGAGCATGGAGGGGGACATCGCGAACGAAGATATACGCCGAGCTTGGTTGGGAATCGTTAAGTTCCCGACGCCGGAGTAGACGCCTTACGTTGTTTTACAAAATGATGAATAATCAAACACCTGCATATCTAATGGATCCAATTCCAATACTTCAACAGTCGCATTACCCACTTCGCAATCGTGACGTCATTGGACGAATAAGAGCAAGAACAGAAAAGTTCAAGTCTAGTTTCTATCCCGATTGCCTGGCTGAATGGAATGAACTAGATCAGGAGATTAGACTTGCACCATCGGCTACTTCCTTTAAAAAAAAGTTGATCTCCAAAATCCGTCCTTCTGCTAGCTCTGTTTTTGGGATTCATGACCCAATAGGTTTATCCTATCTCACTCAAATTAGAGTGGGTCTTAGCAAATTAAGCTTTCATAAATTCAAGCACAATTTTAGGGATTCCATAAACCCAATGTGCCCTAACAACGATGGTATCGAGACTACGGAACACTTTTTGTTGCTCTGCCCCGCCTTTGAAATTGAACGACGAAATCTTCTCGCTAGAGTCTTTGAATTAGTACAATCATTAGGATATAACGATCTTTCAAATGAGGTTTTGATAGAACTTTTATTATATGGCGATAAAGACCTCCCAAACAACCTCAACAGAAATATAATCGAATTAACTCTCCAATATATTCACACAACTGGTAGATTCGAATAAGGTCACTGTTACCTTGCCACCAAGTCTCTTTTCATATAGTTTTGTATGCCTACTTATGCAGTATTTCCCGTTTATGTATATGTTGTATTTTACCATGTATGTATTATTATAATCTAGTTTATATATATGTAGTATTATTAGTTATATTCATATACATGTCATATCCCAGGGGGCAGTCATGTTATATGGCTCCTCCTGGGTTCTGTCCTTGTAATGTAGTTTAGTAGTTTGTACGTACTGTTTTAGGTAATTTGTCGTGTAAGTTTTTATACCGAATATATATATAAAAAAAAAAAAAAAAAAAAAAAAAAAAAAACCTTCATAGTTTTTACATGCCTTGCATTGCTGGCTTTCGCAAGAGGCATTACAAGATTGCCTTGTAAATCCCAAAGCGTGTTTAGCATCATTCTTCATGATACAAAGGACGCAGGGCGTGTCGGGAAGACAGTGACGTCAGCAACAACAATCGCATGCACCCATAAATGTCTCTCGTGGCCAAGTTGCAAGTCCCTTAACTTCAAGAAAAAAACGAAATCATGCGATTTGCTTGAAAGAAATTTGACAAAGAGTGCAGTGCACTTAACAAAAGACGTCGGTTCTGTTTACATGACGACAGAAGAGGACCAAATGAACGTAAGGCCTATTTTATTTGCTGTTTTTAAAAATGGTTTTATTCCAATTTCAATCTAATTATTGTATATAGTACTTAACTTGAGAAAAGTGACTGGTAGCACGATGCAACATTAGAGTCACTACCAAATTTATAAATAGCTCAGGCTACACTGGATACGGGATAGTAGGGGATTCTAAGTTTTGCGTCAAGATGAAATTTTTTCATATACTTGATTTAATATGGGTAAGAGGGAGGGTATGGAATTGGGTAAGGGGGAGGGGTTTATGTAATTTAAGCTGTACATTGCTTGATAGTGAAGTATGAATAATGTCTTTTTTAGCAAGGACCAACCTGCAAAGCACTTAGGCCATGTCAGAATGGTGGCACGTGCCAAGATACCTGTGATAATATAGGATACAAGTGCACATGTGTCCTCCCTTACTATGGAAGCAACTGCGAAAAAGGTAAGAGCTGGTAACGTCTTTTGCAGGAGTTTTTGGGGTGGGGCTGGGAGATACTTACTCGAAAGTCTTCAGCGTATCTTCTCAGTAATAGAGTTCTCAAGTGTGACGTCACAAAAAACTACTTTTAGAATTTTTAAATTTTGATCACATAACATGAAAGAACACCATAAAATACTTCCATAATCAGTTAAATTTGTCAAAAATTGGGTGAGCTATGGTCAATAGAAGATTTGAAGTTTGCTAACGGATTACTGTTATTTTGGCTCAGTTAATAAAGTTATGAACTGAGACCAAATTACAGAGGTTTGATGGGGCCAGAGCTTGTGCTCATGTGGCCATATCTCAGCCAATTCGTAATACCTTAAACTGATTTTGCAGATTTAAAAGTATTTCATGATGCTCTTTCAGGATATGGAAACAAATTTCAAAAATTCTAAAAACAGATTTTTGTGACGTCATGACTTTGGAACTCTATTGTTCTAAACTCGACACCATACTCACTGTTGAAAGGAAAATTTTGCTAGTTGTACCTAAGTTGTTCAGCTTCAGAAGCGAGGAATCTAAATGATAATGGGTAGAAAAGGGGGACACAGGAGAGACTGGGGAGGGGGGGGGGGTAGTTAGAGCACTGGTAGGCTTCGCATAGTTGTAATGTACGATTAATGCTATTCTGAATCAAGGTTTATCCACTTTTGTAACAACCAACATCCGAATCTTTCAAAATTCACCAAATCAAAATCTTTATAGGAAGTTAATCATCAAAGTAAAATAAATATTTACCAGCACAAACTTTCTCCAGCCAAACATGTTCTTACTTTTTAACGAGACGATGAGCCCTTCTGAAAGCTAATGTTTCGCTTCGACAAGAGGGCTGAGACCTCTGACCCCTCTCCACGGAATCGCTGACTTTCATTAAACAACTCATACGACTTTTATTGGTTATTTCATCGTTTAAACTCTATTTTCATCGAAGAATGGACAGTATTTCAACGACGTGTTTCGGCTGACGTCGATTTCTACCGCAATCGGACTTCATATAAAGTCGGATTTGGTGATCCATCAGGGAGTTTCTGGCTTGGCTTGGACAAATTGCATGAGTTGGCAAAGCCTGGCGCAGGCGCAATGCTCCGCATCGACATGAAAGTTAGAAACGGTCAGAGCTATTACGCAGAGTACAGTAAATTCGAAGTCGAAAATGAGACAACTAGTTATCGATTGACTGTTTCTGGATTCACTGGTACGAATTCTGTAATATTGCAAGTAAATTTAAGGGTGATTACAATGATTATGATTGAATGATTGTCGATAAGATGACGACTAGTTAGATTGATGGTTACGATCAATTGATTGTTATGATTGAATGATAATTGATTGACAGTAATTATGATTGATTTATGATTGATTGATTGATTGATTGATTGATTGATTGATTGATTGATTGATTGATTGGTTGATGACTATGATTGATCGGTGATGATTGGTGATTGAATGATTATTGATTGTCAGTGATTATGATTGATTTATGTTTGTTTGTTTGATTGATTGATTGATTGATTGATTGATTGATTGATTGATTGATTGATTGATTGATTGATTGATTGATCGATTGGTGATGATTGGTGATTGAATGATTATCATTTTTGATTAAACTGATTATAATGAAGATGGTTGTAATTATTTCCATTATTTTGTTTTTAGGGAACGTACAAGATTCATTTACTTATCATAATGGATTCAAATGGACCACGTACGATAGGGACAACGATATATTTCCAACAAATTGTGCCATAGATTATAAGGGGGCGTGGTGGTTTAAATTTTGCTCTTTATCAAACTTGAATGGTATTTTCTTAAATCCGGGCGAAATCGAACATCCTCACACAAATCTCCGTTGGATTGGTCTGAATAACGTAACTTTTAGTGAAATGAAAGTCAAGCAAAATAGCTAGAGGAGACAGGGTTCAAAAAAGTTGTGGCCAAGGCAAATTGATGACTCGTGCGCAGTAGCGGAGCCACGAGGAGAATGGGGGGGGGGACTAGTCCTCCCCCCCCACTTTTTCAGAAACTCGGTCCTTGAGATTCTTGCAAACCTGAATAAAAAACCTCGGGGGGGGGGGGGATATGTACGCTATCTAGATCGTCACATTTAAATGACATTTCTCGGGAGACAAGAGGTGCTTCCTCCGGAAGAAAATGTTTCAAACAGGGGACAAGAGGACGTGGTCCCTGACACACCTTTTGCCTCCCATTTTACAACATATTGGCTAAAAGCTTTTTCGTCTGACATATTAACTTAATCTTGCATGATAAGAATTTGAATGTTAAATCATTTAACTTCATCCATACATTTGCTGTGCTGCATTTTGGCTTGTATGTAGTCACTATTAGCTTGTTTTTCTTTTAAAATTAGAATCCTGATTTAAGCGGCCCAAGTTCGATAAGCTTTGGTTTTTCTGGATTGTAAATACTGCAAATTCAGCCGTTTTTAGCATTAACATTACATTGAAGAAGAAGTTGAATGCTAGCTCAGATGTAGCTGAATTGTAGAAGAGGTGGATCTCATGGAGAAAAGATCCACCAATCTGCAATCCCTGAACATTCTGGCTCATCCTCTCGTATGGTTTATTTATCAAAATACATCATAATTCATCAAACTACATCATAATTTATCATAATTAATCATAATTCATCAAACTACATCATAATTTATCATAATTTATCATAATTTATCATAATTCATCAAAATACATCATAATTTATCATAATTAATCATAATCCATCAAACTACATCATAATTTTTCATAATTCATCAAAATACATCATAATTTATCATAATTTATCATAATTCATCAAAATACATCATAATTTAACATAATTAATCATAATTCATCAAAATACATCATAATTTATCATAATTTATCATAATACCTCAACCAAAGCTACTTTTACATAAATTCTAGTTCAAAACAAAGTTAAATCATTCAAGTGAAGAATAAATACTTACTTACGACCGTTTACTTTGTTTATGGATCTTCCTTTCTCATAACTGATGATGTGATAGAAACGTCAAATTCAAGGTGTTTCCTTTGACAGGGAATATTTCTTCGCCATGTAGGCCCAAAACATTTCAAAGAATCATCTTTAGTTTTCCTTTCAGTCAATATGTCTTTTTTACAAACAGACGTCTGGTGCCCGAAATATTTCTGTTACCTTCTATCATACATCATAGCCAAAAATACATACCTTATTTTCTACGGGCCCCTCAAGGCCCCGGGCCCCCTGGTAACTACCCTGATTACCCCCTCCCCTCCTCTCGACGGTCCTGCTATCATACGTACAGCGGATTTCAATGTTAACGGATATTCGTTGGCAAAAAGGAAAATTCACTATCATTCAAGAGAGACAACATAGGGTCAGTGGCGTACCTAAGGGGGGGGGGGGGAATAGGGGGTCCGGACCCCCCCCCCACTTTTCTAAAATATGGTCCTCGAGATTTGTCCAAAAACGATGTAAAACTCATTGGGGGGGAGGGGTAGTTTACTGATGCTTTTGTCAATAACAATTGTAAAATACTTTGCTATTAACCGTAGCTAAAATGAATCAAATAATGGGGGAAAATTTGCAAAAAGGGCGTTTCCCCGCATTTGCGAGTGTTTGAAGGGCGTGGTCCAAAAAAATTTCCTGGGGGCTACGCCCCAGTCCCCCCATTGCTGACGCCCTGGGTACGCCACTGCATAGGGTATAAGTACACATTAAGCTCAATCTCCACTGAGAAAAAGTCTTGCGAAATTTCGCTGCGAAATACTTCACGCGACAAATTCCTTTGAATGCTTTCGTTGACCTCACGACATTGGAATGTAAAGTTTGGAAGCGTGACAAAGGAATACGGAATCTGATTGGCTGTTGAAGGATTTCGTAAGCGAAAAGCGAGAAAGTTAAACTCATTTTAACTTTTTTTCGCAGAGAAATACTTCGCGAGAAATCCCAGCAAAAGATCAAGCATAAAAGATCACTGCGCATGCCTAAGACGTATTTCGCGCGAACATTTTCGCATATCGCTGATTTTTTTCTCACTGGAGATTGGGCTTTACGTAAGCAAAATTGACAACCTTTGTAATTTTCTCTAAATCATTAAGCTTCAACAATAGGCCATAATGACAGTAAACGTTTGTGTTAATCCCCAATTTTTGATTACGTATTATGTGAATGTTTTCATAGCCAACACGTAGAAAATTTTGTCAAACTACAACCATTCTAGATGGAAGGGGCACAGGCCCACAGCGTAGTGCCAAGTCGATTTTGCCAGAGTGCAAATTCTCTCTCTCAGTTATTAGACACAAGATAATTTGCGTTAGTCACAAAACAAATGTCATTAGTCTTGAGTTTTACACAAAATTAGTCAGTTGTAAGTTGGAAAAACATTCCGCTATCCACCTAGTCAAAATACCCTCTACAGTCTCCAGACATGGAATTAAAATGAGGTCTATAGACTTTGTTTTTCGACCTTGCCTGAAAAATTACAAGATAACCAGGTTTTGTAGTGAATGTTGCCTTCTTGTCGGTACCATAGTTATGATACTGATATCAATAAAACAAAATATGTTTTTTTTCAAGGATTCAAAAAACCATGGAGAATTCGCTGATTTAATGGGAAAACCAAAGAGTTTTACAGTAACACGGAGTGGGAATCTTTGTAACTAAACTTAATTTTTCTCAGTTAATGGTGCAGGGAAATGTTTTTGCAAACATACTTTCGTCAGGTCAACTGATGGCGGTAGCCGTTCCCTTTTGAAAGTTTTAAACATTTTGAATTTGACTTTTGAAAACGTTGATTTTCGAATAATTTTGAAAAAATTTGGCAAAGACTTTATTTCCCGGACGCCTTTTCGCTGTTAATTGTCGATGTTTCTCCAGTTAAGCTTAAAGAATGTTTTTATTGCTTTAGTCTTACGTATTCTTTGTTGATTGGGTATTATTTTTACTTGGGAATGTGTTTTGCTTTTATATATAAAGACGCTGTTTTAGTTAAAAGAGATTGGGCTTTTTGGTAGAAGCACGCAGCTGAAATTTGCAGTAGTAAGGGAAGAAGTTCGGTGTTGATCAATATTAGTCGTATCTTTTAGCTTCTCTTTGCCTCAAGTAAAGTCGGAAAAAACCGTGAGTTTTTTTATATATTTTAGTTATTGTCTTCTTAAAGTGTAGTATAACATAATTTGTAATTTGGGACTTTGGTAAACGTAGCTTGATTATCAATTTAAATTCAAATTAGTTGGTTTTAATTAGCTGTGAGTATAGTAGTGAGTATGCATAGCTAGAAATTGTACCAACTTTAAATAAAGAAAAAAAATCAGACAAGCAAAAAGTGCGGCGACAAAAAAGACAATGTATTCCAACCTTTATTGACGTGAAACAATTTGATAAAAATCAAAATATTGACATTTGAATCAAGACGTATAGTTAAGACAAAAATCCATGAAATTACAGTAAATTGACATTTCCAATGAGTATTTGAACGATTGCAAGAAAATGATTGCATAAATATTTTGAAATGCATTTTAAGCTCATCTGTAGGGCGTGGTCGCAAATATTTTCTGCTCGCTCCACTCGCAGGGGACCCTGTCTTTCGGTTTTACCCCAGGGCCTCTGGAACCCCTCGGCCTCGGCAGCCCTGTCAGTCTATGCGTGTCTTATACTCGAAGGACGTCGATAATTTAAGAAAAGTAATCGAGAAAGCATGTAAACGTTGTGAAAGAAAAAATAGACAGTCATATTGCTAATGGATACTCTCGGCCGAGCGCATTAACTTTGTTTATCGATTTTTAGCTGAAGTGAAGAAGTTGAGAAGGAGTCAAGACGAAGTGAAGCTGAAGTAAGAAAGCAGTTAAAAATAATTGAAAAGGTAAAGATCTAGACGAAGATAAAAGAATAAATCAGAAAAAGAAGAAGGGGATGAAAGAGAAACAGCAAGAAAAACAAGAAAAGATGAAAGAGGAAGAAGAGGAAATCAAGGCTAGGTAAAAGCAGAAGCATAGGAAAACGAAAGAGGAGAAAGAAGAGAGAAAAAGGAGAAGAATACGAATAACAACAACAACAAATTTTTCGAGGACGTTTGGAAGGGAGACGAATCAAAAGGAGGTTTTCAAGAAAGATTTGTAAGAAGAGTTGTAGGAAATTTCGAAGCAAGTTTTAAAGGAAACACCGAAAAAAGCTGTTAAGGAAGTAGAGTCAAGAAAAGTTGTTAACCTTCCTCTAGACAAAAACATCCCAGAAGGCAAACCTTCCTCACAAAACAATAGAAAGTGGGCGTGGTTTAGGTGTGTCGTAGGAGCTTCTATTGTTTTTCGTGGAACTTTCAACCGCGGTGGTGTGCAGATCTATTAAAGAAGAAGCATAAAGAAGAAGCCGACTTCTGAGAAGATTTGAAGGAAAATTCGAAGCAAGTTTTGAAGGAGAGTCTGGAGGAAGAAGTGAAGGAAGATTTGACATAAAGGAAAGTAAACAACATATTATTTGCAACAGAAAGGCTTCATCTGACGGAGCTGTGGGTTATAAATCTTTAAAAAAGCCGCATAAATTCTTAATAAATACTCGATGAAGAATTGGAGAAGAAACATTTGAAACCAATGGAAACGATATTCAACTGATCTTTGCAAGCTAAAATGATTGTTACGAAACTCTAATGATTCAGAGACTCAGAGAAAAGTAAATTTAAAGGGGAAATTTGATATTCACTGGTTACATGAACAAGATCTAAAAAAGAGCAAAACATGACATCTTCAAATCAAACTTTCATAGTCTTTACATGCCTTGCATTGATGACATTTGCAAGAGGTATTACAAGATTGCCTTGTAAATCTCAAAGCATGTTTAGCATCATTCTTCATGATACAAAGGACGCAGGGCCTGTCGGGAAGACAGTGACGTCAGCAACAACAATCGCATGCACCCATAAATGTCTCTCGTGGCCAAGTTGCAAGTCCCTTAACTTCAAGAAAGAAACAAAATCATGCGATCTGTTGGAGAGAAATTTCACGGAGAGTGCAGTGCACTTAACAAAAGACGTCGGTTCTGTTTACATGACGACAGAAGAGGACCAAATGAACGTAAGGCCTATTTTATTTCTTTTTATCCAGAGTAGTTTCTTATTCAATCTATTGATTAGAAGTAATATTTGGAAGAGGCGAGGTTAATTTCGCGCAAATTCCGAGGTTGTACAAAGGCCAATCTATATTTTTTTATAAGGAGGGTTTGGCTGGCTAGTTGTAAAGTTTCGTCAATAACAAATCCTTTTATAAATTAAGCTGTACATTACTTGACAGATAAGTGTGAAATTATTTGAATAATGTCTTTTATAGAAAGGACCAATCTGCAAAGCATTGATGCCATGCCAAAACGGTGGCACGTGCCAAGATACCTGCGATAATAAAGGATACAAGTGCACATGTGTCCCCGGTTACACTGGATTCAACTGCGAGAGCAAGGATGGTAAGAACACTGCCCATTAATTTCTAAAGGGATAACGTAATAAGAAAATGTAATCAGAAATCTTACATAAACTAGTAATGAAATGGGATGGGGGTTAGGGTGGGGGAGGGTTAGGGGGGGAGGGTTAGGTGGAGGGAGGTTTAGGGTGGGGGATTGGGTTTTTGGGTAGGGGAGGGTTAGGGTGGGCGAGAGTTAAGGTGGGGAGGGTTAGGGTGGGGAATGGGTTAGGGTGGGGGAGGGTTAGGGTGGGGAAGGGTTAGGGTGGGGGAGGCTTAGTGTGGGTGGGGGTTAGTTTAGATTTGGGAACTGGGTGGAGGATGAACACTCCCTTTAGATATTTCGGCATCGACAGTGTACTTCGTTTACGTTTAAAAATTAAAAAACAAAATCAAATAACTAGTTTTTAGGCCATTTGTGCAATTATGGAGAGAAGTTAGAAGATACCGGGAATAGCAGTGGGTTGAAAGTAGTATCTTTAGAATGATAAAGGGTTCCATAGATAGAAATTGTCCAGCAAAACTTAAGCTTGCTTTTTAACGGAAGGCTGAGTCCACAAGAAAAAAAGCGCCAGCAAAATTTTTGCCACAATTGGGGCAAGAGGGGGTAAAAAGAAACTTTCTTTACATTGTTGGCAGGGGCGCCTGCACAACTTAAAGGCAGGAGGGGCAGTGCTGGTACTAGGGGCAAGCAGTAGAGTCTTCCCACTACATAATCAATTATTTGTGGGGGTGGGGTGGTGATGCAAAATTAAATATTTGCATTGATCTGTTCCAACCATATAGCTGGGAATTCGGCAATGGAGGGCTCTTAACATATGTATAATATTGACAAATTTATCCATGCAGGTGGGTATTAAAACGCCTTCTCTTTATTCAGAGTCTTTGGTATTACGAAAATCATGGCAATTATAAATGGGCTGGCTGTAAGATTTTGATTGTCCGCTTAACCTCAATACTCCATGGTTGCAGAATTGAATCATTAAGAGTGTAAAAAAGAATATGATAACCAGAAAAATCAAATGTGAATCAAATAATTGTTTAGATCAGAGTTTTTCTTTATATTAAGAAGTAAAATCAGCATAGAAGTTCCCATTCTGGCAATGGACAGAAAAGTCAGTATCTTATAAAATGCAGTTGGTTTTTTTAGATCATTATCGTCTTGTGAAGAAGAATTTTCCATTATCAAAGACCGACAGTGAAAACATAACGAGAGTGGCTAAACTAGTCATTAATTATCTACGAGATTCTATAATCTTTTCTTAGGAGTTAATATTTTAAGGCACGGCTTGCCCCCTCTGCCCCTCCTGGAAGAGGGCAGGAGGGGCAGCTTGCCCCTCCAGGGTTGGCGTCCCTGATTGTTGGCCCTCACGTTTAGGATCAGTGGTGCGGACCCTGCTTAAGGCACCTGTCAGTCAAAACAGGCCAATCAACAAGCCACAAACACGTAAATTGATTGGCCAATAGATGAGTGACAGGTGGCTAAAGCTAATTTAGTATCTGCCGAATGCCTCTAAAATTAATTAGACCATAATAGACCAGTTAGCAATTTCCTTTCGCCTTTGCAACACTCTCATTGGTTACTACATTGTTCACGATATTTTCATCGAAGAATGGACAGTATTCCAACGACGAGTTTCGGCTGACATAGATTTCAACCACGATTGGGCTTCATATAAAGTAGGATTTGGTGATCCATCAGGGAGTTTCTGGCTTGGCTTGGACAAATTGCATGAGATGGCAAAGCCTGGCGCAGGCACAAAGCTCCGCATCGACATGAAAGCTAGGACTGGCGAGAGCTATTACGCAGAGTACAGTAAATTCGAAGTCGAAAACGAAGCTGCTGGTTATCGATTGACTGTTTCTGGGTTCACTGGTACACTTTCTCTAATGATATTTATGTCGCATTCTATTGAAGTCAATAATAATGATGATGATTATGATTGATTTATGATTAATTGAAAATGATTATGATTGATTGATGATTGCTTGGTTGATGATTTCTTGATTAATGATCATGATGACCATGATTGGTCAATGACGATTGATAGTGATTATCATCAAATGATTATTGATGACTTATAATGCTTGATTTATAGGGAATGTAGATGATGAATTTATAAATCACAGTGGCAGAAAATGGACCACGTATGACCGGGACAATGACGCTGCTATAAATGTGAACTGTGCCAAGTTGCTAAAATCTGGTTGGTGGTTTACTAATTGCGCTAGTACAAACTTGAATGGTGTTTTCTTAAAACCAGGAGAAGAAGAAAATAATGCACATCGTTTATGGAGCAGTGTTGAAAACATAAATTTTATTGAAATGAAAGTCAAGCCAGATGGCTAAGAAGAGGACAGGGTTTGGAAAGTCTGAGGCGAAGGCAAATTTAAGACTCATTTTGCTATGCTAAAGAGAATTTTTCCCGGTAGTGGTGCGATCAGTAAGTCCTCAAATAATCCCATACTTTCAAATAAACCCCCCTCCAGTAATCCCCAACCCTAAAGCATCTTTGGTGAAATAAGCCCTGCCTTTGAATAATCCCATACTTTCAAATAAACCCCCTCCAATAATCCCCAACCCTAAAGTATCTTTGGTGAAATAAGCCCTGCCTTTGAATAATCCCATACTTTCAAATAAACCCCCTCCAATAATCCCCAACCCTAAAGTATCTTTGGTGAAATAAGCCCTGCCTTTGAATAATCCCATACTTTCAAATAAACCCCCTCCAATAATCCCCAACCCTAAAGTATCTTTGGTGAAATAAGCCCTGCCTTTGAATAATCCCATACTTTAAATCCCCTTCAAATAATCCCCAACCCTAAAGTATCTTTGGTGAAATAAGCCCTGCCTTTGAATAATCCCATACTTTCAAATAAACCCCCCTCCAATAATCCCCAACCCTAAAGTATCTTTGGTGAAATAAGCCCTGCCTTTGAATAATCCCATACTTTCAAATAAATCCCAAAACTAAAGTATATTTAATGGAAGAAGCTCCACCTTTGAATAATCCCCTATGGGCTGAGTTATTGCCACAGCAGCAATAGTTTTATCCCAATATATTTGCATTTTGACCAGCCACAAATAAAGGAAAACAATTTAACCTTATTTTGGCTGCTGCTAAATAAGCCCCCGCCTTCAAATGAGCACTCCTTGAAGAACCTTCACCCCAAAACATTTTTGTGAAATAAGCACCAAGAAGTTTGTTCAAGGACTTACGATATTTTGTCGCATATCAGCAAAGATTTTGATGAGAATATATTTCATTTGTTTGTGCTAAGTAATCTGGCAACGCTAGAAAGAACTTGAAAATCATTCAGCTTTCTCTCAAGTCTCGGCTTTTGAAATGCTAGCCTCCCCCCAAATCTAAAGGCGCTCAACACCTTACATCCACAGCAGTACCTGACTTGCAGCAACAACAACTATGTATGTATGTTTAACAGCCCCCCCCCCCCCCCCCCCCCCCCCCCATAGAACAGATATGATCGAGAACAACAATGGAAAATATATACCCAGTTGTGGATCAAAATAGGCCAATCAGGAAAAATGCAAGTACATGAGCGGCAAGGTTGGTGAAAATCAGTGCAGGGTGCCTATAGAAAATAACCATTGGAGTCTAAAAGAGAAAACAAATTCCTTCTGTCTACACAATTGTGGCTTTTTAGTGTGTATGGTGGTTTTGTAAGAAAACAATGGCCTGCCTGCATTACATGAACCTAAAATATGCTGATCACCACATACAGCAAAACACCCAAGCTGTAAAACAAACACAACAAACAAGATTTAAATATCGTTTGAATAGTGTTATCTAATGATTTCACAGGACAGGACACGGGTCTAGGGCACAGGACACACAGTGATAACAGCGATGTTCTAATTGTTGATGTGTTTATCCTGTATAAATATTAGTTTTATTATTATTATTATTATATTTAATAGATGGAAACTTCGTGACCCTCTTTTTCCCCTAGACTATAGACAGCACTGTGGTAGTATTCTGTTTGTATGTATGTTTGTATATATAATCCAGAGTGCAAAGTATTTATTGTGCGCAGGGAATTATTTTCTGTCGCTTACGCTTGCACGGGAACAAATCATGATCCAAAATGACAGGTTAAAAGCTGCAGGATTTCATTTTTAAATAGCATTTTTAAGGCTCAAGATTAGTCTATGTGTGGAATTCACACAAAAGTCCATGTTCCCTGCGCATACCCAAACTTTGCAGTCTGGTGTATAAAAATCTTAAACGGAAATAACAGAAACAAGCAAAGCTTGTTTTCAGCTTGGTTTACAAATAAAAAATGGAAAAAAAATTTGGAAATGAAAATTTTTTTTTGATTTGATTAAAAAAATTGTTCACTAGAAAGTTTTGACACTTGAGTATTAACACTGAATATATTAGAACACTAGCAGACATTGTACATGCAATAATTAATTTACAGTCATCTGTCGTCATAGACTGCGCCTTCTTTTTGTAGTTTTTCTTTATAGGCATCGTAAATCCTCTTTTTGTCAAAATATCTGACCCAGGCCGAAGGGCAAGCCTCTTCATATTTCTTCAAAAGTTCTTCACAATTCTGTCTACCTTCATCCTCTACACATTTATAATAAGCATCTTTTGCATTGTAACATGCCTGGCGTCCTTTAGAACTTGGAGCTGGCATGTCGAGTCTCCTAAAAAAGCAGAAAAAAGAAAAATTAGATATACGACATAACAAATTTGAAGATATAAATGACACACCGGCCTCCAGTATGCAGAGTGTGGCTGACGCACGCGCGAGGTCAGGATAGTCCTGCACGCCAAAATTTTCTGATTGAACACCAAATTTACTATAGTGCTATTAAAAAAACTTAGATTTGCACGCAAAATGATTAGTAAAGAAAGGTTTGCACGCAGAAAACATGGCGTGAATGAGTACTGCACGCGCGAGATCTCGCCGAGAACTGCCATACTCTGCAGACAGGACCGGCCTAAGCCCCGTGGATTCAACACTGGCTGGCGACTGGCAGTAGCAACAAACTTAGAGGAGATGATTAAGGCTATCGAAATTTTTGTTCTTATTATAAGCTACATCGTTAAGTTCAATGTTTAGGCTAGCGGTAGGTAGATAATGGCCTAGACACTGGAAGCATTTTTAAAGTGGGGAAAAGGACACTTTGCTTTCCACCGGTTCTGAAATGTAGAAGGTACATTGTCCCTGTGCTTGTGGCAAAGTCTAAACAGAATACTCATCAAAAACATTGAATATTTACCTTTAAATATCTTGCTCTTTAGGCAATATTTTCTTTCATATTTAAGTGAATGTTGCATAAGCTCAGCGCTAGCAATATGGCTACCATCATTGATAGGTCTCTTTTTCAAGAAATTTCTTAATAATAAACCTCGATTTCAATTTGACAATCAAAATGATCAAATGCGTGCTGAAGAAATGGCGGACAGAACGGTGCTTTATTTGTAGATTGTTTTGCCGGTAAAAAACTGTTAAAAGGAGGATGGAGGGCAGCCAGCAACCGCAAAATACCACAGCTTCGAACAAGAAAGGTCTTTCAGCTTCTAGCTGCGTGTATACGAGCTGTTATTGGTGAGTTTTTAATTTCTGCAATACACTCATTTTTTATAAGAAACTGGCTATAAGAAGCGAGTACTGGACAGTCAGAAAAAAATTAAGAAACTTCAGTACTCAAAGCAAAAAAAGTAAGAAACTATTAAATCGTGATAAAACTGAGAACAACGAAATTTTGTAAAATCCAAGTTTGCAATCAAGTTCTAACATGATTGCCCTGTTGGCTTAGAACTTAAGACACAAGGGATAAAAATATACTTCCCACATCTAAATACAGCATCGGAACGGAAGCGAATCTATTGACGTGATAAAAAGGGTCACAAACATTTCATAAAATCATTCATAACATCATAATTAAGAAACTTTTAAGAAACAATGAGTATTGAAATTTCCAGAACATTGAGAAACTGGAGTACTCAACATCGACCTTTGTTTCTTATAAAAAAATGAGTGTAGTCCCTGCACCATTAAAGTATATGGAGTGTATGGGAAATAGAAATGCCTACTTTAAATGATAAAAAAAATTGTGATTTTTAGCTTCCACTTATAATTGTTGATTGATCTCTGTTTCACAAAAAATTGGATTTCCCATAAAGAATTAAAAGTATACATTGTCACTATAAACAAACAAGTTATTAAAATATATAGAATTTAACTTCTTGATTTTTGTTGCAAAACAGAAAATTTCCAAATCGTGCAATAGTTTCTGCTTCTATTTAGATTGTTTATCAAGGCTATAGTTTGCTATGAACATTTTCTTTTCAACGCGATAATGATAATGAGGGAAAAACATATGGATATCCAAAGATATTAAATCCAGGCAAAATGTTTGTGGCTACAAAGATTCAATTTTGATTGATAAAGAAAATTCAAGCTTTGTTTTAATCTATAAATATTGTCAAAATACTTTCAACAGAAAAGCTTAGGACAATTGGAAAAGCTTCAGAGATTTTTGTGTTAAGTAGCCTTTTCTCAACTCAGGGTGCATTTAATGTCAACTGTACGCCAAAAGCTAACCTCGAAGCAGGATAGATAATCAGAACGACCGTAATGACTGGGGCGACGATATGAAAAATCACATGTTTTTAAAAACCCCCGCAGAGTTGCTTGCTTTAGCTGGACACATTACTCTTACTGTCAACTGTATGCCAAAAGCCCACCAGGGCATTTGTTTAGGTAAGCCAAAATATAAGCAGGTAGTAGAACTGTAAATATTGTACACCAGTCAAAGGAAAATTTTATTCTTTTCATGTTGACTTTGTTCGTGGCTTCTTGTTTTACACCAAGTTTCACATACAGGTACAGAATTTGAAAATATAGTCTACTATACCAGTCTTGTGCTTGTGTTTTTCTGATTGGCCTATTTTGATCCACAACTGGGTATATGTTTTTCATCGTGTTCTTTCGGACACTTATTCTGACGTTTTATGCTCTGAGGAGTGTCAGACGAAAAAGCTTTTAGTATGTTGTAAAATTTTTGCTTTTTTCAAAGCCATTTTCCAAAAAAATTTTATTGGGTTGCACACCAAACGCTGAAAAAACCCTGATTATATGCCGAAGATCTTCAAGCCTAATTATATGCCAATGCATCCTGTGTACTTGAGAGCCAAAATGCAGCATACTAAAATAAACAACAGTATAATATGCAGCTGTTTTGTGTCAGAGCTACTTTGACAGAATTGCTAGCATTTTGTTCTAGCTTCCTCTCAGCCTAAGTTTTGAAAGCGTAGTCCCACTGAAGTGACCACAAACTGTTTGAATTTTCTTTCTCAAGCTCAAACTCATTTGAATGCATTTCACAGGCTTTGGGGAGCACCCAATTTTCTCCAACCTATTTCACTGAAAAACTGCAAAAAGCAATAAGCCTTTACATTTGACAGGAGGGATGACTCGCCTTTGATCCCTTGTGCAAACAGTGAATTGTGAGGAATAAATGTCAAATCAATTATCCAGGCCTGGCCATTTGAGGAGAGCAATAACCTAAGCCTTGTTAGACATTTGTTTTGAGTGAAAAAAATGTGTCTGAGTAAAGATAATTTTGTCTGCTGATGAGAGAACTGGGCTTAAGCAACTTATTTTTCTGTTGTACACAACATGTCTTTCGTGTTTCTCATAGTCTTATTGAGTTACTGCCAAAGAAAAGTTGTATACTGAGAAGGAGTTGTCAAAAGAAAAAAGTATTCAGGCCTGGCCATTTGAGGAGAGCAATAACTCTGGCTCCCCTCCAGGCTCTCCTCAAACGCTGGAAGGGAGCTAGAGATTGCTCTCCTAAATTGTTCTAAAAAGCAAATTTGCTGTTTTTGAAATCAATTTTGCCTTTGTTTCTATTCTTATAGCTCACCTGAATACTACTAGGAGAGCTGTTTACTGCTCTCCTGTTAAAAGTCTTACGACCAGGCCTGAATTAACCCATTTCTAGTCATCTTTTGTGACCCAAGCAAGTGACATCAAAGCTGGTATATCAAAACACAGGAAATATGAAGGAAATAATGTATTTGAAATCAATTCTACCAGGAATGTTTAGGAATACTTAAGGTACTTATTATTTAAACTACAATAGCACTTGGGACATTTTTTAGGCAGTTGAAGGGTTTTTAAAAAAGGTTTGGAACAATATTTTGCAATCATCCAGCACTGATGTCTATATGACCTTGGAGGTGTAGATAATGTTTATAAACAAAGCACATATTTGGTATTTAATTTTCCTTGGAGTGCATTTAGGGTTATTGTAACAGTTCGTTTTCATTTGATATTATTTAAAACAAAAGGGTAAATTTTAACAGGATCATAGGATTTTTATAAACATTACTATGCTTTTAGCATTGTTGATTTTTGGAGTGCTCGCTGGCATAAGAGAAATCCACGATCGCTGGGCAATTTACTAAGGCTATTTCATACAAAAAGGCCTGTGTTTGAATGTCAAAACTGTGAAGCATCAAAACAATAACCCAAGCCTTGTTAGACATTTGTTTTGAGTGAAAAAAATGTGTCTGAGTGAAGATAATTTTGTCTGCTGATGAGAGAACTGGGCTTAAGCAACTTATTTTTCTGTTGTACACAACATGTCTTCTATGTTTCTCATAATCTTATTGAGTTACTGCCAAAGAAAAGTTGTATACCGAAAAGGAGTTGTCAAAAGAAAAAAGTATTCAGGCCTGGCCATTTGAGGAGAGCAATAACTCTGGCTCCCCTCCAGGCTCTCCTCAAACGCTGGAAGGGAGCTAGAGATTGCTCTCCTAAATTGTTCTAAAAAGCAAATTTGCTGTATTTGAAATCAATTTTTCCTTTGTTTCTATTCATAAACCTCACCTGAATACTTCTAAAAGGGCTGTTTACTGCTCCCCTGGTAAAAGTCTTTTGGACTGGCCTGCATAAATTTTGCATAAATTTGGACAGGCCTGCATAATAAATTCTCATAAATTTTGTTGATAGAAGGCTCACAACAACTAGAAACAAAGAATTGTTTTATAGTTGTTGTATATGTTAAAGGCATTGAGTCATGATAAAATGGATTGGGTATACCCTGAGTGCCAAAATCCGCTGAGCCATGATTTTCATGACTGCAATGCTATTGGTTGACCTTGAACTGGTCACATGAACTCATCTCGTACTGATTGACATAACAGTTTCCATCAATAGCAAGTTGTCAACAACGGATGCAAATATCACATGAAACAGCAGCAATCACGCCGAAACCAAATGACCCCTTATAGAGAAGGCCTATTTACCATGACTCAATGCCTTTAAGGCCTAGCTATAGGCTTGTGAGGAGCAAGAAACAGGCGGCAGACAAACTGAGCAACTTCAACTTTCCAGGTGCTCAATTGAGCATCATCAAATATCATCAATAACAAAATCTGTTTTTTCGCATTTAGTTCTTAGATAGCATAAACATGCTAGGTGCTCAATCAGTCAAACTACTAGAACTGTTAAGGTGTGTGGGGAGGCACTTGATGGAGCTCGGGCCCCCCTCCTTGCAAGGCCTACAATGATCTGGAATTCTATCCCAGAGCAAATTAAGGATGCAGAAAGTGTACAAACTTTAAAACATGACTAAAAAAGGTGCGTCAGACAATAAATAACTTCACTTTTCAAAAAGGATTAACTGGATTTTTAAACAAAGAGAATGATTTTAAATATTACTAGACTGCTAGTAAACAATTTTTAAATTTGTTTATCTTTTACATGATGTAATAATTATTTCCTTTAGCCTTTAATTTATAGCAGGTCCACATCAGCTCTTTTGAGTTGCCAGACTTTTTAACCTGCTTTAAAAAATAAAAAATGTATGTATGTATGTATAGGCTCGTGAGCCTTTTCTCAACATCATAAGCTAAAAAATGATAATGTTTACTTTTTGTTTCCAGTGAGGAGAATGTTTGGAAACTGTGTGAAAGAATAAGAGATGAACAAATCGACCAACTTTCAGAATATTACGCAGTTTTTATTTCCAATGCAACAAGGCAGGTATGTGGCCAGCAACATCAGCAAATTGTCTAGCTATTTATTCATTATTTTTCAATTCCACCAGAAGGGCTGCAAAAAACATTTAAACCTGGGAACTGCTATCCTGCATGCAGACTTTACAAGTAGAAGAAATTGTAAAGTCTTGGCAACATCACAGATTTCTTTGTATTGACTTATTTTGCGAGACTATTGCCTTATTCAAATTGCTTTGTCTTCAGAGCCAATGATATGTCTTTCCACAATTTTAAGGAACAAATCATGATAATTCCCTTTTTTTGTTTAGGGATGTCTTTGCATACTAGCCATTGAATAAATTTGATCATGTGAGACCTGTTGCCATTATTCTGTCATGAAAAATAACCAGACCCGTTGCTACTGGTGGCGTTTGGGGTGGGACACCACCCGGGGTGGGACACCACCCTTGAAAAAGGTCTATTGCAAAAACGAAGAGTTTCTTGCCACATAGGGGTGTGAATTTCCAAACGTATAGAAAAATAGAGGATAGCCCACCAACTTTCTTGGCAAATAGGACTTGGAAACCATCCTTGAGCACAAAAGCTAGTAACCGGCCTGAAAATAACATTAACCGATGAAGAATAAAGGGCCACATAGGCGAAACAACTTTTTACCTTTTTCCCTTTTTTAGTTTCTTTTGCTGACGAAGTAGGCAGTTTGCGGAACGGTTTGATCCTTGCAGGCAGTTTTGTATACAAGTAATAGAAAATTCAATTCAAAGCCATTGTAGCAAAGATAAAAGATTGCAAAAAAGACCTTTTCCTAAACAAGTGCCAACACAGTATACAAGAAAACAAGCACTGTTGCCCAGACTTAACAATTTCCTCTATTTGTCTGCATTCAGGCTACAATACCTGCCAAAAGTCTTGGAACACTGACCTCATTTTCCAAGGTCAAAACCAATCATCCCCCTCTCCCCCACGGAACAATGTTGGTTTACTATCAAACGGGTTAGGATTTTAGGAAGCACTTTCTTTTGCGCTTCTTTTATGATATTTCTCTAAATCATCAACATTGTTTGAGGGGGAAGGGGCGGAAGTAGCAAATTTTTTTCATGAAAGGAATGAAAGATATCAAATGCAGCGTAAATTGTTGGGTGTTCCAAGTACTTTTAGCAGGCATTGTAGGGAACTACTATTCTCAACAAAAATAGTTGACACTTCTCAAGGTAACTTGATGTTTTCTCTTCCCTTTGAAAAATTACTCCCCCCCCCCCACAACTGATTCAATGCTGAAAATAGGTTTGTGGAGCAAAAATGATAGAACTACTAATCCAACGAGAATTTTGAGAAATGGGATTCAAATTTACAGGGGCAGTACAAATTATAATATTGCAAAAGTTGCATTATGTCTTAACAATTTTTTCTAGGATGGTAGGTTCCTTGAGAATTTTCAGAGTTGCAGAAAAGTTTTAAGAAACAACAATTTTGGATGAAAATGATATATATCTTGAATTATGCTGTTCTTAGAATTGTCAAATAGTTAAAGCTGAAAATGCAAACCAATTAAGAAATTCTCAATTTTAGTGAAACTTTTTTTCTCAATATCTTCAACTTGCAGATATTTTTTCAAAAAATTTATCGTATTTTCCAGTGAAGAATTTTTTCTGCAGCCACAACATTCTGTACAGTATATGATGATTGTCCCATGATTGACTTTAAGTCTGTGCTAATGAATTTTAAGTCCGAAGCTACTTCTCTGAGTTTCATGCTGAATGAGATCATAAGTCAGTTGTACCAAGTATTACTGTTTGTTTTTGACTTTATTTCTTTCATATTAACTTTAATTTAATTTATTTTATTTGTTTCTTAAAGGTTCCTCTATGGATGCAAAAGCAAAGCAGACATCCTCTTACTCCAGTTGTATGGGTATGCATCATTATCATCATAACTGAATTAAATCATTCAAAATCATTCAAAATAAAAATGGCAGCCAATAAACATGACTCTGTGAAAAGTATACTGAAAGTTTTATAAACCCGTCATACCGTAAATCCTTGAACTGGCCCCCCACCCTTGAAAAGGCACCCCTTTAAAAAGCCTCCTTGAATAATCCCCACCCTAGAACTACAAATTTTCAATAACCCCCTTTCTCACGAAAGCCCCCCACTGCTACCCTAAATCCTCAAATTGGCCCCCTCAATTTGTTGATTGTTGCCATCTATGGTTTTCTTCAGTGTTTATTGAATTACCACAAAAATTCATACTTTTGCTTATAATTAATTAAATGTTAATAAATAAATTCCTACTAAAATATATGAGGTCTTTTAATAATTTCTTCTTGATGTCTACTTTAATTTTGTAAGCCCCCCTTGTATAAGCCCCCTTGTATAAGCCCCCTTGTATAAGTCCCCCTTGTATAAGCCCCCCTTGTATAAGCCCCCCTTGTATAAGCCCCCCTCTCACATAACTAAAATTGAATAAGCCCCAGGTGCATTTACGGTACTAATGTTCCTTTATCTGATGCTTTACATCTGACAATAAAAATTTAATGACTGCCACCGTTGATTAAGGACACTCTCTAGGCTTAAAACCAAAAAAATTGAATATTTGGATAGAAAAAATTTTTGTCGATTCTGTAGGCAAATTTATTATAGTTTCTCATATGGTACTTTTTAATGTAAGAAAATGCTACCCCCGACTTATGCAGCCTCTTTTATACCCCCTACCTTCTCTCATATTATTGAAAACAGCTGTTTTGGGGATCGCGTCATTGCATTTTCGTCAATCATCATTCTATCTGGAACGCGAGGGCCTATAACATTAGCAAAGGTACCATTTCGAGCCTCATCCTCTCGTTAAGTTTGCCATTAACAAAATGCCTCATTTATTCCAAAAATCTTGCCGAAAAAGAGATGAGATTAAACTAGCATGTTTTCAATTGTTCTGTTGCTACAAACATAGTCTTAGGTCTTAGCCAATCAAAGGCCTCACTCGAATGATTGACCAATCACAATTTGCTTGTTTATATAGAGACAAGCTACTTTTTACCTCCACATCAATCCAATATACATGTCCAGGTTTTAGCAAGATAGAGCTTAAAAGAAAATGTCTACATTAATCCTTTACATGAAATTTACTCAAGATGTACATGTAATTTCAAATTTAAATTGAAGTTTTGTTTCAGATGAGTTCAGGCTTTTTGTTGAGCACTGTCCTAAATATGGGCTCCGAAAACAATATCAGTTTATTATCTTTGGCAATTGAGTTTTTAAGTGTGATGTAAAATAAATCTATTATTAGAAGTTTTGAATTTTCACCACATAATCTAAATGACCACCATGAAGTTAGTATGTAAATTTAGATAAATATGTCAAAATTCGTGTGAGTTTTGATTAGTGAAGTCTGCCAATAGATTGCTGTTATTTTGGCTCTGTTCATAAAGTTATGCACAGAGACAAAATTACAGAGGTTTGATGAGGAAAGAACCTGTGCTCATTTGGCCATATCTAAGCCAACCAAATTCGTAACGCATTTGACAGATTTTGCAAATTTATAGGTTTTTCATGACGCTCCTTCAGGTTAAGGGATCGAAATTCAATCATTCTAAAGTTAGATTTTATGACGTCATCACTTAAGGCAACCTGTCCCGTCCATGATTGGCTAATATGAACAATAGGGCTTCCCGCCTTAACGGATAACGGATTACGATGCTTGCTTTGGCTGGCCTAGCTGCGGTAGTAGACGATATTTGAAACTGCGAGCAAAAGACTCTCAGAAATGGCAAGAAGATTTAATAACCGGAGTTGAATGATGATAACGGAAGCATTTCCTTCCGCTGTTGACATATCTGTCGCAAAAACAAAACAGGGAACAAACTTTTTCTAGCCACAGCTTCACTTCAACGGGAACACAGCCATTTGATTCAAAAGCTCTGGAATCCATGCTGTCTCTGATTGGTTTAAATCGTTTAATTATCGATCAAGCTCAACGGTGCGTGAATTTCACTCCCGTGAAAAAAAAGTTGAGCAGAAAAGGGGACAGACTGCCTTTAAATAAATTCTTATTCTCTGCCCATAGGATTATCATGTGATACTTGTCCGAAAATGTCCAGATGGAGAGTCCTATGTATATGATCTGGATTGTATACTTGCCTTTCCATGTCATCTGTCTGACTACGCAAGTCAGGTGCTGCGAAGTAACAAGGGATTAAAAAAGCAATTTCACAGGTATTCCATTTAATTGCTCATGTCATATTCGGTTTGATACAGTATGATGTAGAATAATGTTGTATAATATCATACAATATTATGTTATTTAATATGGTATAATGTAGTGTAAGATAATGTTGTACAACCTGGCTTCATTTGATGAAATATAGTATAATATGATTATAAGTAACATAATATAACAAACATAGCATAACATGACATACATAACATGACGTGACGTGACATGACATGACATGACATGACATGACATGACATGACATGACATGACATGACATGACATGACATAACATAACATAACATAACATGACATAACACGACATGACATAACATAACATAACATAACATAACATAACATAACACATTACATAACACATAACACCTAACACCTAACACCTAACACATAACATAACATAACACGTAACATAACATAACAAAACATAACATAGCAAAACATAACATAACACAACACAACACAACACAACACAACACAACATAACATAACATAACATAACATAACATAACATAACATAACATAACATAACATAACATAACATAACATAATGTAACGTAACGTACCACAAAATAACAATTTGCCCGTTACTTTTTCAGAAAATTTCGTGTTGTTCCGGCCGCTGTTTTTCTAAACACATTTGCATCTGACCGGTCACATATGAAGAAACCGAATGGAGAGTGGATTCAGGAACCACCGGATTATCCTGCTATCCGGACTGCAGGTGAGGAAACCACGTATTGTACTTCTTTTTGAGTCACCCTGAGACTCTGAGCAACTCCTGTATGTAGGGATTGAGAAAAGGTAAATTTTGTATCAGCTTGGACGTGAAGAAACGAATAATAAAGGTTCTTACTTAAGTCATATCACCATATTTCTTTGGATAAAGGATGGCGATACAAAAAGCAAAGGCCACTTTTTCGGCTAGGATACGGCCACTCGCGGCTGAAATAACACTAAAAATCATACCTTACTGATGTACATTATGAGCGAAATACATTATTAAAGTTTGCTGGACAACTTTGGAGTAATAATTTTGTAATAGAGTGTCTAATTCCATCTAAATTCACCAAGAGAAACGGGATATCTTCACCATGATTGAATGAAGCTTAATCTCCTTAGCCTAGACCAAATTGGCATACACTTTTCGTTTCGATTGTCGGTACATATGCTGAAATATAGCAATTGTCCATTCCGTGTTCGGTAAATGCGCTCAGAAAATACAATTTATCCAGCTTGTGGATGCACCGGAGCACCATCCGCCATTATCCTAATGTGCAAGACAGGCTAAAAACGCACAATTTCCCGTGTATTTGGTTTGTTTACAAAACCGTGACACAGCCCCTTTAAAACGTCAAAACTGTTGACCTTAACTTAAGCAATCTATGACTGTTGACCTTTGAACTGCAAATTTCATCGACCTATAACCTTTAGTGATCTTTAACCCTTCACCTTTCTTCATTTTAAAACTCTGATTCTTTATGTTCTACATTCTAGATGATACCATGAACCTAGAAGACTTTATTGATATGAACCCTGAATTTGGCGAAGGCCAAGTGAAAGATCTCAACTTCTTTCTAACGATGTTCGCCATGTAACAAAAGGCGAAATGACGTCATTGAAGACAGCCAGTTCTCTGTACTTTTCAGATCGACGGGTCCTGGAAACTAAATACCACTGGGTTATTTTCGAAGCTCTTCATACTCAAATGTTTATTGTTGAAAGGACATTTGGGCCTATTTCCACGTTTTTGAACTTCTTTGTAAATATCGATGCTTAATTTTTATTTTTTGGAGACACTGATTTGTGCCTCCTTCAGACAATATGCCAGAAAGAGACATCGAAGTACTTTTTTCTGAAATAATTATATTTTGGTCATCATTTACTTTCGTAATCTGACCACTGTTTATCAACAGCGGAAACCGTTCCTGATTTAACGTATACTTTTCAGGAATTTCCCTCGTCATGAAGTTTCCTTTAGTGTTCCATGGAACCTACTGGCTTAAAGAAACATTATGACCTCCTCCTCCTTTGACACCCTGTATACCCAATTCTAGGCCCCTTTACCAATGGACTGGTTTCTACCATATTTAAATCTTGGCATCAGCCGGTATTGGCAATTCAATTTATACATTAAAATTGCTAAACTGCGATTTGCTTACTTCAAGCCAATTTTCCCACCATCACTTGAAAACGTTTGCCACCTTACATCAAATTTCCTCCTTATCATCAAGTTGCACAGATGTGTTGCTAGGTTACCACTGTAAATGACGTAAGGTTGCTTCAAGGCTTCATACCCATAATGAGTAAAAAATCTTGGAAAACATTTTTGCAACAAAATACAATTTTTGCAATTTTATACAGCTTCTTCAAGCCAGTCAAATAAAGTATCAAAGTGGGACATCGTCAAAATATATTTTTAGAAATTTTAACTTTTGACAACATAAACTGAAATAAAATAAAATGCTGCTTAATGTAAAATATATGTTAAGTTAGTCATAAATTGCCTGAGGCATAGCGAATAGAAAGCTTAGTTTTTCCTAACGGATTCCTGTTGTTTGGGGCTAAAACCTAGACCAAATTACTGTTATTTGATAGGAAAGAGCTTGTGGTCACGGAACCAGTCTAAATTCTGTTTCAGGTGACGCAGTCTAAATTGGACGATTCTAAAAATAGATTCAGACGTCATCATTTTGGAATTCCCCATTTTGAACTCAGATGAAAGTTTTTGTAGCAAGGAGAATGTTGGTTTTCAATTGCTCGCGCAATAAACTGTACAGATATAAAGTTAAAATAACACAGGCAAGCATTTTAGATTTCTCGTTTCTCCCTTCCCTGTCGTTTCTCGGTATCTTACACGTGACAACTTCGCGTTTGCTGTATTTCCAGTTGTAAATAAAGTTTTGCCCTTGTTGTGTTATTAAAAATCTATATACATTTTACATGATTGAACTTCGTAGTGTACTTTGCATGCAGTTAACATCGAAATATATTTCTCGGTTTTTATTTGACACCGGCCCGGGTAAAATATGTTATCCGTGTCCGGTATCTCACTTGCTAGCAAGAGTCCGGAAATTTTACATCCTTGCCTTGCTATTAAGCCAAAGTTTGAGAGAAATTCTTGCAAGAAAGTGAATATGGAGCGTTTTCTTGGCCGGGCAAATTTACCTATTCTGTTTTCAATCACTAACTGCGGTCCTTATCTGTAAGACTCACAGCTTTCCAAGAACCGTTTTCTAATCATAATAAACCACGTCAGGTTCCGGTTTTTCAATTTACCTTCCACTAGTCCAAAAATCTTTGTTAGAAGAAGAAGCCCTTTCCTTTTATATCCCACCCCTTTTAGAAATATTTGCTACCGTCCGGACCCGGTTTCATAGTATTCTGCAGGACCTCACCGGATCTCAAAGAACCATGATTGATATTCATGTACATTTTTGATTAACTAACCATGTATTTGAATGATATCATTTTTCATGATAAAGTTATGTTATGGGTATTATGGCTATTTATGCAGTTGTATTTCTTTTTAAATCCCGTTCAACCAGGTACGCCGGAACGACCAAAGGTCAAACGCCGGAACGTTCAGCTTCCGCAACTTCCACAAGTTCTTTTTTAAAGGCAATCTGTCACGACGTTGATTGATTATAAGAAAAAGGGATTTTTTATTGTTTCCAGTCCCCCTTTAATTTATCGCATTGTAAAAAATATGGCGGAGCGCTGGAATCGTGTTTAGGCTATTGTTCCAGCTATTGTTCTCGCTAACCAATCCACAACGAGACAAATTGCCTTTAAGTTTCATTTTATTTTGATTTTCTGTAGGCATCTTGTAAATGGGATAACTGCTGTTATGTTATAAGAAATGTTTTCAACAAACTTTGAGAAATTTCGTCATGAATGAAACACTGCAGTCAGTGTCTAGTATGAATCTTTTTGATACGAAAGCATTTTCACTGAAAAAGCACTTTGGCCCTTCTTGCGCCTCCTATCAAAGGGCAAAGAGGGGCCATTGACCCCCGGTGCTCCTCTTTCAGTCGTCCCTGAATTCAACTTTAACTAGTTTCAATTCAGTGGCGTACCCAGGGCTGCAGCAGTGGGGAGAGAGGGGTCTGGGGCCTAGCCCCCAGAAATTATTTTGGGCCACGCCCTTTAAACACTCGCAAATGCAGGGAAACGCCCTTTTGCAAAATTTTCCCCAATTATTTGATTCATTTTCGCTACAGTAAATAGCAAAGTATTTTACCATTGTTATTGACACAAGCATACAGTATACTACACCCCCCCCCCCAATGAGTTTTACATCGTTTTTGGACTAATCTTGAGGATCATATTTTAGAAAAGTGGGGGGGTCCGGACCCCCTATTCCCCCCCTTGGGTACGCCACTGTTTCAATTCTATTTGGCAGTTGCCTTTGAAACTAAACACAAAAAAAATATCGAATAGCATGCTTGACTGAAGAGGGGACCAGGCAAAAGTACCCTTTTTGTAATAGGGTTATTTTGCCAAATGAATGTATCCACCCTATCATTATCTTCGATATAAACTAGTCCTTCAATGAGAATTGAGGCAAAGAGACAAATAAATAATGTTTCAAACGTCCATCTTCCGATCATACGATCTTTCCGCGATAAAAGGTTCTATAAATATAATGTTTCTCTACGGTTGTCCCGTAACGTTGACTCGTTCTCTTAATGTCAGGCACAGTCTTTCTCAAGCACTGTCCTCTCAAATATGTCAAATAATCCACAATAATCGTCACGCGCGATGTCTTAAATAGCTATACGTGTCCTATAAATCCATAATTTATGCCGACAAGATCTTTTACAAGCATCTTGCCACGTAAGTGAAACGTCGAGAACCTAAATATTCAAAATATCAAAACTTAACCTAATCGCTCTTAACCAAATTCCATTTCCAACTTCAACTCCAACTCAAAAACTAACTCTATATGTAACACGCCCAAAATATAACTAAACAAGAACTTATTGTAATGCTACATAGCTACGTAAATTTACATAATAATAGTGAATACAAAATATATTAGTCCCAAAATTAATTACATAAACTGAATAATGATACTAAAAATCCCAAAAAAATAGTTAATGAATCTAAAGGTGCAATTGGAAAACAAAAGGAATTATAAACAATCGAATGTGCGAACGGTGATAAAATTACTAAGGTTACAGGATGCAAAACAAACGAAATCCAAACTAGCACTATTACATTTTCATGAAAGTGCATTTGACTTCGACCCTGGTAAGTATAAATCCCGTTTGTATTTCATTAGGAATAATTAAAGGAGCCTTGAAAAATTTATCGAAATAAAATGTCTGCGAACTTTGAAGCTGTTTGAAGACTTTTTTAGTAGAAGTGTACATTACGTCTTCTTGTCAAGGATTCAAGGTCGTGCAGTAGCGGATTTAAGGGGGGGGGGGGCAACTAGGGACAGTTGCCCCTCGCTTGACGAGTTGAAGCAAGTCTGGCGCCCCTTTTTTGGAAACTGTGCGCCCCTTTTAAAGAATGAGAATCAGGTGAAAAAGTTTCTGAGACCCATAGGTTAATTTGCTTTGAGGATTACCTCAAAGTTTTGCTGTTTATTCTGAAAATGGATCTGAAATTGTTGTATACAGCGTACTCTCGTAACCAGATTTTGAAAATTTTCCAGTGCCTCCACTACCTCTCCTTCAAATTTGCTCTGGATCTGCCCCTGAGGTCGTGGTCCTTTATAAGAGCTAGTTAGGCTTTCACAAAAAATTCTCACAAAGAAAAGCCCACAAAATATCTCCGTAGAGAAGAATTCTGATACATTTCAACACTAGCAGGGGGGGGGCTGTTCCTAAGCCCCCAATCACAGCACCCTTGATTGGTTGCGTCATATTTGCAGAAAGAAAAACAGTTATTTTAATAGTGGTTCTAAGAGGAAGGGGACAGGAGGGGGCAACTCATACCCTTCTTGTTTGGAATGTTGGGTCATCAAAAGGCAGGGCCGTCACTTGCTACATGCCAATTGAATGAGAAATTCTATGCATACAAAAAAGGTAGAAAATTCGCCGACCAAGAACTTCTATTTTTTAAACGGATTTTTTTTCAGAGGGTGTTACGCCCCACACGCTTCCGCCAAAAAGTTGCGGCCTTGTTTAAAGTGACCGACCCCCCTATCAGGGAACTTGATATTGTGGTTAAATTTAAAATTATTTTGTCGCTATATGCACGCGAGTCTAAGGGTAGAGTGGAATTTCTTTGATTTGAACTGCCTACAAAACGATTTGTTTGTTCACAAAATTGATTTTCCGACTTGAAACGAGGTAACGAATACGTGTAAAATTCAACTGACCAATCAAAAGGCAATATTCAGATCACATGATACTGTTGTTCAAATCACCTTAGGGTGTTGTTGATGTTGCATTCATTGTTATTTCTTCCATGTTTTCGATTCATTTGGGCCTATAAAGGCAAAGACGACAAAATCTTAAATTTTTCTGGAACATAACAACGACTTATTGACTTCAAACGGGTCAAAAAGACAAGAATAACTTTAAAAGCTTCTGCTGACTCTCCTTGAACACTATTTAGAAATTTGAAGAAATTTCTGAGGTGAGAAAGTCCCACGTTGTCTTCAAAAATGGCGGATAATGGAAAGTTTAATCCCAAAAACCCCGATGCTTGGGGCATTGGAAATGTACAATATTTAATTGCGCCTGCTGTTGGCATGGTTCTCTTTGTAGGTAAGTTGAAACGGCACCATTGGCTGGACATTCTCCTCGATTAGCCGTTATTTAAATATCTTTTTCTTACTCAAAAGTCAAGAAATTTTTATGTTTGAAGGGAAAGACTTTGGAAGGAGTCCTCCTTTTTAGCATTTAATTTTAAAGCAGAATATAGATAGTCACTATTCATGTATTGCTGTTTCCTAAATATTTTTCCAAATTACAGTTTGTTGCCAGCAAATCTCTGCTTTACCAAAATTTTAGTTCAAAGGCCATCACAGCAAGAGAGAACAAAATACACGTCATTTATGTCAGAAAGTTTCATTTCACAACCCTCAAGCTCAGTTTTGACAGCCCTA
Source organism: Rhopilema esculentum (assembly GCF_013076305.1). The sequence continues at coordinate 2,025,084 of NW_027019653.1, forward strand.
CATTAAATAGTCACCCATTAGCAACCCCTTTGGCTACAAGGGTTTACTGTGAACCTTTGGTCAGATTGACCAAAATTTAAGGCAACATGGAGGAACATGATTTGAAATTACATTCTAGGTAATTCATGTACTTTTCCCAGAGAAACATTTTAAATGATGGTTTTTATTTTGGCGTTTATTTCCAGACAGTTTTAGAAATGTGTCTCTGAAGTTCTTTTTGATGCTATTGTAAGGCAACTGAACAGGGACTTTGCCTTGATCAGTAATGACATGCCAAAAAACAACAGTTTTAATCAAAGAATTGTTTAGATTTTTGTGCTGCTATTGTGTAGACAGAAGAAGTTTGTTTCACCTAAGGACTCCATTGGTAACATCCTCAAAAGACAAGCGGCACTGATTGGGCAACCTCAACATAGTCATGTGATTGCGTTTCTGATTGGCCTATTTCGATCCTCAACTGAGGGTATATATTTCCTAGCATAAATTTTTTGATCTGTGTTCTGACATTTTATACTCTGATGAGTGTCAGACGAAAAGCATAAATATGATTCAAAATGTTTGCTTTTTTCGAAGACATTTTTAATTGTTTAGATTTTCCCAAAACCCAATGGAGAAAACCCAGTCAACAACTGTAGGTTAATTTGAAAAATTAGGCCATGTATGACTTGAATCCCAACTGATGCTTTGAGGAAGTCCATCAACTGAATTAACTGGCATGAAGAAAATCCATCAAACCATGCTAGCATGGAAACGGTCAACTTGATTAATAATCCTTTACAAAAATAGTTGAGATTTTTGAAGAAAGTTGATGTTTTCTTTTTTCTTTGAAAAATAACCTTGTCCTCTTCCCCTGACTAAATGTTGAGTGCATGATTTATAAAGAAATAATTGAACTACAAATCCAACATTAATTCGGGAGACAGGGGGATTCGAATCCACAAGGGCAACAGAAGGTAGCAGATTGTAGAAATTGCATTTTGTCTAAAGAAATTTGTCTGAAATTGTAGTTTTCCTTCAGTGGTTCTGAATGCTTCCTAATATAAAGACTCATGAATGGAAACAATTTAATCTTCTGTTTTTCTTGATTTACAAACTAACAAGTTTGTTAATTTCATTTTTCAGTTTACTTGGTCTACAAGCTTCTGAAGAGCTATGAAGACAAAAAGAAAGGAAAAGAGGAGAAGAAGAAATTAAAAGCTGAAAAGAAAAGAAGGTGAATGTATTCGTAGCATAATTAATTATCTTAACAGATATAAATTGATTGTTTTAAACTGTAATTTTAATCTATTTCATTGTAAGAAACAGTTAATGGCATTTGCTATTAAATTTATCTGTATAGAGGAGAGCTCCGGGTGAATTTCTCTGTTCTTTGTCCTCTGAAACATTCAGAAATCAATTTAAATTTTAATAACTGCTTTAAATCACTTGTAGGGTACAGTTTTAGCTGGTATTTCAAATATGGTTCATTAACAAAAGTTGATTAAAGAAATTTGTGCTAGGAGTCATAGTGGATTTTGGAACAAGGCTAGTGGGGTGAATCCATGCCAGTTTCCTGAAATTAGGTGGGAGGTTTGTAAAGACTGAGCCAGATATAGGTTACTGCGAAAAATATTTTTGGAGTATGGTTTTAACTGCAAGCCATGGCTCTCAGAGTTGCAAAAGCATAAGTCGGATTTTTACAACAACAAAATAAATTGGAAACTATCAAAACTTTAAATCAATTATTTCTTTGACAAATTGTTAGCAACCATTGTCCTAGATCTGCCGCCATTGATACTAACAACATGCAGAATACAGGGCATATATTTTGCTGACTGTCTTTCGGCCTCTGCACAGAATAATTGAGAGGCAATTCTAGGCACTTATCTGGTCCGTGTTTTCTGAATCCAGAAACTTGTTTGTCCCTCCAGAGCCAATCACCGCTTGTTTGACCTCTGCAAACGTCTTGTGAGCCAATCAGAGTGTATTTCACCTCTGCAATTTTTGGTGCAAGCATAGGTGAGATTTGATTTATCAAAACAGAAGTTGAACTTGCCTCTGCAGCGGGACAGCCAACCAATAGAATCAGAGTTGACCTATGCAATTGTTTACAGTGGACCACTGCAATTGTTTTTGCAACCAATGAAATAGAAATTTAGAATCACTGCTTCACCCCTGCTAAGGAAACTCTAGCTAAGTCAGTCAACCTTGCAGTGTCTGTTCTGTAGTGTTGTGGTATGACCACTGTGCTCAGAACATGGGTGGCCCTGGTTTGAATACTTCTGGGGTCGGCTAATTTAGAGGTTTCTTCTTTCGAATTGCAGGTAAATTTAGTCTTCTCTTTGTGAGTCGTTACCTTAGAATACCTTTTTGAAACCCCCTATTTAATATCAGTGATACTGATTAATTTTGAAAAATCTGGGCGTTTCCAACGCAAAAGGACGTGGCTTCTCTATCTGACAACTTTTGTATAGGTCAGAATTCAGGCTGGAACCGTGCCTGACAGCATTTTGAGCAACAGACAGGGTGGCCAGAGGAGCATTAGGGTGGGGGTGTAAAGCCCCAAGAAAAGGGGCAAACAATAGCAAAATAAAGGAAATTGCTAAATTTTGGTAGGGCAGGGTCGCAACCCCTATTCTCTACATGCTCTTGAATCCATTGCAATAGTTAGGTTATTTCTTTTTCAATAATTATTAAACTATTTCGACAAAAACTTTTTTAGAAAATGTTGAAGCAATTCAAAATATGCTGCAAAATTATTGTAGCTGCAAAATTAAAATGAGTTTTGATGCAGAAAAATCCGTTGTGTGAAACAAAAGTGTGTGTGATTGATTCCCTTGTTTAACCAAACAAGAGACACTGTCCTATCACTATGTTTAAAGCCCTAAACAATTAAGTAACCCTCTCCCCCTGGTTACACGTACCAGGGTTTACATTTTAATGTCGGGTGGAGTAAATTTCCTGAAAAGAATTAAGTCCGACTTGACTAGTCATACAAAGATCTATATAGCTATGCTTCTATAAACTGTACCCCCTTAATAGCAAGATTTTGACAAGATTTTGCCAGGACTTTTAAAGATAAACCGGGGGCTGCATCTGGACTATAGCAAAGAGAAGCCATCGACTGGAAAATTTTATTAAAATTATAAATACCATCTTACTGAAAATTTCAGTGTTTATGGTCCTTTCTAGCCCCCTTAGAGTCATGGATTTTAATTGCGTGACGTAAATATTGTCAAGCGAGGCTCGATTGATTGATTAGCGGCCTCTCTTTGAGATTTTCTTACAGGTGTCAAATATGTTGGAATCTTTCAAATATTCGTGAAGCTTCCATGACAGCACATCGTTCTTAAGTGAGAGATTACTTGATAAAATCATGTTTAGAATCCCCTTTCACCCCATTAACAAAGTTTTGGATGGTGTACTTTGCTTTAAAGAGAGGCTAAATAGACAGGGCGGACTGTTGACTTCTCCGCCAGAAAGCTGCGTTCTAGCGCAGTTCCCTGTGGATATATTAGGATGCCATGGTAACGTAATTTGTCACGGGTGGATGACAAACGAGTTCGGTCAAAAGATCGGAATTTTATAAGGATCACCCGTAGTTGTCTTCATGCATAATTTATGCCTTTGGAATCCCTTGCGACTTCTATTGTTCGAAAACCTTCCGAAATAATTCCGATACTATTTGAAATCAACTATAAGTTTAGTATTTTATATAATATCGGATTAATTGCTACTTCGTGTGCCTGGTTTTATGGCCTTTGGATATCGAGATGTAATGGAGAGTTTTTGAGCCTGTTTTAAAGATGGAATTCGTACACGAGAGCCCTGGTGGGTGAAAAAGTGGACACAAAAATTTGAAAATGGGTCCAAGGCGAAAATGGCTATGTTTTGTAATTCATACTCTATTGGTGTGCTTCATTCTCCAGAGGAAATGCGGTATGTTTACACCGGTTTTAATTTATGTCTCAAAATCTAAATGCGTTAATTGATAAGCATTTTTGTGATATTTGATCAAAATATTTATGCCCGTAGCTGTAAAATAATAGGCCTTGATAATGACCATTTTTTTAATGGTTTATCGTTGATATTGTTTTATTAACCTAATTTTCGGCTTCATAGACACTTAGCTTCGATCACTTGGGAATTTTGTTTGTGCCAAGTCAACAGATAAAACTGGTCCTTTGAGAGTTCAATGGGCTTTTAACTAACTGTTCACGATGATTTACTGTGATTCTCGGTCTCCTGGGGTCACTCTTCGGAAATGGACTTTAACTCGCCGCAATATTACTTGAAGCTCGATTTATATCGCAAAAAACAAGGCTAGAAATATCAAACAAGCTAATACGACTACCAAAATCTGTTTTAAAAAACCCTATGTCGATGAAATTATTGATGTTCTTAATTTTTATTTATTTGTTTACACAAACTCTTCACACATGAATATCTATGTTTTGATAATGGAGATTAAGTGCTGATAAGATCCCTACCGGTTACTTTTGGTGATATACCGGCTCTCCGGGATTTTCCTTCGGTCTCCACGAGGCTCTCGAATATCTCATTGACATTGCCGAAAGATTAGAAGCCTACTCCTTAAGATACTAAGAATAACATAAAATACACTTTGAATTGTTACAATACTTAGTTTCTAGAAATACAGGTTAGGTATTTCTTAGTCAGACATTCGTGTAAACAATAAAGGAGCTAGAAACCAACCCTGCAGCACTACATCCCTATCCCCCCTTAATTCTTAATGTCTTCATACTAAGATTATTTAATGAAAACTTCCCCTTTTTTTAAGCTCTTGCTGTTCCTGGCGATTCAGTGGATCTGTCAAATATGGAAGGTACACAATTTCATTTTTTTATTATTTTCATTGTGGGGCTGGTAGAATTCAATTCTCTTTTATTTTTTATATTGTGTAGTTTTTATTGATAGATAAATATGTCTATCAAGTTATTGTTACAGCTACTCGAGTTTTGTCTTATTTATACCAGGGATGTCGAAAGTTGTGACTTATTGTTGAGACAAAATCTTGGTTTAAATTGTGGCCAAAATGAAGCTATACTATTGTTGATGCCAAGGTTAACCTTTGAGAAAATACAAATGCGCTGACCTTTGGCTTTAAGAAATAGATTAACGATGGAGTAAAATTAGAATGGATTATAATAATGAACGTTAGTGGCTGGTAATATGACGTTAAACTCCTATTCCTTGAAGTTTAGTTGTTATATACCGTAAACCCTCGAATTTGCCCCCCCCCTCGAATAAGCCCGCACCCTAGAACTACAAATTGTCAATAAGCCCCCCCCCCTCGAATAAGCCCTCACTGCTACCGTAAATTCTCAAATTGGACCCCTCAATTTGATGATTTTTGCCATCCGAGGTTGCCTATGGCGTTTTATTGAATTACCACAACAAATTCATACTTTTGGTAGTAATTAATTAAATGCTCATAAAGAAATTCCTACTAAAATAAACGAGGTCTTTTAATAATGTCTTATTGATGTCTACAATAATTTATTAAGCCCCCCCCTCCCCTCGAAAAAGCCCCCATCCAAAAATATAAGAAATATATAAGCCCCGAGGGGTCTAATTCGAGGATTTACGGTAGTTGAGAATCATTAAACCCTATTAAGAGCGTTGAAGGGAGGGATGGAAGTTGCTCCCTAGCATTCTTCTATCAGATTCACCCGGGCTGACTTTTGAGAGTTTTTCAGAGTTTTGTTCAGAGAGTTACGAGAAAGGAATCGAATTCAGAATACACTCATTTTTTTATAAGAAACTGGCTACAAGAAACGAGTACTGGACAGTCAGAAAAAATTAAGAAACTTAAGTACTCGAAGCAAAAAGATTCAGAAACTATTAAATCGTGATAAAACTGAGAACAACGAAATTTTGTAAAATCCAAGAACAAGATTGCCCTGTTGGCCTAGAACTAAAAACAGGAGGGATAAAAGTATACTTCCCACATCTAAATACAGCATCGGTACGGAAGCGAATCTCTTGACGTGATAAAAAAGGTCACGAACATTTCATAACATCATTCATGACATCATAATTAAGAAACTCTTAAGAAACAATGAGTATTAAAATTTCCAGAACATTAAGAAACTGGAGTACTCAACATCGACCTTTGTTTCTTATAAAAAAATGAGTGTATTGCAACGACGTTGATTATTTTTTCATCAACTCGACGCGGAGATAAGCGAGTTTTCAAAGCCCAGAGTATTCTCATCTTTTCCTAGATAATGCCCTACAGCCCTTAAATGTTTGTTTAATGTCTAATAGTATTTTCGTTTTTGTTTTAGAGAATCCGGGCTCGGTAACAAACTCCGGACTGACCGAATCGCAGAAAAACTCATTACTACAGTTACACAACGCATTCCGGTCAATTGTGAAACCGACCGCGAGTAATATGATCCGCATGACCTGGGACTCGGAACTCGAAAAAATCGCTTCGGACTTTGCGGCAAAATGCATCGTAGCGCATAACCCGGATCGACACAAGCAGGCGAAACATTACGATTGGGTTGGCGAAAATATCGCCTGGGGTACGGGATTATGTGGCGATAAAGAGTGTGGGGATGTTTTCGAGGGCGTAAAACGCTGGTTCAGTGAAAGCAAGAACTATAATTTCATAACGGGACAATGTTCCGGGAAATGTACATTGTATACACAAATGGCTTGGTGGGAATCGAATAAATTAGGATGCGGAGCGAAACGTTGTGGTGATCGGTCAATCCTGGTTTGCAATTATGCACCCGGGGGGAACTACGTTGGGCAAAAGCCGTACAGACAAGGCAAGCCTTGCAGTGACTGTCCTAAAGGATCTATATGCGATAATAATTTGTGCGTTCCCCCTGATCAGCAGGGGAATTGCCGGCATTGTGTAAACAAGGGGTCCAATCATAATAGGCAGGAGACACCCGATTTTAGCAGCACTCAGATGTCAGAAGAAGAGGCCCCCCTGCCAACACCAACTCCAACGAGTAAGTTTCATGTCTTTTGGCCTTGATACCGGGGGTGTTGACTGGCAGTAGTTGTTACAGTTATAATCAGTGTTAGTTTGTCTCATAAGAGCTGAGAAAGTAAATAGAAACTTATAAGCCCTAGGATTTCCATCTGAAGGCAGATGTTTGTGATTTTAACACATTAAGTCAGGTTAATAAGCCTACTTTGCAGGGTCTCCTACGCTTTCAGTGTGATCCAGTTGTTCACGTGATTTTAGCGCTCATTTTCAAAGACTTGCCGTAGACAAATCATGTTTTCCAGATCAGTACGATGCAACTTCATTATGTGATCAGTTTCAGACCCACCAATAGCATTGCAGTTGTTCATGTGATTTTAGCGCTCATTTTCAAAGACTTGCCGTAAACAAATCATGTTTTCCAGATCACTATGATGCAACTTCATGTGTTGGGTACCAAATCCACCAATAGCATTGCAGTTGTTCACGTGATTTTAGCGCTCATTTTCAAAAACTTGCTGTAGACAAATCATGTTTTCCAGATCAGTACGATGCAACTTCATTATGTGATCAGTTTCAGACCCACCAATAGCATTGCAGTTGTTCACATGATTTTAGCGCTCATTTTCAAAGACTTGCCGTAGACAAATCATATTTTCCAGATCAGTACGATGCAACTTCATTATGTGATCAGTTTCAGACCCACCAATAGCATTGCAGTTGTTCACATGATTTTAGCGCTCATTTTCAAAAACTTGCCGTAGACAAATCATGTTTTTCAGATCAGTACGATGCAACTTCATTATGTGATCAGTTTCAGACCCACCAATAGCATTGCAGTTGTTCACATGATTTTAGCGCTCATTTTCAAAAACTTGCCGTAGACAAATCATGTTTTCCAGATCAGTACAATGCAACTTCATGTGATCAGTTCCAGATCCACCAATAGCATTGCAGAAGGAATATCGTTAGTCAGCGCATTTGCGTTTAGCCCCTTCTTTTATTACGACTCAATGCATTTAAGCCCCCCCCCCTTTATTCAGTATGATGGGTCGTAACGGTAGAGCATTGAAAAATGGAATTCAACTTTCTTCTGCATTCAAGTCATCCCTTTTTATAGTCCCCAACTATCGATTTATGTGTAAGAAGGAAGAACCGCAGGATAGGCTGTCCGCCGGATTCTGTGAATCTTGCAATGAGTGTTGTTATGAAAGATATACAGGAACAAAGCAATACGATGACGAGAATCCAATGTCACGAAATAAAATTTTCAAAATAAATTAAATTTAAGGAATATACTAATATTTCAGAGTAATCATCAGAGTAAATGAAGCCCTGTATGCCGGGGCGAAATATTAGTATATTCCTTAAATTTAATTCATTTTGAAAATTTTATCTCGTGACATTGGATTCTCGTCGCCGTATTGCTTTGTTCCTGTATATCTATCGATTTATGCACTCCTGATTATAATTGACAGGTCACATGATTACATTTTACTATTTGATTGGTCCTGTTACATCAAGAATTAGTCCCTTAGGGATCTGTTTCTCATTGACGGCTTTTTTTAAGGAATATCGGTACATTTGTAATATAAGTTATTTCAATGTTCCGCAGAGAACCCTTTGCTCCCGGACGGATGGCAAGAGCTTCCGGTTCATTTAATCCAGATTGACTCGGGTATGACCGGATTCACGTGGGGTCTCAATGCAAGGAATACTCCATTTCTGTTGGAATTGGATAACATGCTAACCCGGATCAATGGAACGCTGCATCACGTGTCTGCCGGCCAATCAGGTGTCTGGGGAATTGGTCTTCTTGGAAATATATTTCTAAGAACTGGAATCACGGAAGAAAATCCAAGAGGTGCGGTATAATAACATTTATTTAAAGTTGTATTCTTGTCTAGCTATCGCTAGTTAACATAAACTAAAACTTTGAATAAATTTGTTTAATCCCATTCTTAAAATGGAATTCGCTGCTAAATGAGTACCCCTAGACCTCTAGGCGCTAAGGCAGTCTGCCCCCTTGTCCCCCTCGGTGTCCCTGACTACAGATGCGCTCAATGTTACATCACATTAAAACTAGACCTAATTTAACGCTCTTTGTAGCTGTGTAGCCCTTTATTGACGCAATTTTGATCAATCTTATCATTAAGTTGAGATTGGAAAGAAATGTCCAAATGTGTCACAAGTTAAGAATATCTTGACCACACCCGTTACCAAATAAGGAGCCAACTGGTTACCCCCGTTTAAAAATTTCTAAATGAATGATCAGAAATTATTATGAAGAAAGTCATGAAAAGGAAACGCTTTTCATGGAAGGATTATGTGACAAAATGGCTCACCAGAAACGGAATAAAAACTGTTTTGGTACAGTTACATGTTCCCCAAGCAGGGGCAGAGACGTTTATTCCGGATATGAGAATAACCACATAGCTATATTTAATACCATGTTCTTTGTTTTTAGGCTTACTGTGGGAAAGGGTACGGGGTAACCTGAAACAAATTGATTCTGGCCCAGCTGGAGTTGTCTGGGGCGTCAATAGATTCGATCGAGTGTTCTGTCGAATTGGAATCAGGTATGCAGAATCATTCCGTCATAATTATAATAAATTAATAGCATAATTAAAGATATGTATTTTCAAATTTCGAACACGCAGTCTGAAAAACGAGCATTTAATATCTCAGAGTGCGTGAAATTCGTTAATGTGTTATAAATTAACTGAGATAAGGCCAGAAGAGTAGTTGAGAAAAGGCTCGAAACCAAGAATCACTGTACTTTGTTCTTAGTTTTGAATTTTATGAGCCAGGCAAAAAAAACAGCAATCTATAACACATCACAGTTCTTTTATTTCCCAAATCTCAGGAAATCTGCGAGAATTTGCAATAGACTGATTTTTAACTTTTGTATTGGGTGTATTCCATTGTGTGTCGTTAGATTTTGGTTTAAAAAGTTATAAATTTCAAAAAGCTATTTTCTTTGAAGTTCTCTTTTATATTCTCTATTTTCTCGTATTTATGCTCATTTGCTTCAGGCCTGTTGATTTCTCAAGTTGGAAATTTTGTTGTTGTCCATCTTTTAAGAACTGCACCCTTGACAAACCTTTAGCATAAACCTCCCTATACAGAATTTATTTTGAACTTACACTGCTTATGACGTCAATCTTCCATTTTAGTGCCCAGGCCCCTGCTGGTACAGGCTGGCGCTTAATCCCTGGCAATTTGAAATACGTTTCATGTGGTGAATATGGTTGCTGGGGTGTTGATAAACAGGGGACAATATACTTCCGCAAGGGTGTCGCCCCTAGCACCCCTGAGGGAGCTGAATGGAAAACAATTCCCGGGAGCTTGAGGATGATCGAGACTGGCCCTCATGGTGGGTTAATTATTAAATTTTCATCATCTTTAATATTCTTAGCTTTCAAATCTCCTAGCAAATTTTGCTTCATTTGATAGTGCCTGCTTCACACACCAATACACCAACCAAACTTACGACCTTGTTTACGAAAATGCTCCAAGTTTCCTTAACAAATTCTTTATTTAAATTTTTCATTTTCTGTTTCACTTTTCTTCTTTTTCTTGCTTTCCTACTTCCTTCTTTATATCCATTATTTTTCTCTGACTTTTTCTTTCTTGATGTCCTTTTTAGTGACGGCGATTTTCCTCGATATTCTAAGCTTAAACATTGTCTTTCACGTTTTGTCCCGTTCATTCTAGCCTACTTCACAGGCAAATATTCAAAGTCAACTTATGACTTCGTTTTGAAAAATGAATTATTTATTAATTTCTCAAATTCTCAATTTAATTTTATCGTTTTTACCCTTTCCTCAATTTTCCCTTATTTTCACTTTCTTCGTTTTTACTCCTTTCTTTTCCTCATTCTTTCTTCGATTTTTATTTCCTGATTTCCTTCTTGGTAACTGCCTTTTTCACTCTCTTAACTATTTTTCCTCTTTCGTATTCTTTGTCTTTCATTACCCGTCTCTTTCTCCAATTCTTAAGTTCCATTTTTCATTTGTTCTCATGCTCATTATTATAAAAAAATTAACACTTAACAACATAAATTTTCGATACAAATGTTTAAAATTAGCACAATCTTAATTCGCTGAGTAATGCGTTTTACATAGGCCAAAAAACATCTGAAATCGCTCGTTCGACTATGTGTTATGGTAGTCTGTTCCAATTTGCTATTACATAATAAAAGAATCAATTTTTAAACAAAATCGACCCGAACAAAATTTGACATAATTTTTCATCCCCCTGTTTTCATCTACTTTTTACTTTCTTCTTTATTTCCTCTTCTTTCTTTTCTTTCTTTTTTCTCTCCCTCCCAATTTTATGATATTTTATTATATTTTATGTATTTTTTCTACTTTCATTAATACTTTCATTAATACGTGAATACTTTGTATTCTTTAAAATAATTGTACAAGCTTTTTTTGTTGGTAATTTCTCTGCCAGTTTCAAGCTGTCTTTTTAACCTGTATTCACATTTATATCCGGTCTTTTAGGAGTGACTGTTGGTGTCCGGGAATCGCCAGAAGGAATCCAAGATGTCCTGTATCGAACCGGAGTCACGCAGGAGAAACCGGAGGGTCTCCAGTGGATGAAACTACCAGTGAAGCTATCTCATGTGACTGTCGGAAACCGTGGAATCATGGGAATTATGCATAATGGCGCGGTCGTGGTTCACAAAGGTGCGCTTTGCAATTGATATACTTTTCAAATTTCTTTTCTCTATTTATAAGATCATCAACAAGTAAAGAAACATTTGGTGCTATAAGAATCATGACATTATAGGATTTATGCCATTTCTATCTGAATTGAGAGGTTTCTCTGCATTAGTGTTAATGTAATACTTTTCTCAGATGCATATAAGCATTTTAATTACAACTTAGATTCACTAAATACTCTCAAATTTTTTGACTGGTTCAAATAATTTCAAAGTGTGTCAAAGTGTGATAAGATATCGCATTGTACTGAAATATCATCGATACATTTTATTGACAGACTTATCTGATATAGCGTAAGCTATTCAAGAAAAGTTAAGGGCAACGGGAATGGGTGTGGTTGCTGGTTTATGTAAATCTATCTAGCTGTCTTTCAAGCAATTGTACAGTCTTTGTTGTTAATTGCTTCTGAATTCTAGTAGCGCTTGTTCAAAGCCTCTGATACAGTTTCAAAAATGGTGGGGGCAGGGGCTAATGGCTCATATGACATTATAAAATAATTTTACCAAGGGGGCATATGCCTGTCAGACACGCTAGACCTTTTTGCTGAAAAACGATGTTTAGTTTGTGACATCAAGGGTAATGTTGGCAGACTACCATAAGAGTCTGCCAACTTTTCAGGCACTGTGTTTAAATCTTACGTGTATTTTAGTTCAAATTACAGTTAAACTATATACAAAATAAAAAAGCGTGTGATACAAGAGTAAATGAACAATTCTGCCAAAACAAAATAGATTTTTTTAAAAGGTCTTTAGAGCTTCCTAATGTGGACGCCTGCTTGATTTTCCAACTTATGTAAGTCAATAAGTAAATACAACCTATTACATATATGTTATATTCCTGTTAATAATAATAACATGTAAAAATAACATGTAAATAAACCTATGCTTATTATTATTATGATGTTTTGAAAATTCATTTTTAGAACTGCGTGTAACTGATGACGCAGTGCCAACTATCCAGCCTGAAATGGAGATTGGAACAACAGCGGTGCCACTGGAAAGAAATAACATGGCCGTCACTGGCAACCCGTCATCTCCCGCGGGTGGCACGCGCACATTCCCGTCAACAACTCCAAGCACCCACACAGCACCGCTTGTCTCGGCAAGTAACAACGGGGAAGGAAGTGTTAACAAACATGTTAGCTATGGGGACGAAAAAACACAAGAAAAGGATCCATTAAAACTCAGCCCTGAGATGGCTAATAAGATTTTACACATGATTCAAGAAAAAAGCAACCAATTTGAAATGACCCACAAAGCTGCTGCGCAGAAGATGCAAAGGAATGTCAGTCTTGCTGCTGCGCAGAATCAGCACTCAGGCTCATTGCAAGAGAAGCTCATCTCCCCGCAAGCTCCACAACCCCCCTCGAATATGAAAAACGCAACTGGTGCCCAGGCTCCTGTTGTTCCTCCTCCTGCACAGCCACCTGTTGCTGCGAATCAGCAACCACAGTCGGCAGTGACGCCACAGCAGAATACGTTGGATCAAAATAAGGGAAAGGCGGTAAGTTGGCACCTGTAACCCCCCTATAAACTGTTCTCAACCCTGAAACTATTGCTAGACTTTCAATTTTGCAGGGGGTATTGCTCTTGCATCTTCAACAATTCAAAGCAAGTATCATTAAAGATACAAACTGAGCTTTTCTAAAAGTTCGTTTTGAAATGTAATAATTATAAAAAATAATTTGTTTACAGTTGGCGTACTAGATGAAAGTCCAATAACTATAAAGAAGCTAATTAAGGCCAACTATCTATAAAGAATTAATATAAAATGAATATATGGTACAATGCTAAAAAATGTTTAAGGTATAATATTCTAAATAAAACCTAACCCAGCAATGAAAATCTTGCATGATCTTCACTCGCATTCTACAGAGTGTGCCCTTAATTCTTTTTTTAAATTATGCTAATGATTGAAATCATCCAGCCTTGATATAAATTTCTTAATTTTTTATTGTTTTAGAACACTCAAAATGCGACGCCTAACCCCACATCTGGACAAGCATTTCAAGACGCTTTACAGAAACTGACAAAAGCAACTAGCGCAAGTGCAAAGACACCCCAGCCAGCAAATAAAACTGCAACAGACCCCCAGGCAGCTAAACCAGCTGAAACCCCATCGCAAAAGTTACCATCAGTAGACACCGCCCAACATGCATCAACGGCTGCGCAGTCTCCACATGCCACTGCGCTGCAGCCTCCAAACTCTAATCCGCCAATCAACGCGCAGCAACCAGTAAATGCAGTAAACAAACCAAGCGATCCTGCGCAGCAGCCTAAAGTGCCTGCAGAAACACCTCGTAATCAACCAGTCCAGCCACAAACTGCTGTGAATGAGCAACATCAACAACCTCAACCAGTTATACATGCTAACCAACCAATAAATGAACCAACTAAATTGCAGCCTCAGCTTGACTCAAAAGCGCAGTCAGCACAAGAAGGAGGCCAGAAAAACGTTGCTATGAAAGCACCTGCGCAGCCAACTCCGTTGAAACCAACCATTTTAGCGCCTGTGCAGAGCCGACCCCACACGCAACCACAAGCGAAGGAGCAAAGACCCATCAATCAACATTTCTCTGCCCCCATTACAAGACCATCTACCCATCGACTTCCAACTCGAAGACCAACTTTGGCAGTAACACAGAAATCAAACAAGTTCAATAACCAATTGTTGACAGCTACGAGGCCTGAAAATATGCACCATGTATTTGTGCCAACTGGGACAGCTTATAAACCAACACCTCCAACTATTTCGAAGAACAAGCATCCGAATATGGAACTCTTCCCAACAAAAACAAAATATCGAGATGAAGAGTAAGTCTTTTTCCCATTTTCTTCCTTTGTCCTTTGATCATTCTTCTATTTTCCAGTTTCTCTGAAAAGTGTTCAGCTGTAGAATCCATTGTCTATCCGTAATCACGTCCTCAATTATATTTCTGTCAATCTGACCTTGCGTTGCTATGTATTCAAAATAACATAATCCTACCACAACGTCTTTTGTTCTGTATACGTTTGGGGACGAAAGAAAAAAAATCTTCTTAAGTAGGAAGCAACCCTCCGTCTGGAGTCAAAGTGCTTGCGTAGTAATGGTAAAGTCTCATTCGCATGCTTATTGCATCCAAGACGGGGGTGCCTCGCTCATTGAAATCTTTCTCATGTTCGTCTACCTAACAAATAGGACTATTTTAGTATTAGTGATCTTAGTCAGTAAATACGTTAAGATGAAATGGTCTTGCTAGCTTTGTGTTCTTTGCATGTTAGGTAAAATCATAACAATGACTCCATTTAAAAACGTACTTCACAGCATCAAGTTCTACACAATATTACATCAGCAACATAACAAATTTCTAATCAACCTCACTTTAGCAAATAAGTAAAAGCCTTTCTATACTTTTTTAAATTTCTATACTATGCAATATTTTTATGAAATAATGAAATGTTTTGCTTGAATACTCCTGCAACGAAATTATCCAGAAATTTCACCTAGTCATTGCCCTTTTAAACAAAGATAATTTCAGGCTGGCAAAAAACGACTCCTATGTAGAAGTCCTAGTTGCACTTTTTTCTTTATTATGAAAATCGTTTTAAAGATTATTCAGGCTCAGAATCATTCATTTTATTCGAGAGCCGGAAATATTCCACTAAAACCATATCATATTTGATAAAATACGAATACATTGAGAATATATCCAGTCTCAAGCAAAATTTTCTTTATTGTATCAATGTTGGAAAATTTTGTAGTATTTTATCAAATTTTGTAAAATTTTATCAAAGAAAGAGTTTATTACGATTAAATGTTTCATGAATGCTTCATCTGTTTTTTCTTTCTTGTGAGGTCATTTTCGCAATCGTCTGAACTTGACTAATTGAGACTATTTTAATTAAAGCTTTTTCACCTGCAAGTTCGTTAATCTTCTAGTTACGATATCGGCTTGATTGGCAGAAAGCATCTTAACGAAATTTCCAGTGGCGTCAAAGTGCGACCGACGACCAGATTAACGCCGAAACCCATCCACACTGCTCCGGTGACGAATGTAAGTTCAACAAATATTAATTTGTGTACCTCCTTCTTCATTAATAAAAGAGGAATAATTCTTTAATACCATTGGACTGAACGCAATTTACGATAAGCTTAAGATTATAAAAGCTAATTATTTGAAGCAAAATAATTTCTTGAAGAAACATTCATCTAAAAGTATCAGAGCGTTGGACTAGAACTTCTCTAATCAAGTTTGATGTCGAGGGATGCAAATGTCGAGGGATGTTTGTTGCTTAAAACTAATAGTGTATGATTGTACCCAATATATCGTACCTGGGTGACTAAGATTTTACTTAGTGGGACTAGTTGTTATTTCCAATGGACTTTTCTACCTTATTCGTGACAAAAGTCGTAAGCTTGTAAAACTCCGACTTTCACTATCACAAACGACTTCCTTGCCCTCTTTGGATGTCCGACTGAGCAGGACTCCGGGACTGAACAGGACTCAACCCGGGTTGAAAACTCTCTCAATTAAACGGCAGAAATTTCAGTCCGAGGTGTGATGAAATAAAGATGAAACCACATGCTAAAACCTCAGCCCATGTTGAACTCAGCACGGGCTGAAATTTCTCCTGTGAACAGTCTCAAATTCAATGAAGCTCATACTTCATTTCAACATATCTTTTTATTGTAGGCCGTCACAGTTTCATACGAGCTCACAAGGTCATGCTGCGCAATTCCTGACAGCGTTTGCCCCATACCACGTGACTGTACAGGGTACATCGAATGCAAGGGGTACAATGGTTTCTACAGAGTATGCGAACGGGGCAAGATGTTTCACCCCTTCAAGAATATTTGTGACTACCCCAGAAATGTCGATTGTGAAACAATAAAAGGTTTGTTTCTTTTTACAGTAATGATAATGGAACAGCGAAACTCGAGATTCTCAGGTTGTGGAGCAAAACTGAAAGACGAGACCCTATGCGAGGGGAGCCCCCTTGGCTAAACACCCCTACTTGAATGTGACCAACCGAGTAATTCAACGCCTGTCTATTTCGACCCTCCCAAGGGGTGCATAGGGTGGAAGCAACCCTAATTTTTCCAGTTCAGCCCATAAATATTGCTTCAATAACATTGAGATGATGTCACGTATTTTATATCAAGACATTCAATTCATTTCAATTCAGTTCATTTCAATAATTCAGTTCATTTCAACTCATTTCAATTCAGTTCATTTCAATTCAGTTCATTTCAATTCATTTCAATTCAGTTCAATTCAGTTCATTTCATTTCAATTCAATGTTTAATTCAATTTGACATCATCTTTACACGAGTGAATCCTTTATGCTTGATAAAAAATACAACTTAATATATTAAACTCCCGATAACTGGAGTCTCCGATAACTCAACATTGGCTAAGTCGAATAAATATAGATTTCCCTTGCCCAATAAATTCATATAAAAATTCCCACTGATAAACATTCGCTTTGTCGAAACATTTCATTAGTCCATTGGAGGTTCATGTTATCGGGAGTTGACTTTAATCAACATTTTTCATTGTTTTTGTAATTAACTAATTCATTCGTTGTTTTAAAGTTGGTGGTACTTTAGTCAATTCGATGGAAAATCAGAATACCGATTTTGCTCTTCGAAGCGAGCCGACAAAACCATTGGCAGCCCAAGGTAATAAATATGTTTTCATTTTTGCCTGCATTTGGTTTTAGTACGAAAAGGGGTGCTGGAGGGGGAGGTCATGAGCGAAGAAGGGGGAAATGATGAATGAGAAGATAGATGGGTGGTGCATGAACTGGGGTGAGTGACTGGGGGGAGATTTGTGGTGCACGGGTGGGAGTAACTAAATTTGGGGTGGTGCATTAGCGGATGAGGGGTGTATGAGCTCGAGAAGTGGGTGGTGCATGAAGGGGGTAGATTGGTTGTGCATGAACTGGGGTGCCATACTTGGGGGAGATTTGTGGTGCATGAATTTGAGTAAATATATTGGAGGGTGATACATGTGTGTGAAAGGTTGGTGGTGCATGAACGTTTTAATTCAGATAGGGTTTTTCAATGTTAGAAAAATTTAGCATACCTTTTTAAGAGCTGTTTCTTGTAAAAAAGTACTTGTATATATTTTTTGTTTCAATTTCGCAGCTCCTGCTGAAAAACAGTTGCCCCCCGGTTCCGACTTCATGGATCTTGAAGTACAATCGCCACAGAGAAGCTCGGTACAAAGTTCGGATGCAAATGTGGAAGTTCCGGAGCCGAGGATAACCGCACCGGAAGGAGGTTTGTCAGCCAGGGTTTCCAAATTAATGATGTGGTGTCGAGTGACCCCAGCAATTGTAAACGGGAAAAAGTATAATTTTGAAGCATATTTGACGTTTCGGAAAAGGAAATTGGAAGTTTTTCCAATTAGGATAGGAAATTATTGTCTTCGGAGCATTGCCTAGTCAGTTCCTCGTTCCTTTACAAAAAACATATTATTTCATTTTTTTATGTATCACTCATAGAGGATTGTTTGCAGCAGACAGTGTTTGAAAGGCAGGGGTGGATCTAGACAAAACTCGAAGGAGGGGCGGCAGTTGGTAGTGGGGGCGCTAAAAAATTTTCAGAAATTTGTGATGAGAGTACACTCTATACAAGATTTTCAGACCCTAACTACTGACAGTAGGCTCTTTTTTCACGTTCTAAAAAATGGAAAGGGAATTTTCACAATTATTGTGTCAAACCACTTCCAAAAAGGGGCGCCAGACTTGCTTCAAATCGGCGAGGGAGGGACAACTGCCCCTAGTTGCCCCCCTTTAATCCGCCACTGTTGAAAGGGACCCTCCGATAAAGCTAAATCAAATTTTAAAATTTTAAAAAGAACAATAACCTGAAACCCATTTACAAATAAAAATTATTTATAATATAATCGAAGAAAGGTTCAAAAGTCAAAACGTATTTTAAAGCTGTTTAGGGACAATGCAAACATTTTTGGCCAACTCCTCTCTGTTAGAAAAAGTCCCTTTACCAATTCAGAGTGCTTAGAGCAATCTGCCCCTTGCCCCTTGCCAAAAATCTCAGCGAGCCCTGGAGTAGAATGAATGTTAAGGTCGTCTGAAGTGATAGAATGAACCAACTGTTAGGTATCTGTACGGCTAATTTTGCCAATCAACCATTTAAAGGTTTTAGCGATTAATTCATGAATAATCCTTGGGGTATCAAACCCCCTCTATTTCCCCTATTCATTCAGACATGCCTCTTGGGAAGATATGTGGCTTATTCCAAGGTTGAAAGGATTCTAAACTCGGAGAGCTCGAAAAGAGAAATTTTGAAGAATTTAGAGAAAGCAAAGTAATTTATGGTACCACGCCCATAGAAGTCTAAGCCAACGCCCTTAGAACGCGCTTAAAACAAGCTAAGGCCATGTCTCGTTTTTATTTTTTACATAACTTTTGATTTTCGGCTCGCTGGCCAGCGAATGTATGAACAATTTTCAAGGCTGTTCTTTCGAAACAAATAAATTCAAGCCATGAAAATATAAAAACAATAACTTTCTAATAAAAAATGGGGAAGAAACCTTTTGGTTCTGGCAGATTCATAACAACCTCTGGTTTTCCATAGGGAATAGCGGCGTGTTGCGGGAAGTATGGTTTGGGCTTGGTCTTAGTCCACACCTCAAAGACCTTATCAACAATCCGCGTTTTCCTCAAACACCGGACGAGTATCTTATTCTTGATAAATTTGAAGCACCTCCAAATGCTGGCGACGGATATGGTCAAAGGCTATCGACGTATTTTCGGGTAAGCTAATTTACAGACCAAGATTCTTTTTTGAAAATGTCTGATATATCTATTTTACAGACCAAGATTCTTTTCTGAGAATGTCTGATGTATCTATTTTACAGACCATGATATATTTTCACAGTATTGCCCTAAACGTATTTCCGGACCACGATGTCGTGTTTGGTAAGCTGGATGTCTCTAATTAAAGGACGCGAATGTAGTCTTCCACAATGTTGGATGTATCTTATGTACGGATTGTTATATCACATCTCGATAATTTCATTTTTAACAGTTCAAAAGTTTCAGAACAGTATCGGTCTGGAAAAAACTTCGGAAACATTTGAAAATACTTAACCTAATTCAATTTACTAACTAGTTAACGGGCCGCCTGAATCTAAATTACGGACCACGATACCGTGTCTCGCAATGCCATATGTCCCTCCCCTTGGCTAATTCTTAATACCCCAAAGCTTTTGTCAGTATTTCGCAATAATACATATATTTACAGGAGAGTCAAATTTGAATGTATGTGTTTTTCTAAATAGATTCTAAACTTTATTCATGGGCTCCGACACAGGTTGAAAATTAGGAGAAGCAATGGAAAATTTAACCACCATAACAAAAGATTTTGAAAAAGCTTTATTGTTTTGTAAAAATGTAGGAGGCATGGCCCCCCTTCGTCGGAGACCCTGTTACTCCCCCATTTGTAGCTGTTGCGATTAGTAAACGTGTTTCATCGTTTATGCTAATATTCACCCCCTTTTCCTTTTTTAGGCCCCCCTAACTGGTGATTACCTCTTCTACATGTCATGTGACAACGAATGCGAGTTATGGTTAAGCCCGGACACAGACGAGCTGAACTCAAGCATGTCTATCGAATTGAAAAACGGACATTACACCTCATATCGACAATGGACAAAGTGAGTAATAAACAAAATTAGGCAAACAATCTTTTGGTGGTACAAACTTGTAAATGGCTTTGAAAAAAGCAAACATTTAGTAAACTAAAGCTTTTCGTCTGACACTCTTCGGAGTTTAAAACGTCTGAGCATTGATCGAAAACTCTACGCTAGGAAATATATATACCCAGTTGTGGATCGAAATAGGCCAATCAGTAAACACGAGCACAGTCAAGGGTACAGTCAAGGGCAGTCGGTTGGCTCGGATGCTTTGTGGCACCCAACATGGGGGCTCAGTTGTTAGAGGCGTTGACTACAGAACCAAGGGCCCGTGGTTCGAGTCCCTGAAAAGACCAAACTTTCTCCTAGAGTGAGTAGAGTCGCCAGCTCTCTGTAATTCCAGGTGTAGGAATCACGAGGTGTGGTCACATCGAGAGGAAGGACCAGGACACTGCTCGATGAGCATAAGCTTTTCAGTGTCCTAAAAAACTACCTTCGGATGCTAGGTAAAAACAAATACAAACATGGGGCAACGGCCTTGGGAATTCCAGGGCGCAAACCTCATGCTAGACCTTGTTAACCAAATGGCCCTATTATTGGCCTACTTAGCAAAGTGAAAAACCGGAAAAGATTGTTTTAAAATCAGTCTACCACGCGCCATTTAGCCCTTTTTCTTGTAATTTCCAGCTATTTCTCTGCAAAATCACACACTGCAATTGCCTAGCCCTATCGAGAGATAATTTATTCAAAATATCATTTTATGATCTCGACAATCGTCCTGTGCACAACTGATAATGTTCCCTGAGTCGCTTTCTTTGTAAACTAGGTCAGCTTTTAATATTAATGGCAATCGACAGATGTGAATGTGGCCATCTGCCACTCAAATTTAACCAATCCGTGAGTGTGTGAATGGAATCACGCTCACTGATTGGTCAGCTCTGGAAGTAAAGATGGCTTTAGTTTCACTCGATTCCATAAAGCCATTTCACTTAAAGTGAAATGTTTATTTAGTTTTCTTGTCTACTGAATGCTGTTTTGCAAATTCAGATTTCTTCGTGGGAGATTGAAACCCACGAATTGCGGACAAGACTTTAAAGACAACGAAGTTTCATTTTGCAAATTAAAAGGGCGTCATTTTTCGAAAGCTCAAATGACCCGGCCATTTTGCTATTTCCTCTCGAGCCCTTGCAACTTGAAACCATTTCCTCGTCTGCCTTTGGCCCCACATAATAATAAAGGGAGTTTTTTAGGGTTCACCTTTTTCACCCCGATTCATCTGTTTGACCCCATTTCTTATTTACCCCGGGCGCTGCTAACATGGTTGCAAATTTTCGTCCATCCCCTGCCATTTTAAGACAAGTTTTCTCTTGCCATTCTAAGACCTGTCCCCTTGTGTATTTACCTGCATTCCCCCGTGAAACATATGCTCACAGGCTTTCTACACGGGGGTCTTATATCCTTGATCTGGATACATAACTAAATCTTGACTCTTGATTTATCTCAGGTATCCATCTGAGCAGACCTCCCGGCCTGTGAAAATGGAGAAAGACAAATTCTATTTTATGGAGTCATTTATGAAAGAGGGAACCGGGGGTGACAACTTGTCGATTGGAGTCAGGTTCCCAGATGGAAAAACGGAAATGCCAATTTTCAACAACTTATTTTTGATTCCTGGTAAGTTTTACTTTTCAAAATAATTTTTCTTTATAGAATATTTCTGTCTGTTGCAATGCCACTTCTAGGTGGCTCATCCCCCCCCCCCCCCACAGACAGGACATTTCAAAATCAAATGAAATGTCTGCAGTTTGGCATAGATCGTTAGTCAGAGGTTTAAGTTAATGATGCTTTCAATGCGATCCGTTCCTGTCCTTCAACAATAGATATTATTTGGAGTACCCCCTGGTGTAGATATCACCTTGACCTATGACCTATGACCTTTGATCTTTGTGAACTCTTGGTGACCCTTCATTTAAAATATTAATTGGTAAGAAATTTTTAAAATCAATGTATATTATTTAAGTTTATGACAAACATATGTCTTTGAGCCATATAAAGTATCGAAAAATATAACGAGTATCAGTTTGTAAATATCATAACAAGAGTATCAGAAAAAACTAATACTTTCCTCCTAAACAATACAGTTTTCCGATAATGTCCGTAAACTGTAAAAATACACTTTCACCCATGAATATTTGTGGGTAGTAAATTTCATTTTTCTTTAATATTGAGTGTTATTTTGCAACTTAACAGAAATAGAAATATAAAAATATACATTTTCATGACTATGCTATCAAATATTTTAACTTTTTTTATTCCATTTAATACTTAAAAGTGATGTTATCAAATAAAACATATTTAATCTAAAATTCCAGTAACTTGAATATATTATTCTTTAACCTATATACCGATTAAAAACTCATTAAATTTATCTTCGTTTAAGCTCTTACTGGCCCGGCTTCTGCCGATAAAAACCTAAAATCTGGAAGGACTAAAAAATTACTTGAAAATGCACAATATAGTAACTTACCGGTTCAGGAAAACTATTTGGAAAGACCGGACCGTGTGCAAAACTTCGAATCCGACTTAGATATGTTCAATGCTCGCAAGCGAACATCCGTCCGGCGTGACAGTGAGTAAACCGGACCGTGGTTTTTGAACCAGGTTATATTTCTGATCTCTGGTAATAAAATTTTGGGTTTGCTCGGTGCTACAACATAAATCAGTGCGAGCAATATGATCCGGACGGCAAGAGGTTGAGCTTCGTCCTAGAAATTCCGGTTTCGTGAAAGTCAAAGAAAGATCCGTCTGGAACTGATTTTGAAACCGTTGTCATTGTTTCCTGTGAATGGAGTCCGGAACGTTATAAACGACTCTGGAGATGAAATTATGGCAGAAAGGATCGGACGAAGACAGAACTGGAAAATAAAGGAATTCAGAACGGATAAAGAAACGAGACTTCAAAAAGACTTCAATAACACAATGTCAATGGTATATATGAATTAATGTATGAAGTATCTAAAATGTTTAGAGACCGCAGAGATCCGGAATTATGGTGTCTCTGGGGAATATATTCAATATTTATTCAGTGTTCTTTGAGGAGGCCTCAAAAGCCGCTGAAAACGTCGAGTTGAAATGGTTTTGATATATATACAGACGTGTCCTAGTAATGTAAATCTTCGGCGCAAAGGTGATCCTCAAAGAACATCCATTTAAATTTGAATTATTAACCGAAAACGATTTTTGTCCCTACTGATTGTAATCCCACGCGATGCTTTTTTCGTTGAACCGTCATGTTTTGCTGACGCCATACTGCATCGTAGAATCTCTCGCGGGCGGTCTGATTCAGAGCGATGATATATTAGATATTCTATCAGAGAGTGATAGAATATCTTAAGAAAGGACAATTAACAGTCCAAGAATGAGAATTCTGCAAAACAGTGGTGGTAAAAGGCCTATTTTGGTTTGATGACGTCATCAGTCAATTTCTTCTGTCTACAATTTCGAGAGTGATGGCATTGTGAAGAGGAAAAAGAAAGTTTTGTGGTCCTAGCTAAAATACTCGTTTGCTGAAAAACCTGAGACCAGCAGAACATTTCCAGGTGGGGGAGGTGGGGCCGTGCTAAAGCCAAAATATTTAATGTTCAAAATAAATGCCAAGGGGCTACTTTCTAATCAGAAGAGCTGTTTTACATTTTAGCCCTTTGGTCACCTCAACCACCTATAGCGTGGGCTTGTTTGCTGAAATATATATAGAAGAAAACATTTTTGCCGAGGAGAAGAATTTATGATTTTAAATGCACCGTGCTGAGTTTTCCAGAAAGATCTTATCTTCCCTCCTTAATTTGACTCTTATATCCTTGTCTTTTGAATCAAACCCCACAATTCCTTTAAACTATCTCCCCTTTAAATAGGTTTCCATTTTTAAAAATTCTCAGTTTGAACCTTAACTTCCTTTGAATCTGTTTCGTGTTCCAAAACCAGAATATTTTTGTACATTTTATTAATATATTAGTTAATCTATTAATTTCAAGCTTTTAACTTTTATTTTATTGTTAACTTAGCTTCTAACCTCTTTAGGTCTGCCCCCAGTCAACAATTTCTTTATTAACGGTTGGAAAATGCCAAAAGGTATTTTCTTTCGAAAGTCCCTAACTTGTTGGGAAAATGCGTAGCTGCTGCTTCTGAATCCCCCGTCAATGCATTAAATTTCACTGCATGGACGGGGGTAGAAGACTTCAAGCTCATCGTTCCTCCAAAAATAACATATTTTAAGGTAAATAGATTGAAATTGTCTTGCTGATAAATTCCCATAATGCAACACCGTCTTATTCAAAAATCAGTTTTGATTGGCTAAACTTATAACCAATGGAATTCATCCAGCTCCTTCCCAGGAACCACTTTGTCAGTCTTTTCCATGTTCCTTGTTGCGATATGTTATAAAGATGTTGCGAGTATTTATAACCTTCTAGTAATGTTGTAAATATTTTTGTTATATATGACGTCATGATTGTCTTCTCTGTTTTTCGCTCTTTTGGAGTTGTATCCTTTGTAAGAAGTGAAAAAGAAAATTATTTAATGTGGGGGAGGGGACGAAAATGAGGGTCTAGAGGCAAATTCTTCCGAAAAAAGGTTTTTCTCAGACAATTCCATCTGACTGTTTTTAGCATGCTCGGTTTCCTATTTTATATCATAATTTTATGGAACACTTTCTCGTAAAATGCATTTTAATTATACTTGCAAATACACACTATACTCTATAGGTTTATTAGGGGTCTTGGCCCCAAAGCACCACTTGCCAGTGAATGATTACTCGCATATCAGAGGAAGAGGTGTTAATGTGGTCAGGGCACCAGTACTTTATGCTGCCCACGTTTGCTTTACAAAACTGCAGTGACCTGACCTTTGTTCATACTTTCTACGTCAAATATGCCATAGCTTCGAAACTTTTCTCAACAAGCAATTATAAATGTTTTGTTCGGGTTACAGATCTTTTTTGTTTTCTATGTTCAGATTCGTTTGTCTAAATATACTCTAGTCCTGTTCTCTGTGGAGAGCTATATTGTCCAGCCAACCCCAACCAAAGGTTCAGGGAAACAAAGTTTTTCATCAGTGATTCGCACCCAGTCTATTTTCCGTTACGCAACGAATTTTGCATCGGCCTAGAAACGATGAAGATTTAACGGCCTAGCTTGTTGCTCCAGAAGATTTTCGCTTTGCAAATCTTCCACGTTGCAAACAACTAGCTTTGTAAACACCACAGGTTTTCATAGACTCTATATCAACTATTCACTTAGCCTGCATCGCAGATTTCTTTTCTTGTTTATATGGATCATAACATACCTGCTAACCTAACATATACTGCAACCAGATGCTTTGTAATCATTCATAAGAAATCTTATTTAGTCCAACGAGATTGAATTTAACTGTTGACGTAAAAGAAATATTTTCTATATACATGTACATAAAGAGTTCCATGCAATGCGTCATTCGCAGGTCCACTATTGTGCAGCTGTGAAAATATATTTGGGTTGAAACCTGTGTACGGCATTCATTCATAGTGGGTACCAAAACAGAAGCAAAGACTATTTCTGGCTGCATGAAGTAAAGTCGAAGCCATTGTTAGGAAGAAGGGATTGACAAAGCCGCTTTATGTTGGGCTGGAGGTATAAACGAAGCCAATATATGCTTGACTCGAGGTATTCAAGAAACCAATATATGCTTGACCCGAGGTATCAAAGAAACCAATATATGCTAGACTCGATGTATTAAAGAAGCCAATATATGCTAGACTCGATGTATTAAAGAAGCCAATATATGCCTTACTCGAGGTATTAAAGAAACCAATATATGCTAGATTCGATGTACTAGAGAAGCCAATATATGCTTGACTCGAGGTATCACAGAAGCCAATTTACGCTTTACTCGAGGTATTAGAAAGCCTATTCTGCAAATTTAAGAACATTCAAAGACAAAATGGATCAGGCTAAAGATAGTGAAAATGAGGTAACATAAATTTTCTTGCAATAGATTTTGTGTTATAGTGTCCTGAGGTTTTGAACAAGCTGCAAACTATTCAATAAAATTCACGAAAGCAAATAGCTGTTTATTTTGAAACAGTATATTTTGATTGCACAGCTTATGAATAGTTTGAGAGTCTGTGACAAATATTACTTTCGTGTTATTATCTTCTATGACCCGACCGTCTAACGGGGCCTAAAATTTCTCTTTATTAGAAAAGATAAGGGTATCGATTTCTGATAGCGTCATTTTCAGGGGGTAATGTTGGCAATTGTTCGAAGCTTTGCAACATAGCTTAACAATTTTCAGAAGTATGCATCGCTTTAAGTGTTAATTGATATTGACACAGTAACAGACGAATTCATTTAACCAATGAAATCGTCTGTTAGTCAAATACTTGTTTCTATTGACTAGTATGATAAGATTCAAAACACCCCCATGTAACAAGAGCAGCGAGTATTTTTATCATGGGGGGTCGCAGTTAAATAAGGCAGGGGACACAAAATTTGTTCTGGATTTGCAAGGGATGGGATAAATGCGATCGGAGAAATGGGCCTCAAAAACAAACATTAAAGAGAACCTCTATGTATTTTCAGGCAGGAAAACAAGACAAAGGGGGGATTTAAGACTGAGGGGGGTTAAACTTTCTCACTTTGCACTTCCATGGGACATGAGGAATTGGAGGACGGCCCGGGTCATTCAGTTATCTGAACGAAGACTCAAGAAAATTTTTCAACGGAAGTGGCTTTCGCCGTGCTTGCTACTCGGGGGGGGGGCTGCTCGAGGGGGCTGTCTCACATACCTTCGCCCAATCAAATAGGCCTTATTTACACTTCAGGAGATGCCAATGGATAAAGTCACAAAGGCGTTTATCGCTGCCCACGAAAGCAGTGAGGCAAGTTTGAGTAGCCGAGTACTGCGCTTCTTCCGAGGCCATGAAGAGAAGAAGGAACTTGAAGACAAGAAGAAGCTTGCTGAAGCACAAAAGAAGAGAGCGGAAGAGCGAAGGGCAATGGAGGAATTCTACAGGAAGAAATATAATCTAGGTCATGGTGCTAAAGGAGGAGAATGCCATACAGATGAAAGTACTGCAACGAAGAATGATTCTGGCAGCCATGACACTTTTGGGCTAGGAAGACTGCAAAGGTTTTTCAGCGTAGATAAAGATGGGAAAGAGAGTCATCCGTGACCTTAAAAAGTCGTCAACAAGTTGTTTTCACAAAAGACAACAGTGGTGAGAAGGAGCACTGTCTGGTTTGGAGGACGAGCAAGTGAATTTCTGAACGAACAAGCTAAGTTTCTCCTTTCTTCCAGTCAGTGAGCATGCGCAATAAAGATTGACTTCAAGCGCATGCCTTTGAATTCAAAGATGGGAGTGGCTCATAAATTTTAAAGCTTTTATATTGCGCCAGTAGAACACGCTAGTTTTAATTGTAGAATTCTTACTTAAAAGCCAGAGGTCAAAAGGAAGGGGTCAAATGGTGGAGGTCAAAGGACACAATGATATAGAAGATTTTGATTGACACTGTAGCATGTGTTCTACACCATGTAATGAATGTGATAAACCTTAAATAACACGTTTTTAATATGTATAGATATAACGATTTTATCAAGTTCTGTTTTGCAGACTCCCCTCCATTCCATTTCAATTTTTTTCATTTATTCATATTTATCCGCGATGTCCATTCAGTTCTTCTATAAAAGTTAATTACAATAAAAAGTTGCAGTTTCTAACTAATTAAATCAAGATACTTTGCCCTAAGAAATCAATCAAAAATACTTTGCCCTTGTTCAAAGCCTTTAAATTCTTCACTTCTTCCTCCATATCTCTTTTAACAGCTCTGAAGTCATGCTTTGTCTGACTCAGGCTGCCCGTTAGCGTAGAGTTAATGTCCGTTGCTTTAAGTTAGAAGGAATAGATTGTGTGTGAAAGCCAAATTGATCAAGAAATGGACATCGGAATAAAAATGGACCCAGATATCATTCTTGAGGAGTATCCAAAGAGATTAAATTTATCTACAAAATAGACCAATTCGACTTACGGCCTCGTTTTGAAAAAATCTTCAAATTCTTTTGTACAAAATTTTTAACCTCAGATTCGGATTACGAGCAATGATTTTAGTCTATTTTCATTATGTTATTGCTCACGATATTGATTTTATGACGACATAAAGATAAAAATTTTATAAGAGATTTGACCGTGATTGGCGATTAGGGGGGTATAGTTTCCCCCGGAATGATTTTTGCGGTCAAATCCCTTTTCCAACTTTTCAAACTTCATTTCTCCATAAAATCACAAAGCACAAACAAAATGAAAAATGTATCCAGCCTAAATCTATTGTGATAAAACCAAATCTGAGCTTAAAAAAGTCGTATAATTAAATTTGGGGAAATTTCCAAAACAAGGCCGTAAGTGGAATTGGTCTATTGAGTAGTACATGTATTTTCAACGGAATTTCATTTGAGATAGCAGATATTCCGACTCAAACTTTGAGTGATGAGGTTGTAATGAATGGACTAATTCAGGGCCTAATTGTTTTTCAATCTAACTGATTTTTTGACTGAAACCATGAATATTAATTTAAAGATTTCAAGCCTTTTCGTACTGCACGTTTTTGAAATGACACAGAAAGAGTTCTTTTTCACATTCGCCTGCTGTTTTGAAAACCTTTTTATAGCAAATAATTAAATATACATCGCATCAGAGTTTTCTGCACAAGATAATGAATTTACCGAAGAAAATAACAGCTAACTGGCCTGTTTTAAAGTACTCGATGCCGTACAAACATATGTAGAACAGGACGATTCTAAGTCGCAACTCTGGGTTCCCACTAAGTTTAATGTGATCACCAGGAGTTGTGTATGTTTTTTAATAAACAATTCATGTACAAGACATATTGACTAAAGAAGATTACAGTTAACTGGTCTGGGATGAAGTGCTTGATGCCGTGAGGGAAAACTGTACACATTGCGGTGTATAGAACAGGACGGTTCTAAGTTGTAGCCCTGGGTTTGACGCTTAACGTGATCCCCAGGCATTGTGTATGCTTGTTAATAAACAATTCATGTACAAGACATATTGACTGAAGAAGTTTACAGCTAACTGGTCTGGTATAAGGTGCCGTGTAGGGAGAGCTACCACGTTGAAGTGTATAGAACAGGATAGTTCTTAAGACACAACACCAAGTTTCCACTTTCAATACGATAACCAGGCAACTGCAGCGTAAATTTAATATCAAAGACTATTAGATCCTTCAAGCATATTATGTTGTGCCACAAAGTGTTTCAGATTGTCCATGTACGGTACATCTTCTAGTGTAGGCCTATTGGATCATCCTAGGTTGGTTTTTTGACATGTAAACAACGTAGGTCTTGGAAGGAAGGAAGGGTTGTGAAAGAGTAGAAAAATTGTAATGAAAGATAAGAAGGAATATTTATACATTTTTATACATTCCAAAAAGTTACATAACAAGTTACTGTAATACCTTAACAACACGCTACTTTGCATACACTACAAAGACGATACCCCGGGGAGCATCAACTCTGTCTGGGCCATAACATAGAGGGGGAAAATGCACGTTTGTAATTACAAAGAGCTTGAAGATATACGAGACTTTTGATCTCAAGCATTGACTCAATTGACTTGATCTGTATACCTGTTAAGATACCAACCATATTACACCTGGGTTGTTCTTTAAGGCAGCCTTTCCACTAGCCTGGGTTAAAACAAATCCGGGTTAAAAGTTATCCGTTTCTGCGTTGCGTTCCCACTAACCCACTTGAAAAACGGATAAATTTGAAAACGGGTCTCAAAGTGGGTCAGTTTTTACCCGGGTATCTTTTGACCCACCTGCAAGTTAGTGGAAAAATGCACGGGTGGGTCTATGAGAAGTAAACTTTAATCGAACCGTTTAGTTTCAAAATATGATTTAATATTTAAACATGATTGAACATGTTTTCAATGTGTGTCTTGTGCCCTACGTCTTAAATTTACAGATTAAAAGTGAATCTCTAAAACTAAAAATATGATACATAAAAAATACATAAATTTCAAGATCAACTATTTACATTCAAATTTCAAGAAAATATTTGTTAAAATATTCCTAAAGTTTTATCTTAAAACTCTTTGAAGTTCTTAATTTTACGACGTTCCAGTGGCAGTTCATTTTAAGCTTTGCACCCATCAGGGACCATGGAAGCAGGGGAGGGGGCTACGGGGGCTTTAGCTCCCTAAGTAATTTCCAAAACGTACTTGAGATCATACCAAAAGTCGCTCTGCTATTGGTTTTAGCATGTTTAGCCCCCTCCCCCAAAACATTTTAGCCCCCCTCAATCGGTAATATGTTCTGCGGTCCTTGGCATCCATAAACATATATGATCTTCGTGCATAATCAATTACCAACTTTTTAGATTGTTTTGTACTTCAAGAAGTACTGCGTGATGTTTTCTCGGGCTATGTGGCGAAAATCAGGGTTCTAAGAACAGATCTTGATGATAAAGGCCCATTTCCACTTGACATTTTTTGTGCGCGCGGGCGTAGCGCCCAAATCTGAGCATGCGTAGCTAAATGCTGCTGTCAAGTGGCCGAGCGCACAAAAAAGTTGAGATCCTATCAACTTTCTGGCGCTCACAGCGGACGCAAAATCGAGACCACTTGACTTTAACTACGCATGCTCGGATTTTGGGGCTACGCCCGCGGGCACAAAAAATGTCAAATGGAAATCGGAATTATGATGGCAGCGAAAAAGTAGTTTAAATACTTCATTTTGATAGCAAAAACTTCTTTTTGGTAGGAGAAAATCTGGGATATCACTCCAGTCTAGCTGTTTTGAAAATCAAATTATCCTGGGTGTCCTATCGAATTAAAAGCAGATAAGGTCTTTTCCTCTCTGTGTTATTGTGAGATTTCGATTAGGTCTGAGTATTCAACGCGCACGAAACGCTAATTATTTTTTTAGTCGTGTTTCTAATTTGCTTAGGAAATCGATTATTGTGGGAAAACCATTTATGTTTTAAGTAGGATCTCTAAAACTGCTGTATCAAATGTTCCATTCCACCTGTTTTTGCGTGTTTTAAGAGTTTCTCAGCTCCAGTTCATCAGAAAGACCGTTGTTGCGATAATAGCTATGCCAGATGTTTTTTTCGACTTAATGTATGTTGCCTACAAGAGGCAAGCGCGTATCAAAACTCGATCAGTGTCGCACAGCCTGCTGAAGACAGAAGATACTTGTAGGGGCATTACCAAGATATTATAGAAGCATCACCAACGTCCATCGCTACAGCCACTTTTCAGCCTATTATACCATTTTGAGCTTGCAGTAAAACCAGAAAGAAATAAAGACGTCTTCAACACAATTTTTTTCAGGTAAGCAGTTAACAATTTTTGAACATTTGTTGACAATTTTGTAGCAAGCAGTTTCAAGTCTATGAATCAGCTACAAACCCGGACAGAATTGATGAGACAAAATGCACTTTTTGCGATTTCTCACTTTACATTGCCCCTGTAAATCCGAATCCCTTTCTTTCTCCCCTGAATCGATGTCGGATTAGCAGTTTTATATATTATGCCTAGAAATGCATTCAACATTGCGTCAGGGAGAGGGGGGAGTCATTTTTGAAGAGAAAGAAAACACATTAACTTTACTTGATACTTCTCAACTATTTTTGTCCCGGATTGTAGTCAGCTAATCATCAAAATTTAGAAGAAGTGGTTTTGCTTATTGCTTTTTTACGTGCGTTACGTGTAACAGACAAATTCGAACCCTTCAAAAACAATTGTTTGAAGGCTCCTTGGTCTAAAAATTCTTGAACAAGGTTCCTAGAAGTACAACCGATCGATCTTTAATAGAAATTGTTTTGATCAAATCTATTTTTTAAAAGATTTAATCGATTTATGTTCAAAATGATTTACAACTTAAGATTCGCGTGACGCTGAAACTAAAATGAAGGAGACGCTATCTCATGATCGGCTAAAACAAAATTTCCTGCAATCCAGCTACGAAATCCAGCTCTTTCTTTCAGAGATCAGTCAACAAATTTAGGGCTAGATATAACAAATCAATTTTTTAAAGAAACAGTCGCATCTCTGTTCAGAACATAAAATAGGGAAAGAGTCGTCAACATTAAAAAACACGGCGTTGAAATTTCCCAGACGCTCTTCCTTCCATCCTCAACTTTCACAGATGTCAACACTTTATTTTGAATATATTTTCTTATCTATACATTATTCAACTGTTCAGGAGTACACTATATAATAAAACTGCCATAAATCATTCTTTACAAAATATTCCACGATTTACTAGGTCCTTTTTTAAAGTATCTCTATCCGGGTCCGCAATATTTCCTTGACCGCTTTGTTTAGACACAGGTTTGGTCGCAAACCCATTAGAGATTGCAAAGGGCCATACAACCAATAAAGAATATTTGCTGGTTGCAATGAAGAATTGCCTTGTGTAGTCTTTATTTTAATGAAAATGCTAAAACTTTTCTGGTATTTAATTTGGTAACTTCTATTATATTTTATCATCTGCTTTATATTTTATCAGTATTTAACTCTTCATGACGTCACTATATATATAAAACTGTCTATGCAGGTTGACAATATTTGCTTGAACATGTTGTTTGACTTCTGGTTAGATCGTGAACCCATTGGGAATGCTACCCTGGGTGCCAAAGCCTCAGAGAGTCAAAGGATGAAAAACGGGGAAAGGAATTGCGAAGGAGAATGGAAGAGGAAAGGGGAGAGACTCTCTGCGCAATTCCTTCCCCCGTTTTTTATCCTTTGACTCCCTGAGGCACTTGCACTCAGGGTATGGGAATGCTAAATTTTGCCGTTGACGAAAATAAGAAGTGCTATTTGTAGTCTGTATTTAAATCAAAATAGTCTATGATGAAGCTTTTCTAGTACTTGCAATCGATTTGAGAAAAAAGCCGGGAGAAAATGTGAGCAAGTGACACCCCTAGAGCCGAATACCTCTACGGGTTATCGGAAACAAGTGTTGTCGCTTTTCTAAAGGAAAATATTGGAACATGTGGTATTTTACCAGGGATCAAAGAAACATTTTGACAATATCTGGAGAGGGAACATCCAAAAAGAATTATTGGAATCAAGGAACAGTTTTTAAGGAACATGGGAACGCAGACCCCTTTAGGGAAATAGAACCCGCGATCAGTGACTCTGTATGTCGTCTGCTCCACCAAATGAGCTACTCGTATATGTTTTGATACCGAGGCCCAAGGCTGCCCGGGGGGGGGGGCTATCACAGCGCCAAACGAAACGCATACCAATCAATACAAGATTTCAAATGAAAATGTAAGTGAATGATTCGAACTGGGTGAAATTCAAACCCGTGACCAGTGACTATATCGTTTACACTACCAAGTTTTCATATCCAAGCCTAAAGCCTTGTAAATCACACCTCTACCTCCCTCCCCCTCCCTCCCCTCCCTCCCCCTCCTTCCCCCCTCCCCCTAACCAAATGCACAGGGAACAATCACAATACACACTAAATCCATTGCAAATTAATTTCTAGCTCTTTGCTCAGCTGCTTTCTATAGAGCAAATAGGCTTAGTAAGAAACAGAGAAATACTTGGTACGCCGTTGGATAGTAATTAAAAATTGTTTTAGAACATCCTGGAATGGTCGGAAAGGTAAGATCTCTTCGGATTTAACCAATCGTTTTTTGCATTCGTTATTTTTCAATATACTACAATATTTGGCCAAGAGTTTATGAAATTTTCTGATAACTATTGTTTCGCTTTGAAAACCAGATTAATTTCTTTACGCAAAGCCAGATGCATGCACTCGTTGCCAAAAAAGGACATTATATGCAGCTGAAATCTTCAAAACACTCCGACAACCTTCGAGCAAACACTCCAACCGCTTTCTTCGATTTTTCCAACAATATCACTGTAATTTGGTCAAATTCTTTTTGCTCCATTTTGGTTTCATTTCTTTTTGCTTCAACGTAAACGCGATGAAAAATGAACTATCGTACCCAAGCAAGAGTGTAATCCTTGAAGTTTTGTTCTTTTAGGATTTAAAACCATTTCTTGTTTCTGTTAATTGCTCAAAGTAATTAAATGCCATTTGAAGTGACTAAATGACCGTGTGTCTTTTCCTGCTTTGATTGCCACAGCATAATGTAATGTTTTTTGATATTTTGAAAACTGGAACAAACTCATCCCGCCTCGAGTTTTATTTCGACTTCTTGTCCCGGGGGGTCACTTGCGCTTTACATTTACGAGGGTTCCATCCGCAAATTCTTTCAAAATTTGTTTTGAGAATTATTTAATTTTGATCAAATAAACAGAAAGAGGATCATAAAAAATCTCGAAAAGTTTAAAGCCCTTTTATCGAGTTACGAATTGGCTGAAATATAGGCAGATGATCAAAAGCTCTTTCCCAATCAAACCACTGTAATTTCGTCTTGGCTCATAACTTTATGGACCAGGACAGAATAACAGTAATCCGTTAGCAAACTTGAAATCTTTCATCTTGAAAACCTCGCCTATTTTTGGACATTTTTGCATTATTTCAACATCTGGATGTAATTTACAGTAATCTTTCAGATGTCATGTTCCAAATTTCAAAATTAATATCTTTTTCGTTGCTTATTAAAACTATTTGCAGTTAGCAAATTTACGTGCATGGCCAAGAAGTTATGGGAGTAATTCATCGGTCGTGGCTTCACATACCTAGCGGATCACATTGACTCATGATAAAATTATTTATTATCAATACCTAATGAAATGAAAAGTTGTCTTTTATATAGGAAGATTGTAATTAAAGCAAAGTTAAAGGCAAGCTGCCCCCTCAATGATTGGCTAATATTAACAGGAGCTTATCCCGCCTTAACGGATTACGCTGCTCGCTTTGGCTGGCCTAGCTGCGGTAGTAGACGACACTTGAAACTGCGAGCAAAAAGCTCTCGGAAATGGCAAGAAGATTTAATAACTGGAGTTGAATCATGGTCATGGAAGCATTTCATTTTGCTGTTGACATATCTGTCGCAAAAACCAAATAGGGAAACAAATTTTTCTAGCCACAGCTTTACTTCAACAGGAACACAGCCTTTGATTCCAAAGCTCTGGAATCAAAGTTGTCTCTGATTGGTTTACATCGTTTAATTATCGATGAAGCTCAGCGGTGCGTGAATTTCACTAACAATAAAAGAAAATGAGCACAATATGGGACAGACTGTCTTTAAATGTAATGTGTCCATATAAAAGGACTGCGTATACCCAACTTGTCAAGCCACCCATCAAAATAACGGTTTGCGATTGGTTAGTATTCTTGCGATGCAAAACTGCTCACATGAAAAGCTAACCTCGCAGCAGTGTAGATAAACAGAATGACCGTAATGGCTGGGGCGATGACATGAAAATTTTTTTTTTTTGAAATCCCCCGCAAAGTTGCTTGCTTTAGCTGGACACATTACCTTTACGAGTCGCAGGAAGCAAACCTCAAATCTCTTTTTACAATACATCACCGAACTGTTAGCATATTAAACTGTCTTGCTCATATTTGCACGTATTTCATAGTTAGGTTGATTTTCACGTTCTTTTAGGTTGTGTGGCTGACTAAAGTCAAAATTCTTAGAATATATTTTTATGACGTCAAATTTTAAAAGCCTATTGTTAAATAACATTGTTTGTCTTCGTTTAAATTTTGTCTGTTTTTTATCTTTGTCAGGTCAAACTTTAAAAAACGAAATTTCTAATATATGACGTTTGTAGAATATGGCTATTGTTGGGGAGACGAGATCGCGGCTCCATTGTTTAGAACAAAAGCGTAACTGGTTTGTCCGAACCAATTAGCTACGAGGAGTAGGTACGCACGCGCATCAAACCTGCTAGAACAATGCTGGACTACGTTGTTTATTTTTTGTATAAGTTCCCCCCTTTGCCTATCTGTTGTGAAATGCAAAGTACGCATGTGCACCTACTCCTTTCACGGGGGGCTACCTACACCTTACGGACTTACCCTTACTCGTCTCCCCAACAAGCTAGACAATCAGTTTTCGAAACATTCTCTGTCTTCTAGGCCAAAACTCTTTAACTTTAATAAGACTTTAATAAACCAATTCAAAAGGCCGATCATTTTTAAGCTTTGTTGGAGGTGAGGATGGGTATGAGAGTTGGGTCATAGAACTTAACTCCTAGAGGCGTTTCATGTAATCATTTTCGAACTAAAATATCGCTAATATTTTTGTCTTGCAGTGCCATTTTAGTATCTTTCGATACTTGCAAAGTGATAAATTTTCAAACTGTAATGATTTGTAAACTTTTTAACTTCAAAGAGGTAGGACGAAATGTCTGGAGAAATCTAGATCTTCTAGGCAACGGCCACAGAGTTGTGTTTTGACTGGAGAATGCCGTTTCTAAAAACTGTGCACTATAGGATATAAATTCGAAAGTCTGGTTCATTCTAATTCGAAGCTCCTTCCTCAATTGTGTTGTTGAAACATCCAAGCTTATTCGACCTTTTCATTTCCTCTAGGCCACGCAGCAATATCGGCCGTGAAGGGTTCTTAACTGTTGACAACATCAAAATCAGAACTTGCTGAAGAAATTGCCCCTAGAATGCACCTTGCAGTCAAAAGCCAAAGGTCAAAAGGTCAAAGTCCATAGTCAAAAGCCAAAGGTCAAAAGGTCAAAGGATATTCTTGGAGGTAGTTAAACGAAGTTATGGAAGAGACATTGAATTTCACATGTCCTCGGTTATTCTCAGAGAAAGGCTCTTTAAAGATTTACCACATCTCGGTAACATACATCCTTGTGTCTAAAATTATCGGTGTCATTAATTTAGCTGCCATTTTGCCGACCCTTGTCATCAACCTATTGCTAGCCGTCACATTGATTAAGACAAAATCTCTTCAAACAGTGCAGAACCTCATAATTTTGCTTATTGTCTTCCTCAACTTGGGACAAGGAATAATTTCAATGCCAGCGCATGGAATACTGCTTATACTGCGGAGCATGAAGCGATTCAGCTGCGTAGCAGATGCCCTCATTTGCTACTTTGGCGCCTCACTTGCAATGAGCTCTATGTTCGCTGCTGATCTTTTGGCCTATGACCGATACGATGCGATCCGCAATCCATTCAAACACGAGGTCAATTTCACCAAAGCGAAGCTAAGAAACACCATTATTGTTTTTGTCATTTTCTCCCTTTTGAATTCGGTTATGTTTTTCATTGCACCACTGGTCCATGTCGCCATTTCCCTAGCTTCCGCTGTCATGATTGGAACGTACGTATTCAACGTTATCGTACACATACTGATGATGCGAACGGTTGCTAAGCTACGGCTCAGACACGAGGAAATCATCCCGAAAAGCCTCGATCTCAGTATTGAAGAAAAGCGAGAGAGGCAAAGGAAGGAGAAGAGGACAGTAAGGTTTACACTTTACGTTATTGGGTTCTTGTTGATATGCTACGCTCCGAGTTTGTTCAAGAACTTTTTCTTCAGTCTGATGACCACCCAAGACTACCTTAATATGGTATCCGACACGATTCTTTTGTTGCATGCGACGATCAGCCCGATTCTATACATATGGCAGGCACCGCAGATTGGCCGGGCTGTTCTGAAACAATGCAATTGTCTAATGAATTCCAGGGTTGAGCCGATAAACACCCAGTCTATTGATGTAGACGGAACAAAATGAATCCGAGTCCGGATATATCGGGTAAAGCGAATCCGGACAGGGGCACTAATTACAATTATTTTTCGCAATATTGCTAACAGTAGGCGATCAGTGATTGGCTAATTCCACTTATTCAGCAGCCTGGGATGTATGACATCTAATAAACCGCATTAATTTTCCAGATTCGCTTAACCCTTATAATACAAAACTCTTTTAGACAACTACTCGGTAAGGTTCTCAGGGTGTGCTAGTTTTTAAACACGTTTAAAAGCTGTGTGAACTACATTGCAATGAGGTTTTCAAATTGTAACGAAATTTTGAAATCGTATCGAGGTTTTGACCTCTTAACGAGGTTTAAACATCATAGTGAGGTTATAACTTATTTGCGAGGCTATTACATAGTAGCGAGGTTAAGACAATGCAGCAAGGTTATAACTCCGTTATGAGGTTATGATGTCGCTGTGAGGTTATTACGTCATAGGTTATTACGTCGTAGCAAGTCTTTCATCTTGCAATGCGGTTATGACATCACAACAAGGTTAACGTAGGCCAAAGAAAAACATAAGTCGGACAGTAAATTATGGTTCAAGATTTGATGCTATGGTGTTGAATATGATTGTTAGACATTTCGGGCATAACACATCATGAATTATAACGAAAAAGAGTGTGATAAGGTGGTAAAAAAGAACTTAAAATAATCGATAGAACAAGCGAAATGTAGAATCTAGACAAGAATGCGACGTAAGGTTGCGCAGAGGAAGGCGATGCAAGAATGCGACGTAAGGTTGCAAAGCAAGAATGTGACGTAAGGTTGTATTGAAAGCGTGCGACGTAAAAATACGCCGCTAGAATGCAACGCAGGAATGCGACAGAAGGGTGCGCAGATAAAAGGCGATGCAAGATTGCGACGTAAGGTTGCAAAGCAAGAATATGACGTAAGGTTGCATTGAAAGAGGGCCACGTAAAAATACGACGCTAGAATGCAAGGCACGAATGCAACGTAAGGTTGCGCAGATAAAAGGCGATGCAAGATTGCGACGTAAGGTTGCAAAGCAAGAGTGTGACGTAAGATTGCGTCGAAAGAATGCGACAAATGAATGTCACGTAACAATGGGCCGAAAGAATGCGAAAGAATGGGCCGTAAGGTTGCGTTGAAGGAATGCGACGTAAGGTTGCGCAGAGGAAGGCGATGCAAGAATGCGACGTAACGTTGCGCAGAGGAAGGCGATGCAAGAATGCGACGTAATGTTGCAAAGAAAGAATGTGACGTAATGTTGCAAAGAAAGAATGTGACGTAAGGTACGCAGGAGAAGTAGAAGAAAAAAAAGTATGCTACCAATACAAGAGTTGTTTCCGAAACGCCTAATAATTATATTCAAGGCATTAACACATGTATACACAGCTGATGAACTTATTGCGATAGTATTGAAAATCTTTGCTCAGCTTTGTAAATATTAGCCAATATCGATGTTTTAGATTACGGTAACTAACTGTTAAAGTTAATAGAGCTTGTATATTTATGATATATTAGCATGTCATAACCAGGATTGTAAATATCATATTGTACTTGTGTATTAAACTAATGTATTCCCACAATATAAGGGCAACTCCATAATTTGTGTGGCTCTTTGTAAATGTAAAAGATTTTGTAAATAGGATTAAAGAGCCAAATAATCAAATAGGTCACTTCTAACAGATCCTGTTACTGTATGCTAGCGATCTACTCAGCAAAAATGGCGCTAAAGTTGTCACTTGTGGAGCAGCTATTTCAATAGAAATTTCAATTGCCACTGCCCACCTTGTTGGTGTCTAATTGTATGAACGAGAATAGACGAGGTTAAGACTGCGTTTTCCACAAATGAATTTTGCATAAACAGCAATGGACCTAGGCAAGTTCCTTGCGAAGCAACGACTTTTGATGATGCTTATGCCGTCAAATTTGCTTGCGTAACTTTAAAGGTGTTGAGTCATAATAGAAGGTATGGGTATAACCAACAACGCCAAGTCATGATTTTCGCGCTACAATGCTATTGGTGGGCCTGAAACTGATCACGTGCACTCGACTCTCACTGATTTACAAACAGCTTCTTACAATAAAAATTTGCCAACAACGGATGTTGATATCACATGAATCTACAGCAATCACGCCGAATGCAAACGAATCTTATAGGCAAGTCCTATTTAACACGACTCAGTGGTTTTGACAAAAACTAATCTTTCAGTGGATCACTTTTTCTCTTATTTTCTCTGGTTGCGTTTTCAAGCCAATACTCGTTACCATTCTTCTTTGTTTTACCGCATAACTTATGTAAATAAGGACAATCGTCTTTAAAAGACTCTTGGTTCTTGCCACTAGTCACTTATTTAAACATTTTCATCATAGATATTGAATTGCAACCGTTTGAGCGCTGGACGTTGGCGGTAAACGTACTATTAGAACTTGTATATTATCAATAAAGTGTATTATTTGGCACTAATATTATGTTAACGGTAGAATGTGACACTGTAAAACTCATATTGTAATATTTATAGAATTGTTTCGTTTAATTTTGTTTACTATTCACGATAATTACAAATTTTTGTTTACTATAACATCAAAATTAAGTTATTATTATGGTTAAGTGATACTTTAAGCTATCAAGATGTGATAATGAAAAATAATGAAGCTCTTCGTTTTTAGATTATGTTACATAGTATCATGATCAACTTTTATTGTTTGATGTTGTATATTATCACAGAATGTTATCCGATGTATGATATATTATTCAGCTTAACTAGAATATTATAATGGAAAACATGATATTATAAGCTTTTAAGTTATGTTATGTTTTACTACGATGAAATAGCATTCTTCAATGTTGTATATTATCACAGAATGTTATTCGATGTATGATATGTTACTCAATATAACTATAATATTATGATAGAAAACATGATATTATAAGCTTTTAAGTTATGTTATGTTTTATTACAATAAAATAGCATTATCTGATGTTGTAAATTATCACATGATGTTATTCGATGTATAATACATTATTCAATATAACTAAATTAGCATAATGGGAAAAAAGTATTGTAAGCTTTTAAGTTATATTAGGTTTTGTTACAATAAAATAACATTTTTCGATGTTGTTGATAATTGCATGATATAATTCGACTTACCTTTATCATTATTAAGTTATTCGATGTATGATATATTATTCAACTGTGATAATAGAACTTTTGTTTGATATTTCTGCCATTTGTTCTTAATACTTGATACATGCATTATTATTCCATGTTCAGTTATACTGACAGTACAATATTTAGCTTTATTACTTTCATGCTTTATTACTGAAAACTCGAAATTATAACACTTCATTGGATATTTAATGACGGTTGGATCGGGGAATCACCTGGAAATTCCCCTTCAGGTTTCAGGAACGTCCCCAGTTGTCTGAACAAGAGCTTTAGTCTCTCTAAAATGCTGTTTAACAAGCTTTAATCAGACTTCACAACTCTAAAACACTCAGACTTTTTAAATAAAATATTATTTTTTGCCTGATATACACAAATTTGCCACCTGATGGTCTACATGGCCTACTCTACACAAATTAGTGTGCATAACACTACTCATTCTTCAGCGAACACTAACGGCCGATTTCCATTTGACATCTTTTGTGCGCGCGGGCGTAGCGCCCAAGACTGAGCATTCGCAATTAAAATCAAGTGGTCTCGATTTTGCGTCCGCTGTGAGCGCCAGAAAGTTGATAGGGTCTCAACTTTTTTGTGCGCTCGGCCACTTGAAGAGCACTTGACTATGCATGCTCAGATTTGGGCGCTACGCCCGCGCGCACAGAAAATGTCAAATGGAGATCGGCCTTAAAGAGCCGGCCTGTGAACAATACGTGAACAGCACAGACATAAGCATAGGTGTTGCTTGATGATCTTCTACCCATTATTAAGGAATGTTTACCTACCAAGCACTTTATAACAGACCAGTAAACAGCAATCTTCTTTGGTTAATATCTCTTGTACCTAAATGGCCTAGAAATCAGAATACATTATGATCTTTACGACTGTGAAACAAGCTTTAAGCGTGAAACTCGGAGTAGCATCTTAAAACCGTCCTGTTCTATTAAACCAAAAGCATGTACAGCTCTACTTTTACGACATCGAACACTTTACGACAGACCAGATAACAGTAATCTTCTTCAGTCAATATGTCTTGTACATGAATTGTTTATAAACAAGCATACACAATGTCTGATGGTCACATTAAGCTCAGTGTGAACTCTCAGTGTAAACCGTCCTGTTCTATACATGTTTGTACGGCATCGAGTACTTCAAAACAGACCAGTTAGCAATAATCCTCTTCAATTAATATGTCTTGTACATGAATTGTTTATTAATAAGCATTCAAAATGCCTGGGGATCACGTTAAGCGTCAAACCCAGGGCTACAACTTAGAACCGTCCTGTTCTATACACCGCAACTTGTACAGTTTTCCCTACACGGCATCAAGCACTACATCCCAGACCAGTTGACTTTAATCTTCTTTAGTCAATATGTCTTGCACATGAATTGTTTATTAACAAGCATACACAACTCCTGGTGATCACATTAAGCTTAGTTGAAACCCAGAGTTGCGACTTAGAGCCGTCCTGTTCTACATATATTTGTACGGCAACGAGTACTTTAAAACAGACCAGTTATAGTCAATTTCATTAGTCAATATGCCTTTTATAGTGAGGGCAACTAATTTGCCTTGCACATAAAATTTATACTAATAAGCCTACACACATTGCCTGATAATGGCTTAAGCGTTAGACTCAAAGTTTCAACTTAGAACTGTCCTCTTCTACACACCAAAATTTGTACAGTCTATACGTCATCAAGTACAATAAAACAGACCAAATTTGGATTACATTTAATTTCATTATCCAACATGCTTTATATGTAAATAGTGTATAATAAAGTATTATAATTATAATAAATAATTTGTTTACAGTTGGCGTACTAGATGAAAGTCTAATAGCTATAAGGAAGCTAGTAAAGGTCAACTATTTATGAAGAATTAATATATAATGAATATATGTTACAATGTTAAAAATGTTTAGGGTATAATATTCTAAATAAAACCTAACCCAGTGTAACGATAAGGGTTCTTGTCATGACGGTGAAGAACCAGTTAATAAGCAGCTCGTTGATGGAGCGATGGGCTAGGCCAAAGGGCCTAAGCCCCGAACAAGTAACGCTCTAAAGATACACCTTTCTTTGAACTTAACTCTAATGATTCAACAGAAAGACTAATTTATATCGTGATCAACACATACTAATAAAATTAACGGAAGCTAATTAACAAGACAATACGAGCGTGATACTGCATGTTGAAAGACAAACACATTGCCTTAAAAAGGCGTTCGCTAACACAACAGGACTTATCAGAACATGTGACTTAAACACGCAACGGGAACATTCTAAATTGAATTAATATAAAATCCAAACCGTTACACCAGCAATAAATATTTTACATAATCTACAGTCGCATTCTACAGGGTGTGCTCTTGATTCTTTTTTAAATGTTGCCAATGATTGAGACTCTCTTATAATGTAAAGTAGTGTTTGCCACAGCTTTTGACAGTATGACTGTATTTGTGCGCCTATACTGACAGTATGTCATTGATCAATCTGCAACAGACAAGTTATTTCTTTGCTACATTGTGTCAACATAAACTGTTCTTGTTTCAGTGATCTGATTCATTATATCAAATTGTGCTATACAAATTCCCACCGTATTCCATTCTATAAATCATACCACATTGTACAATGCGTTCTAATTATTCCACAGTGTACCAGGTGAATTTTCCTACTGAGTCAATCATCCTCTTTTTACAGTAACATGGGCTCTGGCACAGAATGAAAAGTGGGGGGGGGCCAAGGGAAATTCTAACACCCATGACAAAAGATTTTGAAAAAGGCCTATTGTTTTGCAAAGAAGTAGGGGGTCCATGCCTCCCTTCGTAGAATCCAGTTATAGTCGCACCAAATTTTCCTGAAAATCTGTGGCAGTAAACGGAGTATGATTGTAAATGGGGTTTAATTGAACAGATTTGCGTATTTTGGCCTACATTTTATGTGGTTGTACACCAAAGTGTAACGTTAAGTGGAGTGACTATATACAAGTAGAGTCGATTGTGCTACTTTTCATAAGAGCATTGAGGCTGGCACGTGTTTGAACTGCGAGAAAGTATCAAAACAACTATGGACAGAGACCACAAATTTTGTAAACAAATGCAGTGCCATCTGAATG
The DNA here is from genome assembly GCF_013076305.1 of Rhopilema esculentum. Next base: position 2,069,367 of record NW_027019653.1, read on the forward strand.
AAATTCAGGTTGAAGGGGGGGGGGCTGTCCATTGTTTTCCCTCTCATTCAGCACACTGTTATAAAGGAAACATACCATAGTTTAACAATTGTTGGAGGGGATCCAGCCCCCCTCCCAGCCCCCCTGTTCCGACGGGCCTAAAATAGGCTATTGTAGTCTACAATCTAAAGTATACAAACATTAATCAACGTAAAAAAGGAACTCTGGCAACTCATGATCAGCGGTAACAAAATGGTATGCGCTGTCAGCTGACGTAAGACTGCTCCTTCGTTGCGTGCAGGAGTCGTATTGGAACGTGACAAATACATGTTCGTGCTTCCACTTCGCTCTGTGATTTGAATTACAGGAAATTCTATTATTGCAATTTATGTGACGTGATTCTTTCTCTGTTTTGTCGGCCCTTTTGTCCTTTCTTTGGTTTTATAATACAAGTGACCTTTGAGTTTTTCCAGACATTGATGCGGTAGTAAAGATATAGGTCAGCTAATTGGAATTGCTAAGGATGGACGGGGGTGGGGGCGGGGTTGCACTTCAAAAAGCCAGAAAACGTCAATAGAGTACTAAAGATTTATGACATGAATAATCTTTTTTTTAATATTGCTGACTTTTGACCAGTTAGCTTAAAATAATTGATTCTAGGCTTGGTTCATAATGTTATTAACAAAGATCAAATTGCAGTGATTTTTGGGGTGAAATAGCCTGTGCTGATTAGTCGTAAAATTTTAAACAATTTCTAACTGCATTTTGCATTCAAAATAAGTATTCAACGATCCTCTTTAGGATTATGTGATCCGAACTCGAAAATTCTAAAAAAAGATGATATTTGTTACATTAAAGTTATGAAGAGGAGGTTTTGCTATGTAGGGGTTCTTAGTTGACACAATGTCCAAAATTTTTAAACTTTCTTGTAAAGTGGGGCTTGGAGACCCTCCTTCAACACTATAGCTAGCAACATTATAGGCAACTTCAGGTTGTTTTGAGTCTTAGATTTCAAGTTACATTCATGTCCTCAGATGTTGCTTTCCCAGAACTGAGATAGCTGTTTGTTTTTGTTTTGAATATTTCAAGCAAGAGCAGCTGAAAGTTCGATGAATGAGCATATCTACTGCCAGCATTTGGTCGTAAATCGATTCAAATGCCATTTATGTTTTAAATTTGGATCATCAAGTCTGGAAGATCTTTGTAGGATACCTCAAAACAGTTGAATTTGTTGAAGCTAGCAAAATATGACTAGAAAAAGATCTAAATTTATCAACGGGCTACTAAATATTTTGCTGGTGCTTCAACCATTTTGATTGTATTTCGGCCAATTTTTGTAATCTTAACTCGAAAGGCCATTTCAAAGAAGCTATGTATAAAAAATTCAAAATCCGGGACTCCGTTCAAGAGGGATGTTCGCCATTATGGACTGAGACCGGGAACTGTGCATTTCTTAGGAGCTTTGGGGACTAGTTGCAATATTCACGTGATTTTGAAGATAATTCACCTGATTCAGAGTTTAATGAAAATCTGCTAGCAATTTATCAAAATTGGGCTGTATCTTGATGTATTTCATCAAATTTGTGTTAGCTTTAAATGTTTCAACATTTGAGAGACTATTTCTGCTTTAAACCTCTCTTTTCTCTAATATATTTCTGATTTAATCTCCTTCTTTCACACTTTTCATCGATATTTGCCAGGGCCCGCGCCACGAATTTGAAAGTGGGGGTGCCAAGGTTACAAATGTAGGGGGCAAGGCTTCTTACCCCATATACTACAGCTTTAAAACTACTTGCTTCGCAAAAAAGTGGGGGGTCATGTCCACCCCGCCCCTCCGGTGGTCCGGGCCCTGATTGCAGATTAAAGAAGTGAAATCTCTTCTAGGATAAGAAGTTTTTAAAATACGGAAATGCACAAAAGGAAAGTGTCGATATTTGCAATGAATCATGGCTTATTTTCATTTCTGGTAGTAATTCCGAGTTTATTCCCAACTTCCCAGAAATTATCTTGCATCTCCCTGCACAAACAAACTACAACAAAATTGTAGATTCACTTCCTTGAAATCTGAATTCTTGAAAGTTAGAATGTTTAACGGAGATTGCCAAGTTAATTATTTTGTAACCTTTCGCTTCATGTACTATTGGTGAGTTACTCACTCTCCCCACCAACCTCCCCTCCCTTCCAAAATAAGTAAAAGACTCCTGCGCAGCTTCGTAAATTTAACTCCTGCTAAATCTGAGTTTCTTGAATTTTAGATTGTATTACGAGAGCTCACAAGTCTTTATATAACCCTTTGTTTTTTTAGGTCTCCCTCCAAAAGCCTAACCTTCCCCCCCCCTCCCCGGAAATATTTGTAAAAAAATCCAACCGAATGGTTTTTTGAGATTTCTAGGAGGTTTCTTGAGTTTCTGAAAAATAAACTTAAGTAGATTTTGAAATGCGGATGGAATTTGCTGAATGACAATTTTGAGAAAATCTTCCTGCAGATGTATTTAATTTTGACATGAGTAATATGTTTCGAGCAATCTCCACACATTGAGATTCATGAGTAAGCAGTTTCGATTGACGATTCTAAAATAAACATGCCTGCAAAATATGTGCTAGGAATGTTTGGACAAGACTCTCTGGTTGCATTTATTGACATAACGAAGAGATCTTTATCTTTATCTATGAAATTCCTAAAATACGGGGCCTTTGACGACGGAGGAAGGGGGCATGGCTTCCAAAAGAGTATTTATATAAAATCTTTTGCTTTTGATCTTAAAATTACCCATTTTCCAATTTGTGTCGTATCCCATGAGTTGTGTTGTGAATTTTTGTTTACCCGATTCATGCGAAGTCAAAAATTGGTCCTGGGGCAGAGTTGGCTTTCCCACCATGTGATCGGAAATTCTAAGAGGGGCTTCCAAGTTCCATTTGCAATTTTCCTGATTTCCAGGTTGTGGGTGAGCAATCCTTTTTGCCAACAAGTCTGACAATTTTTCAACTAAGCACCGCTAGATACAAGAGAATGCTACACCCTTCACGTCCCCTATCGCATGGGCGCTTTGGGCAGTACCATTTTGATGATTTTGTGAAGTAAAGTCTTTGGCCCCACTACACTTTTTTTATAAGAACCAGTAAATTTAAGTTCAGGCTGTTCTTGGCTTGATCTGAGGCTGGATTGTTCTTAATTTGTTCTTAATCTAATAGGGTGTAACCTGTGCGAGTGCTAGCTTTTTCACTCTAGGGTGGTGAACAGGCCTTATTTACCAACTAAGTGAGCGAGACAGCCTTCATTTGCCAACAAGATTGAAAATTCATCGAGAAAGCACCCACACATGGCTAAAAATCCTCGTTATTGAGATAAAACGTTGTTCAAAACTGCATTTTACAGTAGCTCAGCCTCAGCTTGTTTTTGATTTGCTCTTAACTTTTGACCAGTTTTGAGTCTCGTAATCTTATAGAATATTTTTTATAAAAATGGGTCGAAGTTGCTGCTTTCAAATCTGATATCGACACTGCGATGTCCTGAAACATTTTTGCGGACACATTCGAGTACCTTGGTGGTAATGCAAAGAAAAAACATGACCTTGTCTTGTGATGCATTCGATTAATACCTAATCATTTTGTTTGCATTGCATATGTAGTCTGGCATCTGGTGTATCTGTATTTACCATGGTATTTACATTCTTTAGGAAGTGTGATAGAATAGCAAATTATGCAGACACCTCTGAGGACGACTTCTCGATGTATTTGTTCTACAAACAGGGAACCTTATTGCAAGCAATTATATGTCTCGTCGATGAATTGAGGTTCAAAGATTCTATTAGTTGAAAACAGTGGTGGCGCCAGGGGAGGGTTAGGGGGGCTACAGCCCCTCCGTCGAAAGCATCTAGCCCCCCCATCGGAGGAAATTTTAGGTTATTGTCGGAGCAAATTTGACAAAATAACGTACAAAAAATGCTTATTTTAGTCATTTTAGCCCCCCTGTCGGAAGCTTCAACCCCTCTGTCGGAAGATTTCTGGCGCCACCTCTGGTTGAAAATTAAATGTTTAGCCTGGAAAGACTGTATGGATGATAGCAGAAAGAAGATGATAAGCCGCTCGCCAACTTTACCCGAGAAATGACAATGAACTATGACAAAACAAGGAAATGCCGCATGGACTGCATATTCCACAGTTGCGGTGCTATCTACTGGGCGTTGGTTTAAGGGGGGGAGGGGTGACAAAACAAACGAACAATTTCAAGCCCTTTTTCTTTATCAATGTCCATATTCCATCATACATCGAATTACTTATTGCAATGTAAAAACATGTTCAGATTATGTTAAGGCCAAATCTATGTATAACTGTTAGCAAGGGACTAGCTAGCAGGGTGTTCAAGGGGTGTGGTAGCCTCATCCCTCCCCCCAAGTTCTTCATGAGTTGGTCAGTAAATCGTCAGTTGGTCCACAAAACTCTTAGTTGGTCAGTAAAATTGTCTATCTGTAAATTTTAATGCGTTTAAAGGCTCTTTGCGCAACCGGCATGCTTTGCGACTATAATTCAAAGAATCGGTCTAATATCGTACTGCATGAAAAGCATGCCGGTTGCGCAAGTGTCTTTAAGATCGGAACTCATCAAGAGCACTTTTCAAACGGTGTCGACCCCATTTTCACTACAACATTTTACATTTGTAGTTTGGGTCCACACCCGGGAAAACTAAATTTCGGCGGGTATTTAATCAAAATCTTTTAAGATTGTGCGACTGTTTAAAACCCTAAATAATAGACAATTGTCGAAAAAATGCGGTTTTATCTAAAAAGTTGAGCACAAAATATACCTATCTATTCCTATTCTAAAGTTACGCAATATAAAAACTTGTTGATTTTACGGAAGTTCTGTACACCTGCGGACGAACCAGCGATTCGTGTAGCTACACCATGTGTTTGGGCCTATTACCGATCTGAACAAAGATGTCTTCAAAACGTCGACACCTGATGCCAGTTTGTTTGTATCAATTTGTATGAACAACCAGTACAAAATTGATTTTCGTGCACTGCTTTACGCCGTGACTGTGCTTAATTAGATGTCTTCATTTGTCGGAACTTCAAGCCCTGTTCAAACTTCTGTTACATTTCACACGAAAAATTCCATGTTTGCGTGGGGTAAATTATTTTATGAAAATCTAAATTCCGTGGAAATGCGAGTCTCTTTACAGATCGCTGGAAATCCTTGCAAGAAATCTTTTACAGAATCGCTGGAAATCCTTGCAAGAAAATCAAATATGAAATGAATTCCTTTCAAAGCTGTGTCAAAAACAGCAAAAAATAACGAAAAGAATCCAAAATTAAACCTTCTATTCAAAAGAAAATAGAATTAGGTAAAGATGAATTCAAGGGACAGAGAAAAAGGGGAAGACAACTAAAAAAATGATCAAATCACTCAACTTTGCTTATTATCAAGGGTAATATAACCTTCGGTATATTTGTTGTACAACAAGGTGCAGTCTTTGGGCCCATTATATTTATCATACACGTCAACAATCCTTCGCGCATGCCCTTTGACTGTTAGCGTAAATAGAGTGATAACGTGTTGATGTCATATTTCAAATCTTAAGGTTTTCTTTAAATTATTCACTATTTAATCTGAAGGTATATTTTCTTAAAGTTCTTCAAGAGTTGAAGCAGTTAAAGCTAACACAAATTGGCTGAGATACTTCAAGATACAGCCAAATTATGATAAATTGCTAGCAAATTTTCATTAGACTCTGCTCTCCTTTGGAACGGAAAGTAAAGTTTGCACGCAGGCTACTAAAACACGTAAATTACTTTCAAAATCACGTGAATATCGCAACTAGTCCCCAAGCTCCTAGGAAATGCACAGTTCCCGGTCTCAGTCCATAATGGCGAACATCCCTTTAGAACGGAGTCCCGGATATTGAAGCCTCTGACAAGTTCATCAGAGCTTCCACTATGCCATAAATCAAGCCTTTTTCTCAATTTCTCCCAATGGTCTTTGCTTTTCGATTTTTTGCTAGGTTTCTGATGCAAAAGTGATGGCATAATCATCATTGCTTTTAATGCAATCAGATGTAACGGACCATCATCAACAAATTCAGTTACTAGTCTACAGCATTCTTCATTAATAAAGCAATGTAGTCAAAATGATTGAAGCACCATGAGCCAAGCAAGCAAAAATTTCAGTATCCCGTTGATAAATTTAGATCTTTTTCTAGTCATATTTTGCTAGCTTCAACAAATTCAACTGTTTTGAGGTATCCTACAAAGATCTTCCAGACTTGATGATCCAAATTTAAAACATAAATGGCATTTGAATCGATTTACGACCAATTGCTGGCAGTAGATACGCTCATTCAAAGAACTTTCAGCTGCTCTTACTTGCAATATTCAAAACAAAGGCAAACAACTATCTCAGTTCTGGGAAAGCAACATCTGAGGACATGAATGTAACTTGAAATCAAGACCCAGAACAGCCTGAAGTTGCCATTGATAAGAACTACAGGCAGGCACCGCGCAGCCATTGGGCTAGCAGGGGCTATAGCCCCTCCACTATCTTGCAATAACATACTAGAAAAATTTTTACTTTAGAAAAAAAGTTTACTAACTTTGATCTAACGTAACATTGGATAGTATACTCCTAAGTAATAGCAGTTCTTCTTGACTGCGAACCCTTTTTGTTCATTTTTTACGTGTTTTTCTTGATGGTTTATTATCCCCAAGCTAATTTTATCTATTTTTATAGCTATTGAAATCTTTTTTGAACCAGACTGTTGATAAAACCCCAGTAGAAATAGGCCAGTCTTTTCTGAAAGGGGCGTTTTCCGGCGTTCTAGAGGGCGTGGCCTCAAACAATTTCGGTCACGTCCTTTTCAGCCCTCCCACATTTAGACTGGTGCACGGTCCATGACTACAGGCCATGACATTGATGCAGCCAGAAGTAGTTAAAATATTGGGAGATACTTGGTGGCGTAACGCAGTTTAGTGAACATCAACTCGATAAATAAGGGCTTTCTTACAAACGGTGCCCAAATATTATTTTTATATCCATGTTTTTAAGACTTCACTCAAATGCAACTACTTTTCAAAATCTTCCAAGACTCTTCAATTGAAGTTTTTATGTTTTATGTATAATATTTTGTAATCAGAGCTTAGCATTTGTTATTTAATTGTTATCATTTTGCTTCTATTTTTATTAATAGAGAGTGCGGGAAAATAACCGACCCGAGCGAGGCTCGAACTCACGACCCCTGACTTTGTACGTCAAGTGCTCTACCGCTGAGCTATTCTATTTTTATTTATTTTTTATATTTTTGTGACAGATTTGTTTACGTTAGGTCCATTTTACAGGATAATAGCAGGAACTTCTAGAGTTCTCTTTGCAAGGGAGTATTTGTCGATCCTACTTCCTGGCTGGGGTAGGGGTACACATTTGTTGTTGTAGGAGAGGGTTAAGGGTTAGGGGAGGGGAAGGGGTGGATAGGGAGGGGGAGAGGATTTTTTTGGGAATATAATAAAAACTTTCTGATACACGATTAGGAATAGGGGGCACTTCTCTTGTGACGACACAAAATACACTAGTGGGTTCACACCACTCCCCCTTTCCCCTCCCCCTCCCCCTTTTTATTTTCCTGGGGTTTATATTCTTATGGGGGTAACTGAGTGGTGTGTTGATGGCAAATTATGATTTCGTTGTTGCTAAAGGTAAAAGCTATGAGCTAACTAACGCCAACATATAAAATAACTGATTACAATTTCAACATTAAAATACTAATTATAAATAAAATACAATACTAAAACCTAAATTTTTTTTATCTTTCAAATTACAATGCAAACTTCAAAGAACCTAGATTTTTTATGGAAACTTTGCACAATTTGCAAATGCAACTTTTTCCCTGCCAAAATTTTCTTCGTTTTTTAAGCTCAGGTAGTGTGGAGATATCATGCTAAAAACAAAGCAAGACGATTTATTACATTGTTTCAAGCGAGGGGCAAATCACTCTAAGAAAATCTCGTACACCTTTTGTGAAAATCCTATTGTTTTATCTGAAAATCCTCGGAAATCCTTTTGTTTTAGGGGAAAATCTCGTACGCTATTTGCAAGAGTGAATCGCTCCTTGGTTTCAAGTACATTTTCGAAGTTGGTGGGGAGGGGGAGCTGAAGCCCCCGTTGCCCCCCTCTGAGGTCCCAGGGTCTTTACTTTCGATAACTGTAGATGATTCTTGTTCCTCAGAGTATAGTTACTGTCGTTCTCAATGAAATTTCTTTTACGAAAGTTGGATTCAAATTAAGTTCTTGGTTTTATACACTTCAATCATTGGCAGTGGCAGTTGCAGATTGCAGTAACATTGCAATGATGAACAGTTGAATTTTTTCAGTATTTTTTGCAATTCTACATTTAAACAGAGTTCAATGAAACTGAGTTTAAATGAGTGGAAGTTAATCTCAGAGCCTAGAATTCATGGCGGTCACGGAAAAAATGGGACTTACTCATTCGTGAGGGGACTTAGGCCCCTGAGCCTCCTAATTCTACACCTCACAGTGCCGTTTGAACGGAGTTCACTTAGGGGGGCTGCCCATTATATTTCTTCTCATTCATTACGCTGTTAAAAAGGAAATATACTACAGTTTGACAATTATTTGGGGGGCTCCAGCCCCCCAGCTTCCCATACTCTGGTCCCGACGGCCCTGCCTCAGGCTAGCGCTAACGGGGGGTAAACCGCCACCGGCTGCAACGCTTCTGCAACTGAGTTGAATCCCTCTTATGACGTCATCAAGATAATCAGCATTCGAAATCTCACTCAATCGAATTATCCTGACATGTTTTCCAGGCAAGCCTCGCTGAAAATAAAAGGACGGATGTCTTAATAATTTCCGAGATCCCTTATTTTACTGGATTTTTCAATCATACGATTTGGCGAGAATTATTTTGTAAGAGAAGGAAAGATAATTGTTATCTGAACAGGGTGTAACTGCACGCGTACAAGCAAATTCCCAACAGCCAGAAGTCAGTCTCCCAAGGGTGGGAGGGGGTTACATGTTCCCGAGTTACCTTGGAACAAAAAAATAATCAAAGTTCCCGTGTTACTGTTGAAAAATAAAAAGTGTTACTTTCAACTAGTAATAATGTTCCTATGTTTCCAATGAAAAGTTTAAGTGGTTCCCATGTTCCTGTACCATTTTTAGCCACGTTCCTTTGTTCCCGGAAATCCCTGGTAGGTTCTTAGTGGTGTGGGAGCCAGGGTGCTATTGGCACGAGGTCCTACTTCTTCCCAGCAACAATGTTTGATCCCCTTTTTAAAAATTTGCCCCATTATCTCAAAATTGCCCCGTTTGCGGGTTCTCATAATTTAAATATCATCACCCTTTTTATACCCTCAAACATACCTACCCCCCTGCCAGAAGTCACAGTAGGCAAATATAGGGTCCAAGGCGTGGCCAAGGGAAATTTATTATCCTTAATATTGGCATTAGATAACGCCCCCATTTTACAATTATAATAGATTGTACATTAGTAAGTCGTATTTTGGAAATATTTACTCATGGAAGTAATCGCTTTGAAATGATGTGGAAACTGGATTTAACAAAAAAGTGCGCTTCTGTTATTAGAAAGGGGGTTTGTCTGAAGTGAATATTATCCCGGGGGCAACGCCATTCCAAGGTCCCTTACTCCCGGCCTCCATTGGTATGGTCAAAAATCGTATTGTATAAGGGGTAAGTATCAGGCACCGCGGAGGAAGGGGGCTGGGGGGGCTTTAGCAAAAAATGCCAAATATTAAGTATCAAACTACCAGAAAGCCTCTTTTTATACGGTTTTAGCCCCCCAACTTTTTTAGACCCCCCACTTTTTTCAACGCTCCGCGGTGCCTGGTGAGTATCGCGCAATGCTGGGGGCTAAAACCGAAAATTGGCTTCAGCAACGATAAGTTCTCGTAAAACGTATAGTTCTAGAAATTTTCGAAAGATCAAAGCCTAGCTCTTACATCAAAAATCAAAAATGTACCTTGCCCCATGTCCCTCATTTCCCCCAGGTGGCGCTGTTGTTAGGGGCTGCTGTTGATGACATAAACGCCTTGCAAGGGTTCCTGCTACGGGCCACCCAACGTTTACTAATCCCCCTGTAATTTGCTGACTAATTTCAAAATGGCAAAGGTATTTCTGCAGCGACCGTTTTTGAATTGTTCATGCAGACGTCGTCAAATTGGGCTTGGAATACACTTCCAATAATATAATTGTTGCTACTAGCAGTTGTTAAGATGAATTAAAATACAATAAAACAAAAAGAACCACAGAGGTAGATGAGAATATCCTAGCTCTTGCTAAAAATACTTGAAATTCTCTAAAAATGCATTGCAATATCAATCCTTTAATTGTAATAGAATATCGCTTTGTTATTGGAATGACCTGTTTCCGCTAGCCTCCTTTTGTATTTCGGTAGTTAATGTCTATTTCCGGAAGAGGTAACGCCCACTAATAGAATTGCTGATTTATAACATTTTTTGTTTTTCGATATTTATCAGAAAATGAAAACGATAGAGGCTCTTTCTCTGAAATTTGAACAATTTTTTTGCGGTACAGAATTTGAAAATGGCTTTGAAAGAAAGCAAACATTTTACAACATTTAACAAAAGCTTTTTCGTCTGACACTCCTCAGAGCATAGAACGTCAGAATAAGGTTCCGAAAGAACACGATGAAAAATATATACCCAGTTGTGGATCGAATAGGCCATTCAGAAAAACCTAAGCACAAGACCGGTACAGTTGACCAATCAGTGCCGCAAACCTAAAGAAAAATTACCACTGGAGTCCAAGAGAGAAAACGAACTTCTTCTGTCTACACAATAGCGGCTTTTTCGTTTTTATGTAGATCGTTTTCAAAACTGCTCGATGGAAAGACGACCGGGCTCTGCCAATTATCCGAAACATGTCGTCATTATAGAGTTTTGCACAATCTGGGTTGTCTAAAAGATGTTGACCGATGGCAGAATCACTTGTTTTAACAGTGTTTCTAGACCTACAAGATCGAGGAGGCTGTTCTCTTTGAGGGGCAGTTTTCTTTCTTATGTTGGAAGGAACTTTGAAATTTGAAATCTGAAATTTGGTGTTGGTTTCAAATGAACCAAACGAAAGTAACTGTAGAAGCATTGTTGTAAGATACAATCTTCAAGAAACTGAACCCGGAAAGGCCAAAAGGACATGAAATTTATAACGTCATAATACTGATCACCCTTAACTTTAAGAAACTTCATAAAAATGGGATGAAAGCATTTCCTATGAATAATTAGGTAAAAACCCTACCAAAAGTCTTGGAGCCCTGACGTCAATTTTCAAGAGCAAATTCAGTCACCCCCTCCCCCTTTGGGAGCAATTTTGGATTTCTCTAAAACAAGGTAGGGGATCGGGTTTTTTCTTTATCATATTTGCTATGTAACTTGTATAATATTTGCCTACTGTCAACATTTTTCTGTACTATGAGGAAGGTTGAAGGAAATAGTTAAATGAAAAATAGAAAATACAACGAAAATTGCCAGGTTTTTCAAGTTATTTCGGAGGAACCTTTACATATTTCTTGCTCGATTGACATGTGTGTGATATAGAAAAAGCATAATATGTTCATTGCAACAGTTTTGAGTTTCGTGTTCTTATGAAAAAAGAGACTTGGCAATTCTTGTAGTCGTGTGCTCGCAGTTGATCAGCTAAAATCTACCATACCTGGGTATAAAACTATTTCGTAGCTAAACATTTTCGATCTATGTTCTGACCCAGAAGAGTGTCAAACGAATAAAAAGTTCAAATTCCAGAAATTCCAGAAATTCTTTTTGAAATTACGTCATCATTCAGCCAATCTTCATTATTGCTGTTGCGGCTGCCTCGACTGGCTCGTCATCTAGAAACAGACAGTTTGTTTATGGTAACAACTTGGCGACAAAATACCTCGGCACCAAACAATTTTACCTCACTGTAATGCATTCATTTATACCACAATTCCTTGAATTCTTAGAAGAAAAGTCATATCCACTTCTGGCAATCCGGTTGCAGAAATACTCAGATTATTAAGGCGTGTTATATCAGATAAAAGCGCGCGGCTTAGAGGCACCGCTCGGATTAAACCTGACATAACTTAAACTCCAGATGTATAAGGCTTTTTTGCGTTTAACTAGAAAACCTTCTCCTTCACTTTCCTATGAGATTGGTTCAAAGGTCCATAAATACTTTCTGTAGAAAACTTTCTATCTTTCCCGATGTCAAAACCCCGTGAATCAATCTTTCGCGCTAACCCAAGAGATAATTTGTTCACCCAATCGTTTTGGGTACTAGGGCTGTCCTATATTTGCATTTACTACTAGAAGTATATTAGGTCATAGTCTGTTCTCGCGATGTGACCACACCTCGTGATTCATACGCCTGGAGCAGGGGTGTGAGGGTTGTGGCACCCCCCAATATTCTTTTGGGGAGAAATGAAGTGAAATTTTGTTTTCCTATTATCCTCGCTTCACTATGATCGCTGCTTGACAGAAAAAAGCAAGGGAAAGTTTAAGATAAAACGGAAACTACGTTTAAGGTTATCTGGAAACTAAATGCAAAATAGAAAGGATTTGACAATAAAAGCTTTCTCTATTCGCAAAATGAATAAACTGAAAACGATTTTAATTTGGTAAATAACATTTCAAAACAAGATGAAACGAAAACAGCATCATTAATTTCAAAGCACCATTGCTAAGATATTGAGTTACATTGTTAAGCTTTATTAAGAAACGTCAATGGAATATTACAATTAAACGGGGTCTCCCATCGAACAAGACGAGTTCGAGGCACTGGGAAACTGCGAAAGAGGACGTGAATTGGCGGAAATACTGGTATCATTACAAAAGATGGAAACATCACTGCAAAGAGAACCATTCTCGACCTTGTGCTGTTCTGATAACCATGTTCGTTCCCAGCCTGTGTATCTATTATTTATCACTGTTAATCATATTTTTCTCATCCTTATTCTTTGTGATTTATTTCCTGCATGAGAGATATGACCCTATCTGCATGTCTGTTTTGTTTTGGATGTGGTAATGCTCTACCATTTCCTAACTCATTAACTCTCTTCCTTTTTCTTCTAGCCACTGGATTTTCCTTAATTTTGTCCAACAAAAGACGCTTCAGTATTAAAATATTTTCTCAGATGTATAGAAGAAGAAGAAATGTGAGTCAAAATTGTTTATTACATTTCAAAAATTGCAATTTGTAAAAATGTGCGTTTGCATTTTGCAATCCCAGAGAAATTTCTTGATCCAAGAAGAATGATAAACGATACATAATTTTAGCAAGCAATTAGCCCTAGCATTCTAGGCCATTAATCATAGATCCAAAAACCAAGGTGTCTAAAGGGCACCTTATTAATTTGAACCCTATTTTAGTTCGATATTTCTTGGCCTCTTTCAGGGCCCGCGCCACTGACCCTAAACTGGAGGGGCCAACAATGCAGGGCCTACGCCACCACTTTTTTGCGAAGCAAGTAGTTTCAAAGCTGCAGAAATAACAGGGGAAAAGCTTTTTTCCCCTACTTTTGCTAGCCATAGCCCCTCAACTTTCAAATTCGAGGCTTTGGCCCTGCAATGTAAAGAAAGGTTTCCTCCTCCAGCTCCAATTCTGGCAAACATTTTTCTGACGCTGTTTTACTTGTGGACTCAATTTCAATGTATTTGCTGTTATCTAAATGGACTTTTGTAGATAATCTGAACAGATTTTGGACATTTATTTAGCAAATGGGGAGGCCATGGCCCTCTGGTCATCCTGTGACGTAGGACTTTCCTTTTCACATTGCCAATTTTTTATTATATCTAGGCTTCATTTAAAATGTTTGTGTAGAAATGCTACTCGTCTCCATAATTGATACTGCTTTATTGGTGTGAATCTGAGTTTCGAGTCCCTACTACGAAGAAACTTTCACATGGAGAGTGGAGAGTTGCCAACTTTCTATACCCCAAGATGTAGGAGTCACGGGGTGTGGTCATATCGAGAGGAAGTATTAAGGCACTGCTCGACAGGCACAACTTTTACGTAGCATCCGGACACTAGATAAGAGCAAGCCGGAATGCAAATACAATACAATGCAGATGATTCCGGCTGTCGAAACGGTTAAGTGTGGCACCGAATCCTCAAATGATTGTATTCGTGCCTATGTTTTACAGATTCTATCGCAAATGGTCAGAACTGATCCAGTTTTGTTTTTCAATCACATGAAACTTTTTTTAATAGATGCAAACATCGCTTGGCCTAACATAGAAAAGCATCATCTTTCTTCAAACCTTTTTACCCATTTAATAACACCCATTTCTCGTCATGTTTCACTGATTTTTCCAGCAGTCAGTAGTACTAAAACGAGTAACATTTATATAAAAGATCTTGAGTTGCACTAAATTAATAAGGAGCAAACAACCATCCCTGTGGTACAACACATTTTTTATACTTGTATTCCTCCATTTCCGTGAGATTCAAGAAGTTTTTCTTGTAAATTTTCTTTATTTTATGAAGTTTGTTACTTTCTGTGCGATTTAAATGCCACATTAAAGTAACATTTTTATAATGATACTTGACATGCCCATCGAGGTTTTACAAAGTCTGACAAATTTTCAATTGCATCCCCTCTTCCGTATCAAAATTTTGTTTCATTTTGTTTCAATAGCCTGACTGCCGTCCGATAGCTTTTGTTAATAGTTAACTCTTCAATCATAATGGTTTTGGTAAAGAGAGAGGCCAGTACCTGCTAGCTGCGTCACAGTCCACACGTAAACAGGACTTATGGTTTGTGATTCAGTGTTTTTCACTCTTCTTACCGGAAACTTCAACTTCAACAACCACGTTTAAGAAATGCGCTATTTTAAAGGCGATAGATACACTTTCTGGATGTCCGTCAATTGATAAACTCCTGTTTCCAGCCTCGATTAACTATATTATCAGAGCATGACCAAAACTTCTCTAAATGTTCTTGAGTCTCTGAACATATTTGAAATTTGCCTTTGTGTTTTCTCATTCCTAATAAATAAAGGGAAAACCAGTAAAAAAGTAATGTCTGAAAAGTGTGTCATAGAAATGTTGTTAAAGTAACTGTTTTAACGTTAAATTGGATTTGTTTCTTTTATCGAGTTTCACTTTTTAGAGAATGGTCTCTATCGCACTTAGAAAACTTTTCTCCTTTGCTACTTGCCTAAAGGATCATCCACTTATTTCACCCTAGGGTAAAAGATCCTTATGATAACCCTTTTTTCAAAAGTTTTATACGCTTACAAATTTTTGCTAGTCATAAAACATCTTCCTTTACAAAACAGGATCCTGAAATTGTCACAGATAACAACAGAATTCAGGAAAATGGAAAACTCTTTCTGTAAAAGGACAAAGCAATGCATTTATTCCACAAAACAGTATTTTGTTTAGTAGTTCATATTTTGTCAAGACTCAAATCCATGACCCCTTTCAGTTGGCACCAAATCCTCTATCCCCTTTCCATTCTACCTGTACACCCAAACGCTTGCCCCCTTTCTGCGACTCCTAATTATAAGTAGAAGGGACAGCAATCTTGTAATCAAGCCTACAGAAGCAAGCTAGCTTATAATATCCTCTCTGAAATATCTTCATGTTCCAAAATTGCTCTTATTTTTCGGAAAATCGTGTCTCTATGATTTTATGAAGTTTGTTCTTTTAAAGAAAAGGAGAGTGGTCAAATAGGTGATTAAATAGGGTGCGGGGATGGCTCAGTGGTTAGAGGCACTGATTACAGACCCAATGGTCCGTGGTTCGAGTCCCTGGCATGACCAAACTTTCATTCAGAGTGGGGAGAGTCGCCGGCTCTCTGTAATTCCAGGCATAGGAATCACGAGGTGTGGTCACATCAAGAGGAAGGACCAGGACACTGCTCGATAAGCATAACTTCTCAATGCCCTAAAACTACCTTCGGATGCTAGGCAGAAACAAATCAAATCAAAAATCAAACATACACTCTCTTTTTCACAAGAACCAGTAAATTTAAGTTCAGGTTGACTGTTCTTTATTTTTTTCGAAAATCTGAGGGTGTAAGCAGTGCTATTGCTAGCTTGTTCGCTCTAAAGAGGTGTTCAGGCCTCATTTGCCAACAAAGTGAGTGAAACAGCCTTAATTTGCTGAAAAATTTGAATATTCACCAAAAAAAGCACCCACACATCGCTAAAAATCCTCGATTTTGAGAAAAAACGTTGTTCAAAATTGCATTTTGCAGAAGTTCAGCCTCAGCTTGTTCTAAATTTGTTCTTAACTTTTGACCAATTTTGAGGCTCGTGTTCTTATAAAATTGTTCTTATAAAAAAGAGAGTGTATTGTGAGAGCCCATGGCCCCTACGAAGGCATCGTCATGGTTTTAGAGAATGATACCCCCTGTTCAGTTCCCACTCTCTCTTTTACCAGAACAATGGCGAAACAAAAGGACATAAAGAGGATCTTACATCCCCCGTTGTGTTTTAATATCTGTATTTGCTTTTGGGTGAAGTTTCATGAAATTGCAGATAAAACTTCATTGCGATCTTGAAGGGTGAACGTGTGAATACCGCGGGAAGTAACTTACACATCACAGGCCTATTAACATCACAGATACACTAAAGATGGAGAGAGTAGTAGCTGGACTTCTACTTTTATTCTTTTTATCAAGTAAGTTGCGAAATATTTTGTTAATTAATTACCTAAACTTCGTTATCCTACAGTAGGAAGTGCACTTTTACCATTAAAATACTCTTTAAAATCTCGTGATATATTTAGGCCCATCGTTTTAAATGGGCTTCGGTGGTAAATGTCATTTAATTTTAGAGAAAACATGTTTAAAAGGAAAGTTTGTAGGACGATAAAGTAATTAAGAATGATTTTGGTGATTTTAATAAGCTTGTAAAGTTTGCTGAAGTAATTTGAGTTGTACTTTGTGGGTTTATTTGAAATTGGGAGTCAAACCTCGAAGAATTAGCATGGAGCTTTAAACTGTTCTAGAGAAGAAAATTAACAAAGTTTCTAAAAGAAGTTAATAATTAATGGTCAATTAGCATTTTCTTGAAAATTGACATATTTTCATGAATAATTGATAGTACCTAATGATTTGTTTCTAGAAAGATCGAGGTTAACGATGAGTCGGTGTGAGAAATTATGAATTCTTTAGGAAAAGTTGAATGAAATTTTAGAAAAAGAGAGGAAACATTATGAATGAGGGAAACATCTGTTTGAATTTTACACAATGCAACCAGGAATTCAGATTGAATTTCATAAACGATAAGATCTTTCCGCCAATTTATCTTCAAGTTACCATCGTAATCTAAATCGTGGAAAAAAGTTACGAGCTTTGAAACAAATAAACGTTTTACACAACCATGTTAAATGTTTTATTATGTTAAATAAATTGCTTTTATTACTATGTCAATTTATGTTTTTCCCTTGATGTTTTGCGATATACTAATATTTTATGAAAACAAACAAAACAATAAGAGAAAACCGCTTTATAATAAACAAAAGAAGAATATTTTCAAATATTTGTTTTTTGATTAGTTAATCGAAAGAAGCATTCAAGGTAATCGAGTTTGTGAGTTGAAAAGTTTGCCAACAAAATACCAGACAAGGAATGCAATCTTTAATGTTGTTTGAATGGTCGAGAAACTTTAATGTTATTTAAATGCTCTGTTTTCTTATGATTTCAAACTTCATAACTAGTAAATTTACTTTGAGTCTTATCTATTAGTTCATTGACAAATTCGTTTATATTGTCATATAATATGTGACATTTGTCATGTGTCACTCTGAAACCTTTCAACAGAAAATTCTTGACTTATCAACGTTTTAAGTTGCCCCGACAAAATTAAGAAATAAATATATCCTTTAGATTTTAGATTGTTACCATGGATTAACATGTTCTTATGGGTAATTTTCTGAGAGTCTTAAAGAAGTAAATGAGGTTTTATTTATTAGTAAGATAATAATATCACTGTGAGTTACCAAAGCATTAATTTGAAGAAAGAAACTCATCAAGACTTTTTCATGCTCTGTGCAAGGATTTGAATCTAAAACTTTGCATTGAATAAAGACTGAAAAATTTTCTCAAAATTTTTGAAAATGTTGACATAGATACCAAAGAATTGATAAAATCAGTTTTTTGTCAACAAGGTATATACTTCAAAACAGAAGTCTCATGATTTTCATAAACGAATGAAAAAACTGTTTTACCAGGTTTTTATTAATTGCTCTTTGTTGTTTGCAAATGCATTTTTTTGCACCTGGATTAAAATTTGTTAACAACGCTTGATTTTTTTGCAATATTCTATACCAAAATAACTATCGAGCAGTGTGTCTCTATGAAATTCGGAAAGTATCTGCGTAGCCATTCAACATTTTGGCCCCTAAAGTGTGTCAAGCAACTTTTCTAACTTGTTAAAGAAACATTATATATATTTTATGTCTCTTTCCTCAACCATTTTTCTTTCCTCCAGTTCTTTTTCATATTAAGTAGCTGTTTACATTTGTGTTCCAGTATAAGGAATGAAAAAACTAGTACACTTTGATTGGTGCTTATCACAGAAAGCGAATCATTACATAGATGCATTTAGATTGCTAAATGCAAGCAGAATTTTAATAGCATTATAACTGTTTCAACATCTAGCAAAAAAAACCTCAACTATTTCCATTAATGGGCAGATAAGTGTCTTTTGGTAGATTTACTTTGAGCAGTTTCCTTTGAGGTCTGGTTTCTGCTTTGTGGCAAGGGCCTTTGGTATAAAGAAATTAGTTTGTCTGCCTCCTTGCAAAGAAAAAAATGACCCGGTGTTTAGTTCTATGACTAAATACTTTGCCCCTCATTGGAAGACTCATTCCGTAACATTAACAAGCTCTTTATCTAATTTAGGCATTAACAAGCTCTTTATCTGGATTCAAATAAAAAGTTCTTAAAATTGATTTTTTATATTCCTTTATTGAAAAGATTGTTGATTTTCAGATATAAGAAATACTTAGCTGAATTTACTTTATGCCAAATTTTATAAGTTTATGTTGTATTTTCAGCTCTTTATTATATTGTTTCTGTTTTAGAGTCCGTTGAAAGAAAAATTCACATGATATTGAGTTGAAATATGTTACAATGTTCTGTTTATCAGTTCGCTTATAGATGTAATATTTTACAAAGATTTTTGGTAAAGCTGCTAAATATTGGGTTTAAAAAAAACTGTTAAAAGTTAACTAACTTATAAGGTATATCTAAACAATGAGAACATAAAAAATGTTTCCTTATATACATAATTTGTAGGAATGTATGTTTAAAATTCTTAGAAAAAGTTTATATAAAAACTTTAATTCTCAGAATTGAGATATGTTCCCTTGCTTTTGTATTTGGGATTAATGTAACTGGGTTATGTCCTAACATGCGAGAAATTACATCATACTATTGGGAAACGTAAACTCTAATCAAATGATCAAAGATTTTCGAAATTAAAAACTTCAGAATTAGTACTATGTATTTGTTTTCCATTCGATAAGGTCAAGTTTTATGTTGGTTGTTCATCTTGCAAATTAGAAGACAATTTTTATGATTCTCTATAGTTTGAGAAATTTAAATTCACCAACTTTATACCGGAGAAGGTGAAAAAGTTTTTCAGCTATCTCATTTCATGTTACAAAGCCAGCATTTTAGAAATTTCTTTCCCTTTCTGCCTATCTCCAAAAATATTCCAAAGATTCAGCTAATCTCTCACACCAAATTCCTTTTCTAAAATTCTTCATTTGGGAATCATGTTACATTACCACGAGAATGCCCTGAGCAGATTTTGCTCAATAGATGACATCTTCTATTGCCATTAGAGAAAAGAATCTGTTTCCGTTTGAGTAATATAAGGTAATTGAATTTGGTTTCATTACCAAGACAAAATTTCTTTAATGTGATGACTCTGATGGGAATGTTTTCAAATATTTCCTGGTTACTGTCATTTCGTTTGAAATCCAGGCATTCATAGTTCCGTGTTAGGTTTGCCAATTTTTTCTCTTCAAATTAGCCGAAAACGGTAAATAGCATTGGAATCTTCATGTTGTCCAATTATGTCCGTGTCAAGAAATTTAACTTCCTTTAGACAACCAGGCTGTGAATTAGGCAGATTTCAATATTTAGATTTTCCTGCGAATTTCACTTGTAAAATTTCACTGCAGCAGCAAATTCCGGTGAGGAAGTTTTAAGAAATATATAAATGGCTTTGAAAAAAGCAAACATTTAGTAAACTAATTGGTCAACCTATACAGTCATGTGCTCGTGTTTTTTGATTGGCCTATTTCGATCACAACTGGGTATATATATTTCTTACCGTAGAGTTTTCGATCTATGTTCTGACGTTTTAAACTCTGAAGAGTGTCAGACTTAAAGCTCTAGTTTACTAAATGTTTGCTTTTTCAAAGCCATTTACAAGTTTTGTACCACCAAAAGATTGTTTAAATATATAAATATTCAAAACGTTAAATCTCGGAGCTGAACTGTTCAAACGACATAAAGTTTTCACGAAAGACTAATTTCAGCATGATGATTTAAAAACTGGAAACCATTTTTGAAAAATATCTTTAGATAACGAGATAAGAAATTGATAACGTCAACTTTGTACCGGGAATTGAAACTTGGGCCCAATTATAGAAATATATCCGCTATAATACGATACGTATTATAAAGATTTTGTTGTCATGGTAACAGCTCGCATTAATGGAGGCAAGCCAGAGGCAGTCTTGTTCAAACACGTCTAGCCCAAACATTCCTAGCACATATTTTGCAGGCATGTTTATTTTAGAATCGTCAATCGAAACTGCTTACTCATGAATCTCAATGTGTGGAGATTGCTCGAAACATATTACTCATATCAAAATCAAATATCTCTGCCGGAAGTTTCATGCCAAGCAGCAATTTCCATCCGCATTTCAAAATTTACGAGTTTTTTTCAGAAACTCAGGAAGCTTTTGTATTTCAAGGAACTGAATACACAGAATTTCGTTTGTTCTTGATTTTTTTGGGAGAGGAAGAAGGTGGATGTGAATAAAGAAATCCTACCAGAACCGATAAAGTTATCAAAGAAAGAACTTTTCAACTTTTATAGCATTCAAGAAGAAAATTTACTTTTCTTCAACGCTAAGTTTCTTGATATTTCTCCACCATATTGAAAGTTTCTTAATACACTAACAACCCCAGTTCTTGAGTATAAAAGGTTTTATATTATGTAATGAAATGCAACTAGCAAAGATTATAATTTTAAACATCCCGAAAAACACCCGATTTTCTCCAACCGTGATTTTTAGTCTTTTGCTGTTAGAAGGGATCTCATTTTCGTCAAGAAAATTTGCCAATCAAACATTTTTAGGGGTGATTTTTCATATAAAATGGGGATTGCCTTATAGTCAATTTTCTACACCCCTTGTTACTAGAGTTTATTGAGGGCTTAGAGTTATTCTTTTGCCTGGTATTAAACTCGAAGCTATGAAATCTGAACGAAAGGCGATTTTTCCTATTCCACGAACACTCCACGAGGAGCTTTGACCCCCTTGTTTTATGAAATTCAAACTGGACCCCCGTGCTTTTAATTCCATTACAGTTACAACCACATCTCTATGGTTACAACTCACATACATCCACGCCTCCCATGAATTAAAAAGAATTCGAAAATGAGGCTCCCTGTCAAACGCCTCCACTCTTTGCATTGTTGCTAGGCAATTCCAAAATGGCCTTTTATTTTAAATCTTTTTTTCTTTCTAACAGAAAACGAAGCAAGAGGCTTCTTGTGTGGGTGGCCCTTTTTTCGTATCTTTTTGGGTCCTTTCAATTATATTGCTCAAAGAAAAAGCAATAAAATCATTCTAAAATGGGAATTAATCGCTTAATTCGAGTTAATACCCGCGGGAAATGTGCGCAGATTCCCCTTCTTCGGGTTGTCCCTCACGTATATCCTTAGTAGGCTGTCAATATCAAATCACTTCAGCTATTCGCAATTACCTTGTGGTGTTTTCTACGAGACCTTGCCCTATCATATTTGTTTTAGCACAGTCATGCAGCACGAGTCACGCCATGTTGTATGCGTTTCCCCCTCCCATCCCTGTCCCTTGTACTCGTTTCTCCTTCTGCCTTATCCCGTTGCATACTTGCTCCTGCATTCTCCGGCCTTACTTCTTCTCACCCAAACATTCGATTGTGTGACAGCAATGGCGGCGCCAGCCACTAAGCTCTGGGGGGAGGACAAACCAAAAACATTTATGCCACGCCCTTTTAACCACCAGAAAACGCCCTTTTATCAACAGGAAACGCCAATTTTATCCGAAGGGAACGCCTATGACTAACTTTTCCTTGAAAATTGGCAGTTTGAAAATCATAGGATTACATCACAAAAAGTACGTTGTCAAAACATTACCCCTCCCCCAACATTTTCTCATCAAATTTAGACGAAATACAAAATCGATTCTGATGAGAACCCGGGGGGGTGGGGGGGGGGTGGGGGGCAGTCCCTACTGTGTGACAGGTATATCAGTCTGATTGGCAGGGTAAAATACTAAGGCATTTTTTCCCTGGCATGAAACACCGACCATGAATTGCGTCATTGCTTAGGCAAGGCAAGGGCTGATGCACCAAAAGCCCAAAATGTTGTTCCTGAGATTTGGGTTTCGTTTAGCATAACTGAGGGGTCCCCGCGTAGGAATTTATTACTTTTTGGATGAATGTAGCTATGATAATATAAACTCCCGTTTTACAACAGAAGCTCCCGAGAACTGAAAGATGCTGTCGGTTAAAAATATATGTCCGTATCTTTACTTGTACAAGTGTTTGACCCCAGGGAAGAAATTTTAGGCAACCTCTTTTTGCACGCTAGGGATCACATTGGTTTGAATATCGGCTAGGTATCCTCTGTTTAGTAATGAAGCTGTGCTAGTATTTGCCTATTGTTTTTAGATTTTCCTTGATTAGAATTGTCCGTTTTGGGTTCTAGGGTGTTATGAATTGTCCGTTATTTGGCTGTATCCATTAACTTTGCCCGTTTCCATTTTTGGTTCAGTTTTCATTACACATTTATCTTCTAAAGCCCAATTTATTTAATTTTACTGTGACATCCGCCCCCCCCCCCCCGTCTACCGTTAATGATCCACGCGAGAGAGACAAATATTTTGCCACAAAGTAAGTTCCATCACCTCGAGAGACAACCAACGGATTAATCAGGATCAAAGTTTCGTCTTCCAATTATTTCTCGGCTTCTTTGTCACAGTATCAAAAAATTTATTCTAAAAACCAAACTTTTGCGTTTTCATTCACAAAGTCTTGTGGTGGAATTTCACTCATATTTCTTTTCAAACACACTTGTCTTATGTTACAAAGGGGATCAGCAATGATATGTCAAAGCCAGGATTCTATTTTCATTAGTTAAAAGATTCATTCAAAAGTTGGTGTAAATTTTCCAAGTTTATGCTAAAGTTATTCAGTAATGAGGCTTATATCAGAGCAATCACCCCTTTCTCCATAATTATAAAAGGATTTTTAAGTTTATGTCGAGAATACAAGCCCAATGTACAGAATGTTATCGCAGTTAATTTCTAGAAAAAGAGAAAGAAATTGTACAAAGAAACCAATTTTGCATAAAATTTTAGCATCAATTTTTAGCATCAATTTGGTCTCGAAAAAGAGGCTGCCTCGACACAGCGCCACAGACACAAGTAAAACTAGGCTGCATGGCTGATGTACGATATTGTAAAAGGCTTACAGCTTTGGTTGAAAATTCTGTTCTTCCCTGAAGTTAGGGAAACCACTTCTATACGCCTTTGGTTCAGTTGTACTAAATTCAAACCCAGGCTTGTCACAGCCAATACATGTTCAATGTATAACCCAGCCGGTGAAAAGAAAGCAATTGTCAATTATACGAAGAATATTTATGGGGATATTATGATAAAATAGGCTGCTAATTTGATGTGAATAAGCTGTTAAAACGAGAGGCGTTTATGTTGAAGGGGCTAGGGTTAATTTAATGGCCAGTTTAGAGGCAGTGTGTTGCGCTGCTCATTGGCAATTGTTGAATTTTGAGGGTCCTCAAAATTAGAGAAGCGTGGCAAATTAGTACAACTGATCAATAGAGTACCGAAGTGATGACGTCATTAAAATATATTTTTAGAATTTCTGAATTTTGATCCCAGAATCTGAAAGAGCATCATGAAATACCTCTAAATATGCAAAATCAGTTAAAGGCATTACGAATTGGTTGAGATATGGCCGCTTGAGCACAAGCTCTTGCCCCATAAAACTGTTAGAACACAGGGTTCCCATTCATTGCAGGACATCACATGACAATTGCATCATTGTTCTGCAATTGCATCAGCTTCTGTAAATTGTATTATTCTT
The DNA here is from genome assembly GCF_013076305.1 of Rhopilema esculentum. The sequence continues at coordinate 2,093,707 of NW_027019653.1, forward strand.
AGGGTATATAAGGGGTGGCTTTATAGTTAGGTTCAGTCTTGCCGTAAGCTTTGTCGAACTCAGTGTACCTTGTCGCTAGCTTGCAGAATTGTGTTTGCCGTTACATTTTCGCCGTTAGCCATTTAAGATATTTTTAGTCGTTTGCCGTGAACTGATGAATTAGAAGAAGTGTATAGAGAATTGGATAACAGTTTTTGCCGTATTTATCGTGTACGTTTCTGCGAACGACCTACGAACTCACATTTGTAAAACCCCCTTTTTAAGTGGTTTTACAAAACCTCTATAATTTGATAGGAACCAGGCCAGAATAACAGTAATCCGTTAGCAAACTTGAAATCTTTCATTTGTCATAGCTCGTCCAATTTTGAGCATATCTAGCTGATTTTGCACATTGAGAGGTATTTTATGCCGTTCTTTCAGATTATGTGGCCAAATTTTAGAAATTCTAAAAATAGATTTTTGATGACGTCACACTTTGGTACTCTATAGCAAGTAAGAGGTGTCCTTTGTTGCGAAATGAAAACTCACTAAAATTATGTTCTTTGTTTCGATAAACCAATGAACGGCGTGACGTACTGCCTTAAAGGTAGAGTCCTAGAGCTGTGACTTCTGGATAGCCAAGCCGCAAAAATCTTGATACTGCCCTAGGGAAAGGACCCAGCTGTGATAGTCGCTCTCTTTCTCCTAGTTTTTGAAATCAGAAACAGTATTAAAGGATATCTGTCTCGTTGTGGATTGGTTAACGAGAACAATAGCTGGAACAATAGCCTAAACACAATTCCAGCGCTCCGCCATATTTTTTACAATGCGATAAATTAAAGGGGGACTGGAAACAATAAAAAATTCCTTTGTTCTTATAACCAATCAACGTCGTGACAGATTGCCTTTAACCTGGTCCACACGTTTCACGCCCAAACAAGATAAAACAGAGACATGTGATAATCAGCGCCTTGGAGAAATAGGAGGGGGTTATTGCCCCTCCTGACCAGGACTTTCTATTGTTGAAGACAAGTGACTCTTGTCTATCTTTATATCAAAAAAACCTTTGAATTCACAGCTGACGTCCTTTGATCACAAAGACATTTGAAAACCCGTCATTATCATAATCACGAATTTTCAATAGGCAAGTGGCACTGATTGGGCAAACTCAACAGTCACGTGCTCGCGTTTCTGATTGGCCTATTTCGATCCACAACTGGGTACATTTAATTACTAGCGTAGAATTTCCGATCCATGTTCTGACGTTCTAATGACGAGCATCAGACGTAGAGGTTTAGTATGACTCAAAATTTTCGCTTCAGGTTTTGGTTTTCAAAAGACATTCGTCATTAAAACCAACAACTTACAATTAACTGAATAAATACGCGATTTTCGCTCCTATATCGATATTGACAAAGCGAGTGACAATATAATATGAAATACAATATGTTCTTTATTTAAGATAGCTCGGAAACAGATTATATGGAGGCAAATTACGACAGACGTAGATCTGACAGGGCCTAGAAATTCAATTTCCTTCTTGTTTGAGTTTAGCAGTGTTTTGAAACGCTCTGTGTCTGAAACTGATTATCCTTTTTATACGTCAAATTTGCCGAAGACAAATAAAAAATTTTGCCAGTCCATCAGGCCTTAGTGCACCAAAAAGCCGTTAAAATAGTTACTCAAATGGAAGTTATTATGTATTTTCGTCACCACAAACCACAATCCTCGCCACTACTCAGTTTGAGGGTTGTTAATTCGACCAAATCTTGCTCTATTCATTGCGCTGTGAGTTTCGCTCAATAAACAGAGCCAGGGACATAAATTAACGGATATCTTGAGTAGGTGAGGGTACGAAATTCTCGACTGACAATAAGCAAAATGTAACTTTGAGCTAAGATTGTACAGGCAAGAACCGAGAGGGGGGGGGGGGGCTTTGGCCTTTAATTGCGTAAGTAAAGTGGCAGAACCAAGTCATTATATGGTTCGGTCATTTCCTACTTGTCTGTCAGAATGCCTTTTGAAAGTCACGGGTAGAAAGTATAGGACAGATTCTGCCCGGGTGCAGAAACTTGGTCAAATATTGGGGGCAAGACATTGTTTCTGATAAGATGACAGAACCGGCCCCTCGCCCCCCCTCGCCTTCCTCGCCACCCTCTCCCCCTCGCCACCTCGCCCCCTCCTCGCCTCCTCGCCCCCTCCTCGCACTCCTGCCCCCTCCCTCGCCTCTCGCCCCCTCCTCGCTCCTGCCCTCCTCGCCTCCTCCGCCCCTCTCCTCCTCGCCCCTCCTCGCCACCCCCTCCTCGCCTCCTCGCCCCCTCCTCGCCTCCTCGCCCCAGTTGTCTGCCACTGATTCTACCCTTACACAGTCACACGGAAGCATTAGAACTATCCGTGCAATGATGCTTCTGGCATTAATTAGAGGTATTGAGCGTGTATTTATTAGAGGTAATAAGGTATTTGTGTATGCGTGGAAAACTTATTTTGTAACATTTCCTTCCTTTCTTTTGTAGAAACGATGGCACTGCATATTGTTGTCTCGCCGGATGAGGCTGCAAAGGTAACGAATTGCGTAAATTCTCAATATTTCATTCTCTGCTTAAAGTCATTGCAGGTTTGTTGCAAAAAGTCAGCTCAATGTGTAGCTCGGATACCATTTGCCGACCTACATGGTGTGTTTTTGAGATTCTATCGACTCGTTCACTGCGAAACATGCAACTATCTAAACTCTACGTGACGCGTGCAAAAAGTTCTAACTCAGCGATCATTAGAACTTTCTAGAAGCTTCTAATTAGCTGACAATAGAGCAGCAAGCAATCTACTCTAACACGTGTCCACACTAGCTACTAATTACGAACGGTCCATAAGTTTACTGCAAACGCGCAATTAACGTAACTGTTGAGTGCACGTTTCCAACACTCCCACTCAATCAACAGTTTCTTTTCAGGTTTTATTGCATTCCGAGCTTGCAGCGTAGGTACTCAAATTGACCTCTGTTCAGTGATTTAGTAAGTAAGTCAGCCAGCATTTCTTTCGTGTTGCAATATTTTAGTAGCAGAGTCCCTTTCTCTACTTGTTCTCGAACAAAATGATACCTTATGTCGATGTGTTTCGTCCGTTTGTGTCCGACTGGATTTTTTGTCATCGAAATTGCTCCTTGGTTGTCTTCCATGATTGTTATAGGTTGCACATTGTCTCCTATTTCGCTAAACAGTTGCTTCAGCCATACGACCTCTTGGGCAGCTTTACTCAAGGCAATGTACTCTGCCTCAGCGGTTGAAAGAGCCACTGTTGATTGTTTTTGACTAAGCCAGCTAATCGCACCTCCGGCCATCATGAAGACATTTCCAGTGGTTGAGTGGCGATTCTGCATATCGTCAGCCCAACTAGCATCACTAAATCCCGTAACTTCTTTGCTTTCTAATTTCTTGTAAACCAGCGAAAGATTGATTGTTCCTTTCAGATAACGAAATACCCGTTTTACTGCAGTAAGATGCGCTTCTGTTGGTGCTGAATTGAATTGAGAAAGAGCTCCCACTGCTTGAGCGATATCAGGCCTTGTTGCGATGGCAGCATAGAGTAAACTCCCTATCATAGACTGATATTGAACGTTATCAACAGGTTTACTGTTTCCATCATCTGCTACAAGTTTGACATTTGGATCAAGAGGTGTACACACTGGATTAGCATCTTGAAGTCCATAGCGCTTCAGTAATTTTTCAATGTACTGCTTCTGTGATAGACTGACTCCTTCTTCGCTTTGCTCAACGCTGACTCCAAGGCAGAAATGAAGGCTGCCCAAATCTTTCATCTTGAAATTCTTTCTCAGGTTTACTTTCATTTGTTTCATTTCATCTTGAGTAGTGGATATGATGATTAAATCATCTACGTAAACAGCAATAATTGTCAAATTGTTTCTTTCAAGAGATCCTTCACGAAGATACACGGATCTGCTTGGCCTTGTCTGAAATTTAGTGATTCGAGCGCGTTTCTAAATTTTCGATTCCAGCAACGTGGTGATTGCTTGAGTCCATAGAGGGATTTTTTGAGCCTGCAAACCAGATTCTCTTTTCCACGTATCACGTAACCCTCTGGTTGCTCCATATAGATTTCTTCCGTTAAATCTCCGTTCAGAAATGCCGTAGTTACATCCATTTGATGAATCAGCATTCGGTTTTGAACTGCAAAAGCCAGTAAGGCTCGAATAGAACTGAACCGTACGACAGGAGAAAAAGTTTCATCAAAATCGACGCCGTACTTCTGAGAATACCCTTTTGCTACTAAACGACTTTTGAAACGTTCCACTTGTCCATTTTCGTCATACTTTACTTTGAAGACCCACTTGCACCCGATAGCCTTTCGGTCTTTTGGTGGCTTCACTAACTCCCACGTTTGGTTCTCTATGAGTGACTGATACTCTGAATCCGTTGCTTCTTTCCACTGTGCGGAATATTCACTATTGAAGGCTTCTTGGATGGTAGCTGGTTCTTCGATGATTGCTGAGAATACAACATGTCTTGCTTCTGTGACGTCAGCATACTCATCCAAGCCAAATCGAGGTGGTGGTACCCCTTTTGTGGATCTTTGAAATCGTCGAGGATGGCTTTCTTCTGCATCCGTGTTCCTTTCCGTAGGCTCTGTTTGTCGTTTATCTTCCTTTGCTGGTTCTGGACCCATCTTCAAATACTGTTTTTGAGATCCAAAATCATTTTCATTGAAGTTAACGTCTCTTCTGATCACTATTCTCTTGCTCTGCATATCAAAAAGTCGGTATCCTTTCTGATTTGCACTGTACCCCAAGAATCGAAGTCTGTTGGCTTTCTTGTCCAACTTTCTTCGCTCAGCCTCTGGAATATGAGCATAAGCTATGCAGCCGAACACACGAAAGTGGGAGACATCAGGGGGTTTTCCATACCATTTTTCATACGGTGTTTGACCTGATGCGCTGGTTATAACACGATTCCTTATGTAGGCTGCAGTGTTGACTGCTTCTGCCCAGAAGGTCTTGCTGAGTCCGGCATGGTTCATCATCGCTTTTGCGGATTCAACTAGAGTCCGGTTCATGCGCTCAGCCACTCCATTCTGTTGTGGAGAGTGAGGAACAGAAGTTTCGTGTTTGATACCTTTCCTTTTCAGAAGATTTTCAAAGTCATTTGATACATACTCTCCGCCATTATCTGTACGCAAGGTTCCAATTTTACATGCAGCTTCATTGGTTGCAGAGGCTTCAAATTCTTTAAACCTCTTTAGTACCTCAGACTTCTTTCTAATGAAGTAGACTTTGACACATCTCGAGTAGTCATCAATGAATGTGACAAAATAACGCTTTCCTGAAAAGCTCTGTATTGACATTGGTCCACATACGTCGCTGTGAACTATCTGTAATTTTCTAGAAGTCTTGATCCCCTCTGTTGACTTGAAGGGTTTTCTGCTCATCTTACTTTCCGCACACCCTGTGCAAAAGTTCAGTTCGTCATTTCCTTGGATGGCAACTCCTTTGATGAGCTTCTTCTTGACTGATTCCAATAGCTGTTTTCTATTTATATGTCCTAGCCGTTGATGCCAAATATCCATCGTGCTAGGGTTGCTATTTTCCATCCTTTCAGATTGGTGATAAGCTGCTGTTATATCTGTTTCGCAGCTCAGAACGTACATTCGCTTAACGAGTCTTCCTTTGCCTACAGCCTTACCGTCCGAGTCCTTTATCCAGCAACAAGTATGTCCAAACTGAACAATGAGTCCCTTCTGTGTCACAGCTCGCACACTGAACAGGTTGCAAGCTAGTTTCGGAACATAAAGTACATTATCCATTTCAATTGTCAGCTGCTTGTTGTGGCTTGTTTCCATGGTTATTTGAGCTCGTCCTGATCCACGGGCTTCCACTGTATGTCCGTCACCCAGTTTGACTAATTCAGGCTGGTTGAACTCTCTGTAGTTAATCAAAAGCAGTTTGTTTGAGGTCATATGCTGCGAGGCACCCGAATCCAGAATCCATTGTCTGTTTGTCTCATTTTCTGTTTGTTTATTTTCAGCTAGAAAGAGTTGAGAGTCTGAGTCATCATCTGCCTCCTTTCCTGCAGTCTTTGCATTATGTGTTTCATTTTTAAATGAATTGCTGGGCCTCACTTGCTTCCTTTTGTGACATTCAAAGCTTTTATGACCCTCCTTGCCACAGTTGTAACATTTGCCTTTGAAAGGCCTGCTGATACCCTTTTCCAAATGTAATGCTGAGTCTCGATAAATTTTAGTCGTTGCGGTTGCTTTGAAGGCCTGTTTTTTCTGCTCTTCATTGATAAGGGCTTGCTGGACGAAGGCCAGTGATAGTTCATCTCCTTTAGCTTCCAGAGCTGTAACGAGTGTTGTATAGCTTGGTGGAAGGCTTATGAGCAATGCCACGACTTGCTCTTCTTCAGCTACTGTAGACCCGAGTGCATGGAGTTTATCAGCAATTTCCTTCATACGTTTCAAATGATCTTGGACCGATTGCCCTTCAAGCATTTTTGAAGTAAAATATTGTCTCTTGAGAAACAGCTTGTTGGCTATCGTATCCCTCTCGAAATAGGCTTTGAGAGTATCCAACAGGTCCTTCGGTGTTTCGCATGATGTCACCAAGTAGATAAGATTCGACTGAATTCCCATTACCAACGTCGCCATTGCCTTTTGCTTGGCCTTTTCGTATGTAGCTCTAGATGCTGTATTATCGTCAGGTAATGAAATCGTTCCATCTACGTGATCCCACACATCTTTCGCCATCAACAAATGTTTCATTTGAAACTTCCATGTAGGCCAGTTTGACCTATCTAATTTTTCGATTTCGAATTTATCTCCAAATCCAGCCATGTGCAGTGGTTTGGTTCTGGGCCCATAACCTGTTGTTTTTGAGATTCTATCGACTCGTTCACTGCGAAACATGCAACTATCTAAACTCTACGTGACGCGTGCAAAAAGTTCTAACTCAGCGATCATTAGAACTTTCTAGAAGCTTCTAATTAGCTGACAATAGAGCAGCAAGCAATCTACTCTAACACGTGTCCAACACTAGCTACTAATTACGAAGGTCATTAGTTTACTTGCAAACGCAGCAATTACGTAACTGTTGAGTGCACGTTCCCAACACATGGTGGGCAAGCCACCCTTTTGCCGACATATTTTAATGTTTGCCGACAAAGCACCCCAAAATGGACAAAACTCCCCGTTTTTTACACTGAAAATTTTACCAAAGGGGAGTGGTGTCTCCTCCTTCCCCCTTAACACCCCTGTAGCGACGGCCAAAGGGCATTGCCACATTTGCTGTAAAATTGAATGAAGCTAAATTCGAGTGAAGTGCGACATAAAATGTGGTACAATCACTGCAGAACTGAAGGAGACACACGGTGGTCCCTTTCTAGGTGCCTTTTTGTTTCTTCTGTAAGGTAAGTTGGTACTAAACTCTTCTGTTTACATCCCAAGAACCTGCTTCAAAACACCTCTCTGTGCTACTCTTAAAACTCGAGATAAAAATGTCTACGTTGGAGATTGTTCATCCATCCCGTTTTGTTTACCAAAAGCTAGCATGACAATTTCCTGCTGAAGAATTTTCAAGTTCCCAAACAAACAGAAAATCACAACAAATCTTTGAGCCACAGAATGTGATCTCGTTATTTCCTGCCTCGATTGCCAATGCCTTTTCTTCTTTATATGTGAAAAAATGCTCGGAATTGCCTTGAATTTTTCAGGATCCTACGCCATAAATGAATCACCACCCCAGGCGACTTGTGTATGGCTTACTTTGAGTGATGACCCCCGTCGCACGGTGACAAACAAGGGAAGGAAACTTTGTCGGGCGCCACTCGTTTTCTGTCGACTAAACGACAGGTTATCGATGAGTTTGTTTCCATCAAATGTGTTTTGCAACCTACATTTTCTCATCGCAGCCAGAACTTTGCTGTTAATTGTTGTTTGAAAAACACACTTGAATGAAATTACTTTTAAGCACAAATTCCATATGTGTTTTTGAAAGATTCGTTTGCTTTTTTTATTCATTCGATTTTATTGTTACAGAAGTAAATCCCTTCAGCCTTCATTAAAACACAACTAAATAATGAAATAGTTTTCATTCGGAAATTTGTTTCACAAGGTAAAAACCTATTTCAGAACCAGTGTTTGGTTGTTCCTAGGGTCGTGTTTTGTGTTTAGTCTAGCATTTTAAGTGCGTCTGCAACTCGTAAAGACCCACCATCTTGTTTTCTCATCTTGACGTCAAATTCCTAGTTACCATGGGAACCAGCGACCACGCAGCATCACCACAGGGGTCCAATGTAAACAAGTAGTGCAACTTACTGGGTGCGTAGGACAATCTCGATAATGGCGCTGGCACTCAAAGCATGTTTGAAATATCTCCGAACTTCAAACTTTTGATAATCTGCGTTGGTGTCGTTGAGAACAATCAATGCCAGAGAAATCTTTGGTTTGATTAATCAACGAAGCACGCGCTTGATGGAAATCTCGTTAATTATTTTATGGCTGCACAATCTCGGTATAACAGGATTAATTTTTCGTTCTGACGATGCTAAAATAACAAAAGCGCATTGTATTGTTAACTGAAAATTCGTGATAATAATGGGCCTGATTTTGATATCTCTTTTGCCAGCTTCTAAATGGAATCCAGAAGATTTTCTTACCCCATCAGATTTCTTTCAACTTCTTCGATCTTTTAAGTTGAAAGTCTGACAACGATTTCTTCGATCTTTTAAGCTGCTGTTTCACGTTTTGAACTTTTCATGTTCGGAGCGCGCTTGGTTAGAGTTTCTTTACAAGGCTTGCTTTGTAGACAAGAAATTATTGGACATTCGCCCGTTACTTAGGACGTGTCCGTTTGTTTGGATGTGTAGCTACGTCTGTTTAGAGCTGTCAATTTTTTTGGATGTCTTCGTCAAAGTGGTTCCTTTACTTCTTAGATAAAATATTCTTTGACAATGTCATCTGTCCGTTGTTTGTAGGTGTCCGTTTTGTGAGATGTCCGTGGTTTTAGGTATACACCATTTGAAGGCGTGTCGCTTTCACTTTTTCAAATAATGGCTGCCTTCAAACCGTTGCTTGCCCACGGAATCACACATGTTAGAGCTGCAATATTAGTTGCCACATATTTGTAATTTTATTACAACAAAATGTTTTATTGATCTCGGTCATATATTTCGAAAAATGCCTTTAAAAAACAAACATTTTGAAGCATGTTTCTAAAGCTTTTCGTCCGTCACTCTTCAGAGTTTAAAACGTCAGAACATAGATCGAAACCTCTACGCTATTGAAATATACCTTATCTAATTGTTGATCGAAATAGGCCAAGCAGAAACGCAAGCACATGACTGTTGAGGTTGACCAATCAGATTTCGCTTGCCTATAGAAAATGTTACCAATGGAGTCCTATGTCAATTCAGTGTAAATTCTCAATCTTTGTTACTGAATTCGCAGAATTTTTTATTGAAGTTTCATCGCTGCAGCCTACGTGAATCTTAACAACATGAGTAGGCCCAATTCCACGATCAAAACATAATTAGAAAATGTTCGGTTGAGGTTGCTGAATCAGTGCCGCTTGCCTATTTCATATATTTCTAGTCTTATCTTTTTGGCTAATTACTCGCATGAAACTGTCTGTAAACAACTGACTCTCTCATGGTTGTTTTTATCCGATTCTTTTGATATAGCTTAGCTGCATTTTTGATCGTTGTTTTGTCAGGGAATTCATTTACTTTAATTTACTCAGACATGTTATACAACTGACTCTGACAACAAACTTAATTAATGTCCTTATTTTGTAATTAATGGAGGTTAACCACTAAATTTGATAGGCAAATATGGTCTGCTGTCTATTATTCGACAAATGGTTTTGTGATTGGAAGCAATATTACACTCTGAACTTCCATAAGCCTTGGTAAGTAGGCCTAAATGCCTGTGTAGACAGATAACAAACAGCCTGCCAAATGGCTTGGGCCCAAGCAGTAGCGAAGCCAGGGTGCTAAGATTTTCCAAGGCTAGTTGAACGATGGCAAATTGGGGGCCAACACCCTTTTGAACGCCAGAAAACGTCTTTTTCAAAGATATTTTTTGCCATTGGAGGGAGGGGGCGCTCGCTCCACCTTGTCTCCCCCTCGTACTCTACTGAGAAAATATCTCTGTGTGCCTCTGAAATACTGAAATACTGGCAAAGTAGGTGTGTAGCATTCTTGGAACCCAAACATTACGTTGTCAATACTTCAATTCACTTTCCCAACTCAAATTTGTTCCTAAGCCCGCTATTGAAATTCTTGTTTTGGGAATTTTTTTAACTGCTAGTTTTAACATGACAATATTAAATCTATTTCTTTTCGTACTATTTATCTTTTTGTGGTCTATTTTGTTGTTAATTTTAAATGCATGGAAAATATGCCTGACATTAAATACCATGTTATTTCATTTTTTGCTTTTCTCTCGCTGATATTCTTTGTTACATTGTGCTAGATTCTCGTATTAACTTTCGTCTTTAGAAAACTTAATATTTTAAGTCCCTAATTTAACTTTTTGTTTATAAACCAAGTAAAGAAAGCTGAAATTTATTTTGTTTTGCACGAAGAAAGGACCTCATGAGATTTAGGCCATTGTCTGCATTTTTCATGTTTTGATAAGAACAGATTCATCATGGGAATTAGTAAGAGTTCGAATCACTCCTTTTTTGAATTTTAATTACTTTCGCACCGATTCTTTGCCCTCTGGGGGCGTCAAAAGCTTAAATATTTAATCCACCTAAATATTATTCAATGATAGCATGCGATGTCAACTTTTTTTATTAAAGATTTAGATTTTAAGTTGCTTTGAAGTTTTGATTATGGTAGAAAAATAGGATTTTTGTCCAGGGGGAAGTTCTCGAAGCTGAAAAGGCAAGTGAACCGCGCTAGAGGCGAGGTCACATCAAATCAAACAATGTCAAGCAACCTGGTCACAGAATAGGAAATAGGCAGAAGGGTAACTCTCGTCGGTTCCTCTGTTGTTTTTGAATCCCGAGTCAACAATAGAATTCCTTAATGCCCCTTTAACCTCGATTACATTAGATGAACTTAGCCATGACAAATTGTCATTTATTAATCAGATATAAACGAATTATGATACATAATTGAATTTGTTCACTATCATGGGGCATTTCGTCTCAAATAAAGTTGTCTACTTTCATTCTTTTTCAAAATTTCCCCGACAGATACATGCTATGCCTCGTATAAGTTAACGCATGCGCTTGTTTTTTTCATGCTTCACCTGATAGGCAGGAGTTCCCCTTCTGCCTAATTCCTATTCTGTGATCTGATAGAATCAATTAAGGTCGCGATGAGCAAAAGGCACAATTTAGGACATTTAACTGTTTCCTGTCGATCTTGGTTTTGGCTATGTACTCTCTGCTCAATTAGGAAGTCAGTTATGGAAGCGGGACATTTCCGTGGCCCTGAAGGAGGGGTTAGCAGGGGCTTTCCCAGGGTTATTTCGAGAGTTTGTACGGGTGTGATGGAGTTACCTAATTTATATAATGAATGTTTAACGAATCCATCAAAAATGGCTCTTCACTGCTAAATTCACAATTATACAGTTTCTGAACTGGTTTACCTTTGGTCCTACTTTAATAACATCATATTTTGAATATGTAATGCCCTTATTACGTCATGGTCTAATTACGTCATATTCTTATATAATCATGTTCTCCTTACGTCATATTCTTATGACGTCATGTTCTAATTACGTCATACATGTTCTCTTTACGTCATATTCTTATATAATCATGTTCTCTTTACGTCATATTCTTATGACGTCTTGTTCTAATTACGTCATACATGTTCTCTTTACGTCATATTCTTATAACGTCATGTTCTCTTTACGTCATATTCTTATAACGTCATGTTCTCTTTATGTCATATTCTTATGACGTCTTGTTCTAATTACGTCATACATGTTCTCTTTACGTCCTATTCTTATATCGTCATGTTCTCTTTATGTCATATTCTTACAGTGTCATGTTCTGATTACGTCATATTCTTGTAACTTGGTGTTATAATTACGTCCTATTCTTATATCGTCATGTTCTCTTTACGTCATATTCTTACAGTGTCATGTTCTAATTACGTCATATTCTCATGACCTCTTTTTTTAATGACGTCATGTTCCTTCACAGTTAATGAAACGAGATGACGAATTCTCCAAAGGATTGGCAGGTTTTATTGATGAAAAACTATCAGGCAAGCAACATATAAAAGTCACACGCAGTGATAAAGTTGGTGAATTAAAATCAATGATAAGAGAATTATTAAACAAAGCTGATGAAAGCAAAACTCAAGGTTTGTCGATCAGTTTTTACATTTGTTGTTTTATCATATCTTAGCAAGAATTATGAATTTTTGAATAATTAAAACTTTCTTCTTCGTATTAAAATTATTTCTTTCGTCTTTAAAACTGTCTAATTTCAAGAATTCTTTCTTCACCTTCTTTAAATGCTTGCTTCTTTCTTTTTTTACATCTTTTCTAGTGAAAATCCCCCCTCTTTCATTTTCAATCTTTTCCTTCTTTCTTTTTCATTTTTCTTCTTTTTGTCCTTTCCACAATCTTCAGAGTATAAATTATCATAAATATTGCTGTAAAATGTATTTTAATTAGTATTATTAACTAAGTAATTAGTATTTACTTTAATGGGTACTCATATATTTTTAGGATAGGGGTGCTAAGGCAGGGGCACAAATCACCTACCCAAAAAATAATTTCTAGCATAAAATTAACCCAAATAGATAATTTTTCTCAAAATGTTTCGTTAGAAAATCACATATTATCAATTTTTACAATTTTCTCATATTCAGTCCCAAAGAAATATTTCCAATTTTCATGAACCCTAAAAGTAATTGAGCAATTTACTGAACAAAAAGTAACTTTTGCTCATGTTAACTAAAAGTAACCTGAGCATATCTATCCTAACTATATATGAGTACCCTCCTTGAGATTTGTACTCCTGTTGCGTGGTAGGGATGGGGTATTCCCCCATAGACCTTCCTGGTCAGTGACACTGCTCTAAAGAGACCGATTTTTCATTTCTTAGAAAAAAAGCAAGTATCACCACCCGCCCTGCCTCTTGATACTCAGACAAAAGAAGTTTCAGACCTGGAAGTTTTGGTGAAAAATTTGCTTAAGGAAGTTCGCAACAAGAGAAAGAGGGAACAGGACGGATGGGTCCATTGGGGAAAGAAGGAAGCTGAGAAGGACGACAAAAAGGATTCTGCGGAGGATTCAGACGTTGAGCTTGCCAGCTTGTACAAAAAGTTGAAGGATTTTGTAAATAAAGAGGAAGCGAAGGATGAAAGCACTGGGAATGCTGTTGTTAGCGAAGAGACAATAATTACTGACTCTGGGGTCGGGAAGAATGATGTTAAAAGATCAAAGGCCAAAGGTGAGGTTTTTTTGTGTAGTCGCTTAGTCGACGTGAATACAGAGGACTTAAAAGACGTTCCGTTTTCTCTCAAGTTTAACCATCTAATTTGTCTCACTGTGATTACAATCTATCAGTCTATCAATCAATAAATTTTTCTGTCAAACGGTCACGCGGAAGGTCATGGCAAAGGACACCATTAGCACGCTTTGTTTTCATTGGTTTTCTAAAAGACCAATAGGTGCAAAATGCTCGCAGTAAACCTTTCTTTTGTTTATACCATAGGTGCAGAATCTGGCCTCGTTTCTAAGTTGGACAATCTTATAAAAGAGATTACAACAAAGGCGAAGGTCAGCCATTTAGATGTTGGAGATTTGTCTTTGAACGCCATTAAGAAGATGATCGCTGATAAAGAAAGTTCAGCTGCTTCAGATGTCAAAGAGCCAGAGGTCAAAGGTCATCCAAAACCAGAAAGTGATAAAGAAAATGATATATCACTTGACTCGCTTCTGGACGATGCCAAACAGTTGCTGAGGAAATACAAACCAAAATCGAGTGAGTTGGTAAATCGTTTTTAGTTAAAAAAGAGCAAAAAATACTTTTATGATCGGGTTACTAGTGATGACGTCATGAAAATCTAATTTTGGATTTTGAATAAGCGGTTCAATCCAGTTAAATGAGACATTCATGGGAGACATCGCCAAACTTAGCGAATGTCCAACGTATCGGGTGGACGACTTTTGCTTGTAAGAAAGCAATGAGAATCGAAAGTCAGTGCGACTTGGTGCAAGTCCGAGATACCCAGGGACGACTTTTGACGTATCTAAGATAGGAAAATCTAGTAGGAACTGAAAATCAGCCCGACTTTGTGAAAGTCAGAGTTAGCAAGGTACGACTTTTGACTTACATAAGATAGGAAGTTCCAACGGATACCGAAAATCAGTGCGACTTGCTGAAAGTCCGAGATACCCAGGGTACGACTTTTGACGTATTTAAGATAGGAAAATCTAGTAGGAACTGAAAATCAGCCCGACTTGGTGAAAGTCAGGGTTAGCAAGGTACGACTCTTGACTTACATAAGATAGGAAGTTCCAACGGGAACCGAAAATCAGTCCGACTGGGTGAAAGTCAATGTTATCCCGGCTACGATTTTTGACTTATATAAGGTAAGAAGTTTCAATGGGAACCGAAAATCAGTCCGACTTGAATACAAGCTCCAAACATCGTGTTTATAGCAGACTTTTAAATTTGTACTTAAATTAGTTTCACGGATTTAAAACACTATTATTGGAACAGTTTTTTTGCAGTACAGAACCTGGAAATATTAACCAATATGTTATAAAATGTTTGCTTTTTTCAAAATCATTTACACTATTATTTGCTTGCTGAAACTTTTATCTATATGTGTGCAAATATTTTTTAATTTGTCGAACGTAAATTGTACAATGAGGCTATTATAGAGTACCGAAGTGATGACGTCATAAATATCTATTTTTAGAATTTCTGAATTTTGATCCCAGAACCTAAAAGAGCATCATGAAATACCTCTAAATATGCAAAATCAGTTAAAGGCACTACGAATTGGCTGAGATATGGCCACTTAAGCACAGGCTCTTGCCCCATCAAGCCTCTGTTATTTGATCTTGGTTCATAACTTTATGAACCAGGCCAGAATAACAGTAATCCGTTAGCAAACTTCAAATCTTCTGTTGGACATATCTTGCCCAATTTGGAACGTATCTAGCTAATTTTGCACATTGAGAGGTATTTTATGCCGTTCTTTCAGATTATGGGGCCAAATTTAAGAAATTCTAAAAATAGATTTTTTATGACGTCACACTTCGGTACTCTATTGAACTCGAGCTTAAATTTGCGGCAGGCCATAGTGGAGAGAGTAAATCGGATGAGATTGTGAAAGAAGACGTCGCTGTTGAGACGACAACAAAGTTGAAAAGAAAAACGAAAGAGGAGCAACGAAAAGAATTGCTGGCGAAGCTGATCAAGCATTACAACTCATTAATGAAGAGATCAGCAAAACCATCAGACGATGTCGAGGACGAACTGGAAAAGCTTTCGAAGAATCTCAACAAGAGAGAAGCTCATACAAGCAATGTCAGTAAAGAGACTGAAAGAGCCATTAGGGGATTTGATATCGAAGTAAGTGGTAAGAAAAAACGCAGCTCGCATCCAAAGTAAATATAACCCCTGTCTGTTTTATTTATCAGTTTTCGTGCGTAACAAAAGAATCTCCTAATATAGTATTCTCACACCCTGTTAAGGCCTTTTTTTAGAATCCAACAAAGTACCAGAGTTAGTAGGCCTAAAATTTGAAAACTGCCCCTGTGAAATTATGCTAATAGCGCCCTGTGTTTTGAATTCCATAGCTTGTTTATTTGCATGCATTGCTAAATAGCATCAGACCTGTTTTACATGCTGAACAGGCCTAAAGACCTGTCTTTAAGCCTGTTTCTAGAGTCCAGAAAATTGCCAGCATTGATAAGTCTTGAATTTGAAAAATACGCCAGCGAAATTGAAAAATACGCTAACAGTTCTTTGTGTTTTGGATTCCAAAGCGCGTTAACTATAAACAGTCTAGATACCTTTAGACCTGTCTTTACATTGTCTTTAGGCCTATTTCTAGAGTTCAGAAAATGTTTCAAAAATTTTACAGATACTCCGGCGAAATTTTCATAAAGGCTCCCACTGTTTCGAATTCAAATGATCGCAAACTTTACAAGATGCTAAATATATCCACCCCTTAAAGTCTTGACAGACAGCTCCATTGACTTAGGCCAACATGCTCCAGCTCCATTCCAAATATTTTTAGCTTTAATTTTTAATGATATTCCTTACAACTCTCCAACCTTTTGGACTTTCCCCCCTCGTTTAGCTCTTGTTGTATCCTTTACCATTATTCAAATTAACCAATCTGATTGTGACCTCAATATTTCTGTTTTTACTCTTCACCCCTGCTTATTGCAATTTTTTATCAAATTTCTTTGTTGACAAAAAACACAAGTGTTCAAATATAAAATTCATTTATCAATTAGCTTAAAACAATTCGAGATAAATCTTTGGACAACTTACTTATTCAAGAATTCAAGTGTAATATTTTTTACGCCATGACTGTCCCGCGGTAAGTCGCAGTCTTCTGCGGCAAACGTTCCCAGTAAGCTTGTTCTGCAGATAACCGCGTTGGTATGTATTTGAATACAAAACCATGAAAGCATTCCTTTTTAAAGCATTCCAGATTTCTAGTATCATATTTTTATTCCACAAATTGACATACCGTAGCTTGTCCCGCGGTTGGTCACGGTAATTCAAATCATTTCCCGGCTAGCAAACGTTCAATAAGCTTATCCCGCGGGAAACCGCGCTTTTGTAACAGTTCAGGCAGTAAAGTCATATTTTTATATTGTAGAAGCGCCATTTTTAGTTAAAGCAAACATTTTCTATAATTTTTAATTGCGTTTTATAATAGTCCTCTGAATAAACTTTTATAAATAAACTCTTCGTCCACTGAGCAATATGACTTCGCAGACTTTTGACGCGAAGGAAATTTTTGATAATATTTTGATAATTCTTGAACACGCTGTCTTGTATGTAGATTTTTAATAAGTCTTTATACAATTAAAAATGATTTTCTTTTGTCCCTTTGTCTTTGACTGCACTTTTGTGTCATTTTGCCGAGGACGTCAAAAAGTATATTTTTGGAATTTGGATCTTAAAGGCAGTATGTCCCTCGTTGTTCTCAATATCTCTTTTCATGGCCACGAAATTAATTCATCGTTGATTCAATGCACAAATAAACAATCAGAATGAAGAACCACAAATGCGTAATTTCCCTGAGCATCACGAAGGGGACAGACTGCCTTTAAAATCTTGAAAAATACGAAAAGATTTCTTTAAATATTCAAAAACAGGTATAGGCTGAGATAAGAGCAGTGAAACACTTGAAGTTTGCTAAAAGATTTGTTTGCCTAGGTTCGTATAAATCTAGAGCCAAGCCAAATTTCAGCAATTAATGTGAGATCGTCTATTTTACCGCTCCTGCTTGTTTACCCGGGCACTGCTCGATACGCACATCTTCTCAGAGCCTTAAAAACGACCTTTGAATGGACGTAAAAAGACCAAAATACGAAGCAATAATAGCATTTAATCTTAAAATATTCATGCAAGGTAACTTCAAATAAGATATAATTTTTTTACAAGCTGCCTTGAAAGATACAGGAAGATTGAAAAATAGAATTTTTATCAATTTTTGCAAAATAGAATTTTTAACAATTTTTGCAAAAAATTACTGAAAATGGCATAATGTCTATTTATTCAAAGAAATGTTGATAACGAATAAAGAGAACTAATTAGTGAAACTAAAAAACTTGTCGTCCTGAAAACTCCAAAGTGGAGAATGAAAAAGAATTTAGATCATACAGTGAAATAAAAATAAATGCGAATAGAAATCATCTATTTGCCATACCTTAAACCAATTCTTCTGATGACGGACGCTTATAGAGATATTATAAACCTCTTCGAAAGGTATATTATATTTGTAGATATGTTGTATATTTAAAATATATACTGTAAAAGCTCTATTTAGCCCCTGGGGGGCTTATTTAACCTTTTCAATCCTAGAGCGGGGGGCTTAAATAAGAGGGGGGCTTAAATAAGAGGGGGGCTTATTAGAGAGGGAGCTTATCAGAAATTTGAAGCAAGAAATGTTTTAAGAATGCTCTTGGCCAATGTTCTCAAAAATTTTGCTAGCAGCTTCTAAAGTTTAATTAATCAATTATATGGTCCTTATCTTCATCACCAGGATAAATTGATTACCCTTGGACATCTTCAAAACAGATTTCGACTGACTGCTAAGTTGCACTAGTTAGTCTTCACGTAGGCCGTATTTAATGCACATGATCTTATCATCACCACACCCGTCAAGAGACCCACTAGATGTGGATGTTTTCTATGTTCAACATCAAAGGCTAAAGAGGGGGAAGAGACTTAAAAGAAAGGAGGGGCTTGTTTAAAGATTTTGCTTGATAAGGGGGGACTTAATAGAGAAGGGGCTTAATAGAGCTTTTATGGTACATTGAAAGATAATTTTTGAAAATATGCGCATAGTCAGATTTCCTAAATTTGATATTTTACGCCAAACACATCACTTGCACTTTACATTTCGACAATCGCGCCTTTCAATATAAGGGTGTGCTTATTCGTAGGGGGGCTGGTAATTCCGTTTTTACTTCAAGGCTGGAAAACAAACATTGTTGCCAGAGGAAGAGGGGGAAGGGTGACTCAATTTGCCCCTGAAATCTGGCCCTAATATTCTAAGTCTTATGGTAGGTAGGGCCATAGCTAGCTTTTGAGCTAAATGGGGGGGGCTGCTACCCCATTTGCCGACAGGGTGAGTGGGCCATTCTATATTTGCAGACGAATTTGAACATTTTTCGACAAAGCACCAATAAATTTTCTCACAACCTCTACAGCTCATCGTAGTGACGGCCATGTTGGTTGGAAAAGTAGTTTAGAAAAGATAAAAGACTTCCAAATTAATGAAAGACCCTTTTCATTTCCATTTCCAAACCCTTTTCATTCCATTTTACCCCTGGGAACATGAAACAATAACATAGAGGCCTAGGGCCTAATGACGTAGAAGAAACCCTTTTGTATACATTTCCATGGCGGCCAGGATCAATTAGTGCGCGCTGTCCGCAATATCCCAGTTTTATTTTTATAAAGATTACACAGACGGCCTAAAGAGATATCTGGTTACCCATTCCGCGTAATCAAAATGTCTGGAGGTGGATGTCGCTGTCTTATCGTGTCGCTGTGGTATTGTGAGTACCTTTGTTGAGGCTAATTCCGTATTTATGTAGTTAGGCCATTTTCTTTCCATGCAATGCTGAATGCTGAATACAACATCATTCGCAAGGGTTTTCAAGCGAATATTGCAAATCTGTTTATTAAATTCAAATAACATTATAGCTGTTGCAATGTACA
This sequence comes from Rhopilema esculentum, assembly GCF_013076305.1. The sequence goes on from NW_027019653.1 coordinate 2,113,088, forward strand.
GCATCGTTTCCTTACAAGCTATTTTGCGATTTTATTCCGATCAAGTTTAATCCGATCTATCACCAACATCTGTTTTGATTACGTTAGCGATTTTGATTAAAGCAAACAAAAACATTTAATCGCTAAACGCATTGCAATTTAACTATGCAACTATTTCTAATCTAGATATAAATCGAATGTAAATTGGAATTTTATCATTAGACTCGAGATGTGATTACACAAAACAGATATGTAATTTCTCTTTTAATGTTCAAAACAAATGTTTTTACGGATCAAAATCGCACAGGCCTAATGGTTTCCCTCGATAACCGATTTTTGGCTGGACTTCTAAATTTTGCAAATAAAGGTAAAAATTATGCAAAAACCTACAAAGTTTACATTGATAAAGGGAGCTGGAGAATTATTTTTCAAAACAAGAGGTTACATTTAAACTTAAAACAAAATGCATATTTTTGGTTTCTGAATATATTTTTAGTCTTAAAGACTATTTGGTCATCAAACAATTGAGAGAAAACTTTGTTATGTCTCAAAAAGAAGAAACATTGGCCTCAAAATGAGATCGGTGAAAACATAAGAACATTATGAAAGTTTTTTTGTAAGTGGTGCCCCACCTCAGGGCCCGTGCCACTAATCCTAAACTGGAGGGGTCACAAATGTTAAGAAAGTTTCCTTTTACCCCCTCTAGCCCCAACTGTGGCAAACATTTCAATTCTTCTGTTTGATTTATATACTTTGCTTTAATGTATTTGTTGTAATCTAAAAGTTTATCTATCAAATAATTCAAGCTGATTTTATTGTTTTATTTAGCAAAAAAGTAGGGAGGCCATAGCCCCCTGTCCCCCTGTGGTGCCGGCTCTGCAGTATCTTTTCTGTCAAGAGTGGCCAAGGTTTTCTATAAATGTTTATTGTGCCAGTTACTTATCTTCTCTGCACCAGGCCTAGCTCTTGATTTCTCTGTAAGAAATGCTTTTTACCTATAAGCCTTTCTTCTACGTTAATTCACTTTGGGGTTTCTTTGGTGTAAGGAAGCCGACAGTTCTGAGTTTCATTCTTAATGTGGTCATCATACAACTGCTTAGTTTCATCAACATTTTAATTTCCTTCAATAATTTCTTTTTTTATATCTATTTCCTTCTCTTTTCTCACTTTCCTCCCATTTCCTTATTCAGTTTTTTCGGTTGCATCACATCTTGCATTCTTTTCTATATATCGAATCTCACCATTCTCTTTGCTCGGCTTGTTTCTTTTCTAGCCACTTGATAACGAGTACATGCTCAGAACATTGTGTTTTTAACAATCAAACTATTACATTTTCATTCTGGTACTAAATTTATTTGCTAACTGTATATCGATAGTTTGAAAATAACTGTTTAAGTAGTCAGTCATACATATTCTAGCCAGAAATGTACATGTTCTGGTTTATATGGCGAATGGATAGCAAGTGGGTACCATCATGTTTTCTCAACAAAAAATTATTAGATGTATACACTTAGGATACAAAAGTATGGAAACAGTAGCTAAAATGGCAGCTCACAGTGGCAAAGGGACTTAGGTGATAAATTTCTAAAAGAAAATTACAAGGTGAAGGTGCATTGGAACAATTGTTAATGGTGAAAAATGCATTTCACCATCTGAACAGAACAGAACTGTTCTGTTCTATACACCAAATAGCATAGCCAGTTGCTGTTCTATAAAATACACTCTGCTTAAACACAATCAAGCACTTCATGACAGGCCTGTATACCATAAAGTTTTATTCTATTTCATTAGAGATGTATAAATAAAAGCAACATACAATGTTTAGTTTTACCATAAACAATAAACAAATTCTCTTAGTGTAATAAGGAAAACCGAGAAGTGCTTCTCTTTAATCTCATTTTTATCTCTTGTTGGATTTTTTTTCTTCATTAACAAGTTTGTGACAAGTAGATTGGCGTATTATTATTAGACATAACATGATAAGAATTTGAACACAAACCAAAACTTCATTCCTAAATTTTTTCTCTACTATGAATAAAAGGTCTTATTTATTGATGAAGTAAAATATTTCATAAAAGCCCAAATTTTGACAGCTCCTCAAAAGGGCTTTCTGTGAAAATATGTCTTGAAGTGCCATACACAAAGTTTTTATGCATTGAGATGCATGTCCAGAGACAAATAAGACTTGAATGGGTTCTGTAGGAGCTGGGTGCTATACGTCAAGGAAAAGTTCTTAAGACCAGCCCTCTTTTAGATTGCAAAGATAGCTTCCTGTTTACAGACTACATAGAAACATACTTTAATATACTTTTTAATATACTGAATAAGTTTTTAGAAGACTCATCTTGGTAGACCTTTGGAAACTTACGAATCAAGTGCAGCTGGATACTGCTACCTTGGTCTGCTAAAACGATTGGTTCACATGCGAGTCCTTTTACAAAAACTTACTACTGTTTTTTGAATATGCCCTTAGCTGAACCATAAATTTGTGTCATAATTTGTAAGTTGAATTGTATAGGTAATTTAAATTTAATTTTTGTGTACAAAAAGTCTGCTAAGTTTGAGATTTTGCTCTTTAAAAGCATGAGATATCTGCTCTTATGGTGTAGGGCAATTCTTGATGTAGTATAGAAAATCATAATTCAAATTTAGATGTTTTGAATTAGAAAAAAACTTTTTCGAAGCAAGAATATTCCTTTGAAAAAGGAAATTATTTTGGGACATGCTTGAAACCTTTTGTCTGAAACTCTTCTAAGTATCAAACTTGAAAAAATTGATCAAAAACTCTCCTATTGTAAGCTCACATTTCTGAAAAGCGTGTTTTGATCCACAGCTGGGTAAATATACATGTAAACTTTGTTTTTTTACTTGATTATCAAACTTTTAAAGGGCTTCTCTTCTTAAACATGTGATGTAAAGATGGATCTTGTGCTGTGAGTGGGAGGCAGTGTGTCATGCTGTTCACTAGCTATTATTTTTTTAATTTCAAGGGTCCTGATGAAAATAAAGAAGCGTGACAAATTAGTACAATTGATGAATAGCAAGTAAAAGAACCTCCTTTGTTACCAAATGCAAAATCACTGAAATATAAAAATGTTATTCTCTTTTTCAGTAAGCCATTAAATGGCACAAAACATTGCCTTTAGATGAGAAGTTGTAATGAAGGACTTGAATCCTGAACTGAAATATTGAATAGCATATGGTCATTCGTTTGCAGCAGAAGATTAAATTACATACATGTTTTATTATTTGAGGCTGGTTGAGTCATTGCCAAATTTATTCTACTTGATTTATATCTAACTTGACTAAAGTGTAAAGATAACAAAAAAATAACTTTTTTAGTAATGAAAATAAGAAATATATATATACCTAATTGTTGATTGAAATAGGCCAACCAGAAATATAAGCACATGACTGTTGAGGTTGACCAATCAGTGCCACAAAAAACTAAAGCATTTTGTCTGCCCCTCTTCGGAGTTTAAAACGTCAGAACATAGATCGAAAACTCTATGCTAGAAAATAAATATACCCAGTTGTGGATTGCAAGAAGCCAATCAAAAACGCGAGCACATGACTGTTGAGGTTGACCAAACAGTGCTACAAAAAACTTAAGCTCTGTCTGACACTCTTTGAGGTTAAAACATCAAAACATAGATCGAAAACTCTACGCTAGGAATTTATTTATATAACAATAAAACAATAAATGAAGAATTCCGCAGTTCCTTAAAACTTTGTAAAAAATAGGTATTTCGGGTATCATTTTTCAAGAATATCACTGCCTGCAAATGCGTCGAGTTCCGTCGTTCCGCTGAGAACTTTCCAGAATTCAGTACTCAGCGACAAATTTTCTTCAACTTCCGTTGTTACAGAGCAAATTAAATAGTAAAAAGAACACTTTTTATTTCACACTAACAGTCTTTCCGATCACCTGCAAGTATAGTTTATCCTTATCCACACTTAATCTACAAAACTGCTCATTTCTAATTAAAATCCTTATTTAATCCCACCTATTTATAAAACTACACATGCCTACTTAGCACGATTTCTATCCACCTTAATATTCTAAAGGAAAGATAACAGACACAGTTTGTTTGGCATTGAACAACAACGTTTTTTCATTTCCACGCATATGTCTAATTTCACCTATTCCCACGAATCTTTTCTCTTTTAATTTTTCGCCGTGTTTGTTTCCAAATTTGCCATTCTTTTAACGTTCCCTCCTTCTTCGCACATCTTTTTATTTTATTACTTCCTCGTCTTCCCACTTCTCTTCTTCTCTTCTTTCTCTTTTCTTCCCCTTCTTTTCCTTTTTCTCCTTCCTCTTCTCCTTTGCCTTCATTCCTTTCTTCATCTTCTCCTTCTTCATTTTCTCCTTCCTCTTCTCCTCATCTTCTTCTTTTCTTCCATTTCTTCCCTTTCTTCTCTATTTTCTTCTCCTTTGCCTTCATTCTCTTCTATATCTCCTCCTTCTTCTCCTTCTTCCTTTTCTTCTTCTAAATCCCCCTCTACATCTTTACCTCATTTTCTTCTTCTACCTATGCTTCTTCTTCGTTTTGTTCTTCTTCTTATTTCTTCTCTTTTCCTTTTCCTTTTATATTCATGCATCAGTTACTCCAACTGTTTTTTTCGGTTCCTTATTTTTCAAATTTTAGGGGCAGAAATTTAATTGTTATCCTTCCTTCAAATTGTTGCCAACTTACTGGCTGTTTAGGGTATCTTCCCTGCTCAAAGCATTCATGGACCATCGTGATCTGCTTGGTTCAACATGTACGACTTTTGAGTTGATTAGTCTGAGGAAAGTCTAATGGGAATTGAGAATCAGTAGGAATTATTGAATGTCCGGTTTATCTGGGGTAAAGCTTTCGATTAGAAGCAGGATAAAAAATTCAATGAGAGCTGAAATGAAAGTCCGGCTTAGTGAAAGTCCGGGTTATCCGGGGTACAACTTTTGACTCGGATAAAGAGGAAAATCCATTTGGACTTGAAAATTGACCCGACTTAGTAAAAGTCCGAGTCATCCATGCTACGACTTTTGGCTTGAATACTGTAGGAAAATCTAATGGGAATTGAAAATCAGTCCGACTTAGTGAAAGTCCGAGTCATCCATTCTACGACTATTGACTTGAACAATGTAGGGAAATCCATTGGAACTTGAAAATCAGTCTGACTTTGTGAAAGTCCGAGTCATCCATGCTACGACTATTGACTTGAACAATGTAGGGAAATCCATTGGAACTTGAAAATCAGTCTGACTTTGTGAAAGTCCGAGTCATCCATGCCACGACTTTTGACTTGAACAATGTAGGGAAATCCATTGGAACTTGAAAATCAGTCTGACTTTGTGAAAGTTCGAGTTATCACAAATGGGATTGCACTCTTTTCAAGAATTTGTATTAGACTCTGAAACATGATATCTCATTTTAAAAAGCAAATATTGAAAAGGCATGTGTGAGAGTTGTACTTTAGATCTTTGTGTTGTTTATTGTGCAGTGTCCAATTTTTGTAGACTTTGCTTTTGGCATTGTTTAGGTTTCGCTTTCTGGCAGGTGACAAATACCAGATATGTGCAACTGACCCATCTCTAATTTAAATCTTCCTTTGATTGGCTGCAGCTTGATTGACAGCTGTAATTGACCAATCAGAGCGCGGTATATCTTTAAACACACGAACGAGCCTTATATGACCTGTTTCCTATTGTTTTTATAATCGTCTTTTTCATTAACAGAGGCAAGCTAATAGGCGGTTACAAAGAGCAGCCGAATCCGGAAGGCAGGTGAAAAACACATTACAAGTGCTTTAAACACAAAGATCGTCCGTTTTACAACGAAAAGAAAGGCTGCCTGCTGCAAGGAAAGTTTACTGTGTTTCTTGTCGAGATTTCAACGCGACGCTAATTACCAACACACCACTCTTAACGTTGTTGCTGCCAGAGATCTACTTTTCAAGTTGTCCGGTTTAAAGTCCGGCCTTCATGAAACAACTGGGTGTTCATTTACTTATCAATCATTTCGGACTTCATTTGCGGAATTTTTTGAACATCCTAGACGTTCAATAAAGAACTGACCCAAGAAACTAGTACATTGGTCTGGTTTTATTTTCTGCGAAAAGCCGGTTCGTGGCTTATCATTCTGGACTCATTAAACAACCTTATTGGACTTGGTGAACGCTAATAGGAGCCACTGTTCCGGACATTATATTTTGGTTTTCTAATGCAAAGCGGATATATACCGGCTGTTCGGTTGCATCTTGTAATTTAAACCGGACCAAACCGGTTTTTTACGAACAGCATCTCTTCCATGATTAAAAGCATGTGGTTTCTTCAGAAAAAGATCAAAGAGGATTTTTGAGAAAAATATCTTCGTCACTGGCGTTGGAACAATACTTATGTTAGAGAAAATGTTTTTCAAGATTTGCCGATAACGTTTGCCGATAAAGTTTCCATCTTCCGCAGAAAATATTTTCCAATATTGGTTGACATATCGAACCATTCAATCGCAATATTAGAAAACAAAGAAATTGAATATTATTGGAAATATTATTGAGTGTGGTGTAAATATTTGCTAGAAACCTGATACTCAATAAAACCTGATATTTATGGTATTGTCGAGTTATCTTCACCAGATCCAGCTAGACTTCTTTGAAGTATAATTTGCAGTATTACTATCGTGGGTGTTAGATATTGGACGACATTTTCAAGTATCAGTTGATTCAAATATATGAACGATATCGTAGAAAACCAACTGGAATCAACACTTAGCTGTAGAGAGTCAGTTGTTGCTAAATTTTCGACGATATTGTATAATATCACTTGGTTCTGATATCGTATTACCTTCTATTGTACATTTGAATATCAGCTGCTGCCAGAGTTTGGGAGATATTGTATAATATCAGCTGGTACTGATATGATATTGCCTAATACTGGTTAATATCAGTTCCTGGAAACTTAACAACCTACTGTTGATCAGTTAGAGCAGTTTCCTTACTCCGAACCATAATGTTTTGCAGAGAATAACACAAATCATTTAGACTGTATTGCCTTGTATTGTGCACATGAATGTGTAATATCTATGGAATATTATGCATTAAATATTTGACTGAGCGGGAAAACAATTTGATACCACCTGATATCATCATGAAGTAACACACGCCTCGACATATAACTTTGAGCTGCAAGCTGCATAATATTGACTGCAAGTAGTGAAAATTTCATTCGAAATTTCTGGGAAATGCTGAATACTTGGATTGGCACGATACCATTCGATATCATTTGATGTTATGGAGAAGTAGTACGCTTGCCATGATATCATTTTGAGATAAAATTGCACGATATTTGAGATAGTATTGAATTTTCCACGGGAATTAGCAATACACGACCAAGAATAATACATATGAATATCAGCTGATGTTTAGCACTGACTCGATACAGGTCCGTATTATCACAGACTGGATATAGCTTTTTACGATAAATGGCTGACACGCCACGAGCTTGTTTAATATCTGACATAATAACGAAATCAACCACCAACAACAACAATAACAACAATCATATTAGCAACAACAGCAACAACGGTAGCCATCATGAAAAATCGAAGACCTATAGCAATGGCGATTTCATCTCGAAAAGAAGCGCCGAACACGGAGACACTATTTCACGGAACAATTCCAAGGAAACGCTCCTGCGGGATGATTCTATAACCCGGAATGGTTCGAGGAATAATAGTTGCGATGACATACTATCAGCAAGTAGTCACGCAGCGCCACGAACATCTCTACAGAAAGGCCTGTCTTTTAGCGAAGACAAGGCCAAGAAACATCTTCATGGATTTGTGATGGTTTCATGGAAAGTTAGGCAATTTTCTCAATTGGAAAAGGCCCTGAGGCCAGGTTTGTAAAAGTCTGCTTCATAAATATTTGAAATGAATCTGTTATTATAGAAAGGGACCTATGTCACGATGTTTATCTTGTATGTGTTAATATGATCGTAACTGCCTTGAAGTGTGTAGTGTGACGTCATTTAAGCTATGCTGGGTCGAATTCAACAATTAAGATGTTCTGCATTTTATCGTTGCAGGTATAATCGCCTTTCAGTATAAGAACGATGACACCCTGGAATCTATACTACAATCAGCGGAACGGGAATTGGACGGAAGGAAAGTCCGATACATTGCATTTGTAGGCCATGGATCCCCTGGAAAGCTGGTGATATGTCACGACCAGGTACCAGATTTTCAAGAGTTTATATAATCGGGGAGATGCCAATTATTGTCCGACGGGGGGCTGACTGGTTAGACAGGCGCTAAGACTTACCGGATACTGGCATGTCATGTAATGGTCCTTCTATGCTCCGAAAAATTTTGATCCTCCCCCTCTTCCAGGAAGGGAAATAACTGTTTACCCTCTCTCCCTGGTGCATTATCTGCATTTATCTGTTTATGCTCTCTAATGTATGACAAACAACGGGTCTTTCCTCGACCGACCTATCTCCCTGTGTGTAGTCCAGGAGCACACACAGCGATGATTCACTGCGCATAAAACTGATTGGATACCAGGAGTGACTGAACAATGCAACTTTAAATGTCATTTTGCTCAAGGTTGTTTCCCTTATCCGCGGTTTTTTCATACAGAATGAAGAATTCCTTCAAAATTTATCTCTTTTGGCATTAAACTTTCTCAAGGTATCCCTTTTCCTGTCTCTAAAGACCTTTTTAATTAAAACTTGCTAGGTTTGTATTCTAAAATAAGTTTCAGAAACAACTAACAACGTCGTATTTGTTTAGGTTCTCTCTGCCCGCGGTTCTCCCGCAGAGCAAAATGAAATCATGGATTTCTTCAAAGGTTTAGTCGAAGTTTTAATGGACAGAGCTGACTCGATGTCAAGACTGGATTTCCTCGCTTGTCCCTTGTCTGCAAATAACGAAGGCCTACAAGTTCTGAGACATCTAGAAGAGTTTATCAAGGTTTGCGTTTGTTGTTGTTCTCAGAGTCAAAAACTTCTCATCGACTCTTGTGTCTCATTCTAATACCTAATTCAAACATATTGAGTTGAATTAGTGATTCGTAATGACGTCATCGGTTAATCAGTGATGACGTCATAAAATCTATTTTTAGAATTCTTAAATTTTGATCAAATGGCCTAAAGAAGATCATGAAATACAACTAAATTTGATAATTTTTATCAAGTTCCTCTTAAGGGCAACCTCCTTTAGATTTAAAAATATGAAAATATGGGATGATGACTACACTGAAATGAAACTTGTGTTTAGTGTTTAGTTCTTAAAAGATCTTGTACTACTTGTGAACGCGAATAAAGTTATGATTATTATTATCATTTTGGTTTCAAGGTTCCGGTTCATTCCAGCAAAGATCTTAATGGTGGAGACTCAAAAGATGGGTGAGTCCAACCCGATTTTGTCTCGTCTTTCATTACGCAATCAGACGTCACAGATGCCAGTGAATCCTTGTGACTTTCCATCACTGATTTTTAAATCTAAGTCTTGTAACAGTTCCCTGCTTTGATTGTAATCATTCTAACAACACTAGGCCCATTTCAGCCCTCTCCACGAATTTTTTGTCGCTTAAAAAGCAATTCAATGGCATAGCGATAAAACCATAAAAACTAATTTTAGAATTGTTTGATTTCGCAAACATGAACTAGAAGAGAACCATAAAATATATCTTAAAATATATTCCTAGTTTTATAATTTGTATATCATAACATAAAAGAAATTCATGAAATACCTCTAAATGTGTAAAATAGGGTAGATTTGTATATTAACGGCTCGAATTTTTTGATATCGATTTAATATTCTGAATTTAGGGAGACTGTCATCTAAGTTCTGTTATTGAATATGACCATATTTATTTCAGCTATGTCCTTCTCAACTTTTCATCTTTTTTTTGCACAGGTCAATATCAGATGTGTATTTCAAAGCTGGTTTATTGAGAAGCTGGTCCGGAAAAGCGAACCAATCTATAAGCAATTTTGAGAAGATCCGGACTGTTGGAAAGGGTAGGTCAGTTTTGACATAGTCAGGAACAGACTTGGATCCGGACGAAGGTCTACATTCAGACCGAAGGTGGTCTTAGAACTTTGACGCCCGGCAAAGATCTAGACACAGATCAATAGATTTTAAGCCTTAGATTCGGAACTGGAATTAAATCATAGATCTGGACTTTAGACTCTCTTAGACACCGAGTCATAGCACTTTTGACGTTAGATTTACACAAAAACACATCATAAAATGTTTGATCTGTGACTAGAAACGTGACAAAATCTTTAGGCCTTAAACCAAGATTGTGACTTTGACTAGAGCTATACTCATAACCAGACCAAGACCGAAACCTAGGCTTCAGATCCTGGACTCACAACCTGAACCCTTGGCCCTAGACCTTAGACACTCTACCTTAGATCTGACACGTTTGACCCAAGACCTTTGACCTAAGACCAAGAAAAATACTTTTTGACTTACGCCTTAGTTCCTAAGCAAATAAAAATACTTGTAGACTTACCCAGATAGTCGCCCTTAGACTTGCTAATTTTGACCTAAGACCTTTGACCTGACATCTTTGACCTTAGACCTTTGACCTAGACGTCTAGACTAAAACCAAAGATCTTGATTCATACTGTAATGACTTTTTATCAAACAACAGTGGTCAATTAGCTCAGTAATAAAGCAGTCACTTGAAAGCGTCTGGGACGCAAATTTCATATGTAGATCAATGCTTGGACGTAATTGAATTTCTTTTGGTATTCCTGAATTTTTGAGAATGCCTCAGGAATGAATCTTTACTAACTTTTTAAATAGGCCCTTCCTGTTTCATATTGTCCTGGAACTTCTTGATAAAGAGTTTCTTTTGCAGGTTCATATGGAGCTGCAGTACTTTATCGCAAAAAAGATGACGATTCTCTTGTCATCCTCAAAGAGATAAACATCCATGATCTTAACGCAACGGAACGACAAATGGCGAAAAATGAGGTAACCTTGGACTTTAAATGATGTGGGCTACTGGGCCTAGGTTCAGACAATTGTCTCAACACTTGTTGCCGGGATTCAGGGAGCTGTCTAGTTTCCATACTGCTAACCCTAACCCTAACCCTAACCCTAACCCTAACCCTAACCCTTTACTTGAAGTAATTAATCATACTAATTTATGTCTATTAATCATGCTTATTTATGGCTATCAGGTCGAGCAGTATGGAAACTAGAAAATTCCGGGATTCACATCAAGAAACGTTAATCTTGTTTTCATTTGTTAATGACCTTTCATAATCTCACTTTGAGTAAGGTGCTACTTTTGGCGAGCTCCTCATTCTTTCGACTTCTCGAAGTAAAAGGTATAATTTAAGTTATGTTAGAGATTTGGTAAGGGGAATGATGCTGGCCTATAAATTGAAATGAATTTGGATACTGGGCCAAGGCTCGGACAATTATCTCAACATTTCTTGCCCAGATTTGCATCCAGAAGATTTTTTTGTATTTAAATTTTTTGTATTTAAGTCTTTGTTTGAGCTGCCTCTGTCTTATAATCACTTTTTTATCCCGTAAATGTTTTCAAATTTTCATTCAATTTTGAAAATCCAACACGAAATATTTATTTTATTTTATTTTTATCTATAATCATTTTTGATTCCATTTTTCATCCTTGCTTTGAAAAAGCAATCACTTTACAACATACTTAATGCTTTTCCGTCTATTGTTTCTACTTATTATAATTCTTAAATTATTTTTATTTTTGCTCTGCAGGTCAAAGTTTTGAGCATGCTCAGTCATCCGAATATAATTAGTTATTATGACAGCTTTGAAGAGGAAGGGACTTTGTGGATCGAAATGGAATACGCAGATGGAGGGTAAGGCATAGTTGTTTAATATCGAACTAACAAATCCATGTCTCAAAATACAAATGAAATATATAAAAATTAAAGCAGCTGGCCTGCCATAAAGTGTTCAGTGATGTATAGGGCAGGACGGTTTAAAAAAGGAACTTCGAGTTTTGACACATTTAATGCGATCACAAGATATTTTGTATGCTTTTAACTAGACTGTTTGTGTACAAGAAATATTGACTGAAGAAGATCACTGTTAACTGGTATTTGCTTTTTAGTGTTTGATGCCGTATAGGGAGATCGGAAAGAGATGTGAAATAATAGGACGGTTCTAAGTTGCTACTCTGAGTTTCATCCTGAATGCAATCATCAAGCATCTTAATGGTTTTTACTAGACTATTTGTGTATAAGCATATTGACCAATGAAAATTACAGTTTACTGGTCTGTCATAAAGTGCTCTATTCCGTATAAACAGAGCTGTACACGTATTTGGTGTATAGAACAGGACGGTTCTAAGTTGCTACTCCGAGTTTCACGCTTAATGTGATCATCAGGCATTTTGCATGCTTTTATTACTAGACTATTTATGTACAAGCCATATTGTCTAAAGAAAATCACTTTAAACTGGTATGTTGGCATGTACGAAGAATGAGTATATTAAGGGGACAACGTGGGGGAATGCGACAAGGCTCTTTACTTGGTACTTTGCTTGTATAGCATTCGATGCCAGAGAATTGTTGTGTAGGAAGGGACGGTTCTATGTTGCTACTCAGCAATCACCAGGCAATATGTTTGTCTATCTATCTATTTACCTATGTGTTTATTTAATCATGATATTGTATGATGATATTGGCAACGAGTATTATTATTGACTGGTCTGCAAATTATCGATATACACATTTTGGTGTTATCGCAATTATTTTATAGCATCAATACAAAAAATCATTACACAATTTGAACAAGACCCTAAATTTACGATATGTATTAAACATAGGTATATTGTAGATAATAATTACATGTAATATATGATACGAAAAAAGTGTTAACAAAATTTACGTAAATCTTGATGTGGACTTCCAAAATAAACACACTCTACCCAAAAATTGTTTTTATCAGTCGATATGGTAATCTTTTTCAGAACCCTTGGACAATACCTTTCAAAACTGGAAAAAGAATTGGACGAAAAGGAAATTCTCCTCATGTTTCAAGAAATGGTTTCAGCAATTAAGTATATCCACGATCATAACATTCTTCACAGGTATGTGTCATTCCCCTCTACCTTTCTCTTTTGAGGGGCACTACCCCTTATCTTTCATGGGGCACTAACCCCTCTCTATTAAAGGGGCTTCTCCTCTTTCTTAAGGAAGTTAACTCCTCTCTATATTAAAGAGGATTGATTCCACTCTATTTAGGGCTGACCTCTTTCTAATTTAAAGAAAAGTTGACCTCTATCTATCAAGAGTTAAGATCCTGAATTTTGATCTCTTTTTATTAAGGGTTAATGCCCCCTTTTTATTATTGATAACAAACCCCTTCTATCTTATTGGGGGCTAACTCCTCTCTGTTTCGGAGGCTGACCTCTTTTAAAGTCAAAGAAATCTTGACCTCTTCCTTCCAAGGAGTTTGCCCCCTCTTTGGTCGGGCAGGCTGGGGTGCTGTCTCTTTCTCCAGATTAAGGGGCAAAAACTCCTTTTTTGTATAAATAGTAAATGTTCAAGACTTTATTGTTCAACCATTTGAAAGAGTTTTTCTGCCATTTATCTATTGCCGAAAGAACCTTTTGACGTAAAAGAAAATATTTATTGAAGATCAAAGTTTTCGTTCAATAGAAAATTACATGCCCTCATATATATTTTTGCATTTTTCTTTTTGCCTGGTATTGTTTTTGCCCAAAAACCTTTCTTATCTAACTGCAATTTTTGCTTTGTTTTCTCAAAGAGACCTCAAAACGGCCAATATATTTCTAACCAAAGAGAACAAGGTGAAGTTAGGAGATTTTGGCATCGCAAAGATTATGTCAACACGGCAAGATGCAAACACTGTTCTGGGCACACCGTATTATATTTCGCCAGAAATGGTAAGGCAAATTTACTTAATATAGATCGCCAAATATATATTTGGTACTTTCTTATGTTTCTTTTATGTTTGGAACAATAGCAAAAAAGGTTACTTGCCTATTTTGTTTTCAAAACTTCTTCCCTGGTTGGATGTCCATTCTGATGATTTAACCAAGTTCTAGTGACAAGCAGCCCCTACTCCAGCCCCTATTTCAGCCCACACTCCTGCCCCCACTCCTTTCCCCACTCCAGCCCAAACTCCGGTCTCCACTCCTGTCTCTACACCAGTCCCCGCTCCTATCCCCAATCAAGCCCCTACTCCTGCCCCCACTCCAGCCCCTACTTATGCCCCCATTCCAGCCTCCACTTAAACCCCAGCTCCAGCCCCCACTCCAGCCCCAATTCCAGTCTCCACTCCAGCCCCCACTCCAGCCCCAACTCCAGCCCCCACTCCAGCCCCCACTCAAGCCCTTATCGGGTATATTTATGTAAACAGACAAATAAAAAGCAGAAACAAGATGAAAATACAGCATCTAATATCAAATCAACGGATCTAAATAAAGGGATATTAAAAGCGGTTATCGCCACATCTATTTATTAGCAACCAAAAACAATAGAACTAAATTTCCAGAGAAGACGAATCACTGCATGAAGTTCAATTCATAGGCCAACTTGATGGAAGGTAAAATCGCTTTTAAAGTGGGGGGGGGAGGGGGGCTATAATAGTTCTTTCGGGAAAGTAGGGAGCTCAGCCTGCTGAAAGCCAGTCAATTGCTTAGTTTTGATTATTGAGTGGCGGGGGGCTAAGCCCCCAGTAATCTGTATCCTGTATTGTATCTTGTTATTGTAAGCACGATAAACAACTTTTTTAGTGCGAAGGCAAACCGTACAACGAGAAAAGCGACATGTGGGCTCTGGGCTGTATTCTCTATGAAATGGCAAATCTACAAAAAACATTTGAAGGAACGAATCTACCGGCGTTGGTCAACAAAATAATGAAGGTTTGTCTTATACAGAGAATTAAATATTTGTTATTAAACTTTTGAAAGTTTCGGTCGAAACTTGTTGGAAGCAATTTTGCGGAAAACTCCTTGATTTTAGAGCTTTTTACCCCTGTTTTTCGAGGTTAGGGTTAGGGTTAGGGTTAGGGTTAGGGTTAGGGTTAGGGTTAGGATTAGGGTTAGGGTTAGGGTTAGGGTTAGGGTTAGATACCCAGATAAATAATTTACTGTAGAAGTGACCGTTCTATTTTAGAGATTCGTTTTCTATTTAAGAACCTAATCATTCGATTTTGGAAGGTTGGTGTTCGATTTTAGAAGATTTGTGTTCGATTTTGGAAGATTAGTGCTCGATTTTGTCGAAAAAAGAAAAGAGAAGTGAAAAAGGACGCGTTTTGTAGCTTGAACTTCAGTGATCGAAAATTGAAGAGGAATCTTCTAAAATCGAACTTTAATCGTCCAAAATCGAATTTTTAACTTCCAAAATCGAACACGGGCCTCTAAAATCGAACATCAGATTTCCAACATCGAATGCGAGCCTTCATATTCATTTTGCTAAAAGATCCTATTCAGATTAAAATTTTCCAATAATTTACCTGTTTAACATTGCTTAAAATAAGTGAAACTTTAATATCTTGCCAACTTTAACAACTTTGCAAATTCACCAATGTTTTTCAGGTTCAAGACGCTCTTACTTTTTCTTATAACCACTTTCTCAATTAATTTGTTGTTTTTATTCTGCCTGATCAGGGTTCATTTGCTCCAGTTAAAGAAATATACAGTTTGGAATTCCGAGTTTTGGTAAGACTTCTCTTGCAGTTTTCTGCAAAATTAGGTTTTTACTTTGAATTTCGCCAGAATTAAAGTTAATAATTAAACGTAGGCTAGCTCCTCTTAAATTGTAGCTAATGAATGTATCCATTTATAAACAACGTTGAGAATAAATCGTATCATATATGGTTAAAAGAAAGAATTTTAGGCCGTTTTCACCCAGGGACATATCACTTCACGAAAACCTTGTACCCCTTTGGCAATAATATTTTTGTTGTCAAGAAATCTCCGTGAAAGATCCTAAAAAACTATTGTTTAAAAAAATGTGGAGTGTTTTGAAAGGTACACTCCTCCGTTTATACATGACATGGTTTGTCAACAACAAACATGGAGGCAGTTGCACCTCTGCATCGTGAAAAATAATTGACACGCGAAATTTATGAAACGGTATCAGAAGGGAGAATCCCGTGTTATTTGACTGTTATTTTTTCTGCTACAGGTCAGGGATTTGCTGTCCAAAGAACCGAATCTCCGACCATCTGCACAGGAGCTTTCGATCTACCGCATTCCTGAGGTAGGAGACGTTTCTTTGATATCACTGAACTGCAGGGGGCTGGAAACTAGATCGATGATGACGTCAAATAGAGTCCCGGGTGAATTTTCGTTAGCCATAGATTTTCGTCAGCGAAATAACTTATATAAGCCTTAAACTTTTCTGAAATAATAGGGAAAATCAATTGAATTAAAATTGAATAAGTCAATATCAAATATCTTCGGGGTAAGAAGGCACCCCTAAGCATTTTCACATTAAACATCCCCCTTTTTGTTTGAATGTGCTTTGTGGAAGTTGTCATAAAATTTTCAATATTGTTTACAAAAAAGAGGTTGTTGGAAGAATTTAAGGAATATTTTGAAATTTTCTGTTAGAACTGAACAAGATAAGCATATTTTAGTTCAACGAGATCTTAGGCGCTTTGATAAGGGGAAAATTAACAGTAACAGAATCTTGCAAAATTTGTTGCAAAACTATCAACGTAGTAAAACTCAAAATTGTCATCTTTAGTTACGGGAATTGATATGACTTTCTTCGAATGTGCTTTTACGACTCTTTTAACAGTTTTTGCCAATTATTGCAGCTTTTACAAAAATTTGATGCTAAATCTGGTAAAGATGACTACGATCTGTTTGGTGGTACAAGAAGGTAAGAAATTTATAGATTTTTTAAATTCGCTTTAACAGTAGGTTTCCATAAGAGAAGTTTTAAAATCTGGAAGTGTAAAATTTTTCAGACTTTCATACAAAAGAGAATCTCAAATAGTTACCCAGAAGTATTTTCCTTAATTTTTCACAATTATTCCCTGCTGCAGTTTCTTTGGTTAATTTCGTTCTATCTGATTTCCTCAGATCACTGTTGTTCTATGCTGATGTGTCTTCCGAAAAACTTTTCCCAGTTTGTGGTCTGCCTTCCAAGATCCAGATAACGGAGGTTTGTGCCCCTGTGTTTTACTCATTCTAATTTTTAACGCAGTTTCAGACATGCACTAGCCATTGCACATGCGCATTATCACTTGAAGCCCTGGCTTGAAGTTTAAGAGTTGTGTGGTCACAGGCAGAACCGTTGTGCCAATACTGTTATTATTGCGCATGTGCAATAACCCTGCAACACTGTTTTGTTTCGAAACAAAGAACTGATAGTTTCGTCTCCCGAACAAATCCTGACACTTGACAAAGTATTAATTTGTCCAGAATAGACGGGGGGGGGGGTTTGGTATAAACAGGGTTGGTTGAGAATTTTCCATATTATGAAAAACGGGCTGAATACTGATCTTGGCATTCCAGACTTTGTTTCAACTTTTTCTTTGACAAGTTCTGTTTTCAGAATCACTTCGATGTAACTCAAGTAGGCCTAATTATTCTTAGCTCCAACAATTGTATTGCAGCACGAAACGTGACTCAGCATATTTGGGCATACCCGCTCCTTATTTGTATTATTTATTTAGGTTTCATTGGGAATAAGCCACGTCGTGGTCGTGAGCATGGAGCGCGGGATATTCGCGTGGGGAGACAATACCCACGGGCAACTAGGCCACGGTGATCAACTGGAACGCCAAACTCCACAAGAAGTTGTTGCACTCAGAGGAAAATCAATTTTAAGGTAAGCATGTAGTTATAAGGTGATTCTGAAATTTTAAGGTGAGTGTACAGTATAAAGGTGGGTCTTTTGTGAGTTTTTTTGTGAATCTACAATGTTAAGGTGCATCTGCAGTAGAAAGGGGAGTCTACAGTTTTAAGGTGATTCTTAAGCGGTAAGGTGATTCTTTTGTTTGTTGAAATTTTGGGTTAAAAGTGGATTTGCCAATGTTGTGTTGTTGTGCAAGCTTTGAAGATAAGATTCAAACAGAATAGAAAGGGTTCAAAAATAAAAGGGAAGGAGTGACAGAGTCTTTGAGAAACTTTGTTGAGGAGATACAAACAAGTGCTGAGAAAATACACAATTAAGGGGATTTACATGAGAAGTGTGATGATCAGTTTGTGATGCTGACGCATCTAATTTGCGAGAGGATTTTGTAGAAGTAAAACGACTGTTTTGTTATTATTTCATTTCATTAGAGATCATGAAGCAACTCACTGATTTCCACGTTAAAAACATTATATGTAGTTATATAAGCAAACGAATAATTAACATAATTACCATTGTATGAAAACGAGATAGATATGAAAACGAGGTTATACCATATATAAAAATTATCCTGTTACAGAAGAGGGGGAAGGGATAAAAATATCGAGGAAGTGAAAAGATTTCAAACCGAGGGTGGATGAAGAGAAATGGCAGAAATATCAAAGGGGTTAAAAGACGAGAGAGGAAAAGAATTTTAGGATAATGCTGCAGACAAGGTTAAAATAGAGTCTAGTTTTGAATGCAGAAAAGAAATTTGTTATTTAAAATTAAAATTTCATATTTTAAATGTCCGCAATGTCGAATTCAAGTAAGGTGCCCGTAATTTTCGTCATATAATTTGATCCATGTCTGGTTTCAAAAGACTCGTTTAAATAAACTTGAAAGTATGTGGCAGCCCTCAGAAATTGACAGGATTGAATGAAACTGCTTTTTGGTATTGTTGACTTTATTTTCGAGTATTTTATTGCCTGTTAGACAACCCACATTAATAATTGTACAGATTTTCACAGCTCTTGAAACCTCCTTACATTAGCATTGACTTCCTGGTTTCGTTTGATAAGAGACTGAAGAAACAAAACATCTTTTAGGCTGTAAAGGTTTTTTTTTTGTGTTCACGACTAGAGGCGGAAATTGATAATTTCTCGCGGGGAAGCCATAACGTCAACCTTACCGATAACATCTTTTCGATGACTATAAGTAGTAATTTGACGTCAGAAGATTTAACAAAAACCTCGTCAAAAAGTTACATTAAGGTCAGAAGTTACAAAACGAAGCGGTTCCTGCCGCCAAGATATTTTCTCCATTTGAGGCTATTTTTAAAGAAACCCCTATAAATCATAGACAAACCCCTTTTATGTTGGGGGACTTTTTCATACCACACCCTCGCATTGCAGTCTCACAACTTGGTGAACGATTGAACCTTTCTTCGAGTTTCAAGACTCACATACAAGCTTTGTCAAAAGAACAAACCTTACAAGAAACATCAGGTAGAGATTTGCCTAAAAATAAGAACAACTTAAAAAAAGGCAGGCTAGAATTTCAAACAACTCAGAAGATAAAATACCAGAAAAGATGGAAAAATAAAAGCAACAGAATAACAGAAAACGATAAGCAAAGTAGCACTGAAACAAAATCAAACAATCTCACCTGGCAACGTTTTTCTACCATAGGGCATCATGCGGTGACAATTTCACGGCGTTTCTAAGCGACAATGGCCTCCTTTTGACCTGCGGGCAGGGCGAACTTGGTTGCCTAGGCCATGGAAACTGGTTGGACGCTGGGAAGCCGAAATTGATTGATGATCTGTTGACACGTGACATCGTCTCTGTGAGCTGTGGTCGACAGCACGTGGCTGTTGCCTCTGCGGACGGCGCTGCATTCACGTGGGGTGTTGCTGATGACGGGAGACTGGGTCTAGGTGATGAAGAAACAAAGTATGACGTCACTTTATGAAATAATAATGCTTTCCTGATGTTTCGTTTGTGTATTTTAGGTTTTGTTACTTACAAAATATAGGGATAGGGATAGTGTTGGGTCGCTCTGGTTTGTGAGCCGTTGTGTAGCTTTGTGAAGAACAATGTTTCCAAGCTTTTTATTGAGTTTTTCCATATTTCTACATAACATTTTTTGAGCTTTTTTCATATCTTGCTATGAAATTTTGTATCACTCCTTCAAATCCCTGCCCCTAATCCTGGGTGCCACCAACTTATTTATTGTCCATTCCAAGCAGATGCACCCCAACTGAAGTTGTGTTCAATGAACCTGTCTGTGTCCGGGAAGTTCGTTGCTCCGCTGATGGTACCGTGTTTGTTATGGACACGGGGGTCATCTTCGCTTGTGGCAGGTATGTCAAATTAACTCTATTTCTGGATAGCAAGCCTAAAATTTATTGTGGTGTTCCTGCATATGACTCGTGTGTTTACCCCCTGTCTTGTATTTAAGGGGTTGCATAGTAGTTACGATTTCAGATTCTTTGGATCCGGTTTTGGATTTTCAATTTTATAAATGATTGAATCTTCTGTTTTAGAAACGACTGCAACAAAATTAGGCTGAATCCGCGACAAGGATTTTTGCAGCAACTCAAATTATCGCGTGCTAGCAAGGTACAAATTTAATCGCTGTTGTTTACGTTCCATGGCGTTATTTTAAAGTTATTAACTCGCAGTTTAAGCTCGTGTTTATTTGAGTTTATATAACCGGGCTTCAATTGAACCAAAAAATTAAGATAATACCACTATAATACAATTAAATTCAATTCGACTTTGCAAACAAATTTTATATCATTTTGTACCAGTTCAAGTCATAACAAAGCATTTGGTCCGGTCTGGTCCGGTCCGGTCCGGTCCAGTCCAGTCCAGTCCAGTCCAGTCCAGTCCAGTCCAGTCCAGTCCAGTCCAGTCCAGTCCAGTCCAGTCCAGTCCAGTCCAGTCCAGTCCAGTCCAGTCCAGTCCAGTCCAGTCCATTTTCATCACATCCCATCTCATCCCACATCCCACATGGAGTCACTATACGTTTTTGAAAACTTCTTATCTTTTCAGAACATCGAAAGCGTTAAATCCCCTGTCCTCGTCAAAGACTTGTGCAAGTACCAAATCGCCGAAGTTTGTTTTGGCGAAAATCACACAACGATAATGACTGAATCGGGACAAGTCGCAAGTATGGGCAGCAACAACGAAGGTCAGCTTGGATGCGGAAACACGAAATCACGTGATGTTCTCACTACAGTCAAAGGACTGGAGGATGAGCATGTCATTGTAAGTAAAGTTATTGTCTTTTTTGGTCTTTTATAATGACGTGGTGGTTCCAGCCCCATTTACATCACCCTGCGCCCCTCGTATATATTCATATATCCTAGTGGCCCATGCCCCCTACCCGCTTTCCTCTAAACCCTGCCCAAACACTGAAATATATCCACGCAAAATATATATGTCCACGCTCGAGGTTCCTGCAAAAATCCTCCTGTATCGCTACCCCACACATCCTTTCTAAAACCCTCTGTCTAATAACATTCGCCCCATTTCCCCTGCTTCCCTTTACCCGTATTCCGAGCCCCATGCATCTCTGCTCCCTACCACAATCTCCCTCCCTCTCTCCCTCCCTCCCTTCCCCCTCCCTCTCTTGTACAACCTCCCGCCCTCTTCCTTTCTGCTTCTGACTCTCTGCCTTCTTTCACCCTACCACAATACCCCTGCCTCCCTGCCCCACACACCCTTTCCCATGCTATCCGCCAAAAGTCATGTCATGAATGTTACTTATTAGTGTTGAGCTGAATGAAGTGAGTTGAATTGAAACATCATAATTTCAGGCTATAGCATGCGGGAAATCGTTCACATTGGCCGGTACGAACGGAAACACTGTGTTCTTCTGGGGAACGAAACCCCGTAAGCGAACCAGAAGTTACAACGCCTCGGAATCAAGTTCGCCAAACCAGAGCATCAATAGTGGAAACCGGACCATAAGAAACCGGAAATCATCCCTTGGAAGTTTCGACGATTCTGGACTGGAAAAAAGCGCTAGTATGGATAAAAGTGGCAGCATTGGGTCCGAATATGACAATTCTGGGTACGGTTTTCAATTTGAAATACTGTCGGTTTATCAGAAACCAGCTTGAGTAGTCTAAAATAACTATATAGTTTTCATCCAGTGGAACCTAAAATATTGAATATTAGAGTAATTTAGAGTTAGATTTTTGAATTTCTTTTATATGGTATCTCAGAGGTTTGGGACTTAATGTGGTGTCTCTTTAAAGCGTCTGATCACTAACTGAAAGATCCGTAACTTTATATTTACAAAATAAAGCAAGAATGAAATTTCTTTTTGTTAGTCTATCGTGCTCGACGCCATAAAGGCAGAACTGTATAAGCTTTTGTTGTATAGAACAAAGCAAGAAAATGCACTGAGAAATCACAAGGATAGGCTTTCTGTTAAAAACATGAAAATTGATGAAACTTTGCAAATTTGGAGGCAGTTCTAAGAGAAGGAACAGAAATAAGACATCGATCTTATTCAAGTCAACATTTCATCATCTTTAAAACTCGACAGGAGCTGGGTATCTGTCGACTTGCGGGGTAGTGTCCTTGTGTTTACGTTCATGTCGCATTTTTTAAGACAAATACTTTGTGCAACTCCAGAGTCCAAAACAGTCTCAAAGTATTTCTCCTGTTATTAACTTCTAACAGTACTACTCTCGTGAAACTGAAGTAGTTTAAAGCTAGCTCTTTAGGTTTCTGAATGTTTTTACTTCAATTTTAAGTATGGTGTCTCGGAGGTTTGGGACTCAATGTGACGTAAATCCTTAATGTTTCAACTAAATGTTTTTTACCATTCAGGAACAGTTAACCCAGGGAGTTGAAGAGTTAAAGACTGATATTCATTTTAAAACTGAAAATGAGTCTGTTTGCTCTTTAGGTGCAAAAGTGACACGGAAGGAAAGAACGGTAAAAGACCGGACAGTTGGTCAAAAAACCGGGCGGACAGTGCAAAATCGTTACCGGAGCGAATGAGTAATCAAGGTATCGAATCAAATCTATTTATTCTGAAAATTACTGAATTAAATCTAAGATTATGTCCTAAAAGTTACAATTCAATTCATTTTAATTTTCTTAATTTTATTCTTAATTTTCTAAATAATAAATCAATTGTTTTTAGAATTCAATTCAATGCAATTCAATTCATCTATTCTGGTGATTCAATTCATCATTTCTTAATTCAACTCATTTTTGATCTTCTTGATTCAATTCACTACTTTTGCAATTGAAATTCTTGATCTAGGGAGTTTGCAAGAAGACGTCTTTGACGAGGAGGCGGAACGTCTTGAGGTGCGGAGGAAGCAGTTCTTACGTAACATATTGAGGCAACAGAGTGAGATGAATGTGGGAATGCTCAAAATGGCGATGAAGGAGGGAGCTGTGGATATCATTCCAAGAAAAATATTTGAATTTTCAGCAATATCCGGTATTGAAGGTCAGCGAGCGACTCTAAGATTTTTCCTTTACCACCCTTCCTCCTGCAAACCTTCCTCTACCACTCTGTCTCTCCACCTTTCATTTACTTCTCTTTCCAGCTGTTCCGCTACCCTTCCTCAACCACTCTGTTTCACCCCCTTCCTCAACCACTCTTTCTCGCCACCCTTCCTCTACCCCTCTTCCCTGCCCCGCCACTATTTCTCTACTTCTCTGTCCCGCCACCCTTCCTCTACCACTTTGCCCCGCCACCCTTCCTCCACCCCTCTTTCCTGCCCCGCCACCCTTTCCGCTACCCCCACAACTGTTTCCCCTAGCACCGTCCACTGAGTTTGAGATGGTTTGATTTATTTCCACACTCCCTTTATGTTGATATATCTTTTGAGAAACAAGCGGAGTATTCTCACCTTGTCCCTTCCTTTCCTTAAAGAACATGGGACATTATCCCCATTTCTCTTTATTGACTATTCCTCTTTATTTGATTTATCTCTGCATGGTCAGTTTCCCCAACGTTTTTCGCTTTTGGCACCAAAAAGTCATGCATCAGTGGGGGTGACCCTTACCCCGATATTCCACCTAGCACCCCCCTGATTTTCTTTTCTTAACCCCTAGGGTATGATGACTGCGAAGAGTACCCCGTTTTGTTACAAGACATCAAATGCTGTGGTGACCACGTGTTTCTTCAACTCGAGACTAAAGCCCCGTTACCAAAGCGGAAGAAGAGAATTTCTCGGAAAGAAAGCAGTCACAAAGCTGTTGCTAATAAACAGCATTTCGAAGACTCGTCGTCAAGGTAACTGAAGGATCATTTAGGCAAATGTTGCTCCTGCTGCGTAAAAGCAATAAACCTGGCCATAGTTATGGTCTGTTCACTATAGAGAGATGTCTGTTGCAGGGAAGTGTCCGTTGTAAGAAAATGTCCGTTGCTGGGGAGTGACCATTGTAGGGAAGTGTCCGTTTAAGTGATGTGTCGGTTGTAGTGCTGTTCCCGTTGTAAGGAAATATCCGTTGCAGGGCAGTGTCCGTTGTAAAGATGTGTTCGTTATAGGACGGTGTACCTTGTGTGGAGGTGTCCGTTGTAATGAAGTGTCCGTTGTAAGGAAGTGCCGGTTGTAGGAAGGTGTACCTTGTAGAAAGGTGTACATTGTAGGGAGGTGTGCGTTGTAATGAAGTGTCCGTTGTAAGGAAAAGTCCGTATAGGGAGGTGTACGTTGAAGGGAGGTGTCCGTTGAAGTTAGCAATGAATATATTGAATTTAATTGTGTTGGGAATATAAATGAATATGTTATGCAGAACTTTTTTCAGTATGGTTTTCAATAAAGATAAAAATCTTCATGTTTTCATAGCATGACAAGTCATGGACAAGACGATTTAAACAGCTCTGAAGCTTCAGAAATGGATAACACTGGTGATGTAAGTAAACTTAGAATTATTATACTTTACAATAGTTTACTGTGGTTAACTTCCATTTACCACTGTAAATAAACCCGCCGCATATGGCATTTTTCTTTGAAAGACGAAGATTTTCATATTCGCAAAATTCACACATCTTGGCAGAAATTCATGAGAACATCATCTCATACAAGAGCAAGATGTTTTGAAACGTCGAGATCAAATTTCATTTCTGTCATTTGTCCTGTATGATGGGCTTGTTGAGCAGTGTGTCTCGACTTACCCTTTGTTGACTTGACTAAAGTTACTTGGCTCAACTTAATTTTATGAGCTAGCCTACTTACTAATTTTTTACTGAATTAAAATTATTTTTGTTTTTTCAATTGAAAAATGTTGAAAAAACGGGTTTGCCAGTTTATATATTTTTCAAGCTTAAGTGATTTAACCAGTTTTAATTCGTCTTTATCATTATTATCAGCCAATTCCGACGTCTTAATGTAGTTAGGGATAGTTTATTAAAGTTAACGGAAGTTAATGATAGTTGTTAGATTAAATAGCAAGTAAAAAACAGAGCAAATTACATGCCATTTAACTCCCCCACTGCTTGTTTACTTTGAGAGTTAATAGTAATAAAACCTCCGCTAACCATAGTTTACAATCGTTAACTATCTGTTAACCATGGTTTAACCGTCTATACCAAATTATATATGTCCACGCTCGAGGTTCCTGCCAAAATCCTCCTGTATCGCTACCCCACACATCCTTCCCAAAACCCTCTTTCCCATAACATTCGCCCCATTTCCCCTGCTTCCCTTAACCCATGCAAAATTAATTAACTTAATGCAAAATTCACACAATGCTACCATAGGCAGCGTTTAGCATTTATGTACTTAACAACTGCTAAGCGTGGCCATTAAAAGTTAGATAAAATTTTTCTTGAAGTCTGTCCAAAATATCTACAGAAATTCACATATAACGATTTAAAATCCACCTTGAATTTCATCTTATATTAGGTACCCTCCTGGATAAAGGACGAATTGGAAGGGGGAATCCCTGTTGACCCAAATATGGATGCATCGAGTGAGGATTCCAGTGATGCCGAGGAATCATCAGCGCTAAAGATCGTCCCGAAAGGCTCCATAAAACACCCGCAAATTCAGGAACGAATTGCACTTAGCCGTCGCTCTAGCAATCAAAGTTTGCGTCGTAACAGAGAGTTACGAGCTCGTATTTCGACAGGCATTGCCAGCACGCAAAGCGAAACAGCGATTCCTGAGAGTACAATTATCGACGGTGTCGCAATATCGACAAGTACGAGTTTAACTACATCGACTGCCGTAAATTCCTCGTCAAGTGTTAGTCGCAGCAGCTCAGTTACGGAGATCGATATGAATTCGCCGTTGCATGTTACGGACGAGGCGAAAACCAATTCGACGGTTCGTTCTAAACTTTTTAAGTGATGTTAATGTTATTAGGGTCTGTCTTGGCCCAATCCTTTTTGCTTTCGACAATATTTCTTTGGTCTCAAGTATTCTTAGATGTAGCTTTGAAGCGTGTGGTACTTTTCAGTTCATTTGCCTAACGATTGCATGAAATATTGAGTTCCAACTTAGAACCGTCCTGTTCTGTACACCAAATAGCGTGTACATTTTGGGAGCTGGCTCCGCCCCTGAGCAAATTTCTGATGATCGCTTTAAGCGTGAAACTCGGAGTAGCAACTTAGAACCTTCCTGTTCTTTACACCAAAAAGCGTGTACAGCTCTGCCTATACCGCAATTTTCTTTTAGCTGTTAAACAATGGTTACACATCCTTATATGTAATATTGTTTCTCTTGTGGGAGCCTGGGAACTTTTTGTACCGCCAAAGTAAATTGAACTGTTGCTAGAGAAAGGTGAAAGAGGCTTTAGTTGCACCATAGCTTGTGATGTAATTATAATATAGTTAGCAAATAAATTTAGTACCAGAATGAAATAGTTGCACCGTAGCTTGTGATATAACGATGCATAGTATAGTAAGCAAATAAATTGAGTGATTCATTTATTAATCTTGTTAACGAGTACATGTTCAAAGCATCGTGTTTTTATTTCATTCTGGTACTGAATTTATTTGCCAACTATATTCTCCTTATTTTGGATAAAGTACCACACGCAACGTACATTAGGCTTGTAATATGCCTAATTACCAAACGCTATTTTCCCTTCTGCCGTGTATTCAGGGAACAATAGAATTCCTCCCCCGATAGCATTTGTTTCTGCCCCCTAAAATACGATCTTGAATGTTACTGCTCTTTTCTCAGACTGCGGGAATTGCCAAAAATGATGTTGATCCGGGCATGCAGGCACTTAGTCTTTCAAAGGTCTTCCCCCGTCCAGCTTCTGGTCCTTCAAAGCGAGATTCTGGTGGCAAGAAAGAAATTGGGGGGTCAGCTGCAGCCATTCACTCTTCAGACAGTGGAATTGAGTTTACGCCTGTTGAGAACTTTTTCTCTGAAACAGAGGTTTGTTGACTTGTTCAATAGAAGGCTAGATCAAAATGGCGGTTTTTAAATTGGAAAATTAATATTTCTCACATAATATATGGTTAAGAAATACGATTTTTAAAACTTGAGTTTTAGTTTTTCTATGCCATCGATCTATAATATCAACAACATGAACGTTTTAATGATTTGATGAATATATTGAATAAATAAAAGTGATATTTTTGTATATTTTAGTGAATTATTTGTTAATATTATATTATGTTCCTTTTTTAGTCACCAAGACCGAAGAACAGCCCAGAGTAAGTTAGCTCCTCGGGATTTTCTTGACATTGATAAATTCTGTCATCTTCTCAACAAATTCTACTTTTATGTTAGATTTCATAAATTGTGTGGATGCCACATTCAGAGACCTTGAAAACGTATTTTCATACTGAAAACGGCTGAAAATCATCATCATCATTTTTATTGACAATCGGCTAGAAAAGGCAAGTTAAGATAAGTTACAGCACGTAAAAGGCCATCGATAGATATTAAAGTGGATCATCTGTCATCAATGTCATCGATCTGCCATCTGTCAATCATTATTAGCCAATCAAGGAGCGTGTGAGTAGAATCAAGCTCACTGGTTGGTCAATTATTTAGTGTATGTCGATTGCCTTTGAGGCAAAGTTATTATTCTTATTATTAATGATACGAACAGCCTTATTGGCCTAGATATCTTTTCAAAAAGTTATTCCACATAATCAGCTTCTCAACGCTCTTGTACGCAATTTAACGCCAGTTATGATTTCAAATAATTTGTTTATTCTCGCCCTTGCAAATTTGTTTGTTCTAAAGCTGCTCCTTTCATAGAATTTTTCTTAGAATTTGGAAATTTATTATCAAATGTTTTTACTGTAAATTATTTTGGAATTTTAAGAAAACCTATTTCTTTTTTAGAGACAAAGTTCCAGCAGGAGGAAAGAAGGTCTATGCTTTTGTAAATGAAAGGTAGGGGACTCGAATTTAAATTTGCCTAGCTCTGGTGATGTCATTAGATCCTCTTGCGTTATTACGTCATAAAGCTATAGACATTGTGGCCCAGGGTCAGGGCAGAGGTATAGGCTTACGGAGGACTCTTTCATAAAATCTACCTTGAGGGGATGAGAATGGAGTCATAATAGTGGGTTAAGAATGGGTGCTATTTCTTCTGTGAGTCACGTATAGCTGAAATGCCTCAGACTGCACACCGTACAAGTTGATTTATTTCGAAAATGAAGTGCATGGATTTGAAATGCGATGACGTCATCAATCTATTTTTAGAAATCTAATTTTGACCACGTTGTCTTAAAGAGAGAACAATTTGAAATACTTTTCGAAGTGCAACATTGGTTGTATTTGTTAAAGATGTAACGTTTAGGGTTCTTGTTAGGTAGGGCGATGGGCTAGGTCATAGGGCCTAGGCTCCGAATAAGTGACGCACAAAATATACTACTTCTTAGGTGTTATCTCTGATGCTTCACTAACTTAAACTGCGGAAAGACTAACTTAAACAGAAGCTAATTAACAGGATAATACGATCGTCACACTGCATGTTGAAAGACAAACACATTGCCATAAGAGACGTTCACTACACAACAGGACTTAACAGAACATGTAACTTTAACACGCAACGGGAACATTACTATTGATTACATATTAAAGCCAAACCGTTACAAAGATAGGATGAGATATGGCAAATGAAAGATTCGTATTTGGCCAACGGATTACATTTTCTGTGGCCTGGTTTATAGATTTAGGAACCAACAGCGGATTAAAATGATTTGATAAGAAAAGAGCCTGTGTTAATTTGTTGTTCATGCTAAGGTCGTAGAATTTGCCTTCTGTGCAAGACGATGATCTTAGACAAGGTTAAATGCATTTGAACCATATTTAGGTGCAACTCTTTTTAAGCTATCTTGCAAGTTTGCTACATACGGGACACTTAAAGGCTCTTGCCCAACCAGCATGCTTAGCGGCAGTTGTATTGAGAAATTGACTTGCAGTACGAAATTAGGCCGGTTTTGAAAATATAGTCGCAAAGCATGCCGGTTGCACAAGAGCCTTTAATGTTTTTAAAGTCAATGGAAACCATTCCAGCTCTTTTCCGTCATTATCCACCCCGGCTCTCCTTTGCTGGTTCAACTTATGTTTTCTCGTTATAGGCCTAAGCCAACAAAATCCAAGAAAAGTGGGAACGGGGCTTCTCAACAACGTGAACGAGGCGGTGAAATAAGGTAAGTTTTCTGAAGTGGTTTATCAAATTTTCTGCTTTTTGGAACTTTGGCAAGGTACTATCATCGAAATGGCCAAGGGACACGGTCTTTGCAGAAACAATCAAGTTTTCTGGCAGAAAGTTCAGAAAAATTTTCTCTAATCATTCTCAAGAAAGAAGTTCATTAATTTACAAAATCGTTCTTTTGCGACACAATGTGTGAATTTGATGTGAATCTACACAGAGAGAGATCAAGTCTTTGCTACGGTCTTTCTTCATTGTAAAAATATTTTACGAAATGAAATATGCTAACACAATGCAAGCTTTGGTACAAGATCAGAGTTTAGCAAATTTTTTGCATGAACGTCTTGTTCAAAAACACTTGGACAGATACAAAAGCGGCTCAAACCAGCTGTCAATCAAAATTAGCCAATCAAGAAGCGCGTGAATGGAATCACACTCACGGATTGGTCAATTCTTGATTGAAAGTCCCTTTAGTATCTTTGGATTGCCTTTATATGAATATTGAAAGATATGATGTCGATAAACTTCGACATATTTATATAATTTTTTTTCAGTTTTTGAATTTTGCCAGTTTTGTGCCTAAATATTCTTGTCACAGTTTTTCTCTTGTGACAAGATGTTTATGCCGAATACGACATTGAAAATGTAAATGCTGTTGCGCAACCAGCATGCTTAGCGGCAGCTGTGTCGAAAAATTGATTTTCATGCAGTACGATATTAGGCCGGTTTTAAAACTATAATCGCAGAGCATGCCGGTTACCCAAGAGCCTTCAATGTTAGTGTTAGTCTTCCGAGAGATATTTTAGCTACCAAAAAGTGTTTAAATATCATTCATATTTTCACGATCACCAACTGACCCATATCTAACTACTGATCAATACTTAGTCTTATCGTCCTTGTAGTTAAGTTACATTTCCTTTGAGTCACTCGCCAGATCAAACCATTCCAGGCTAGATTGTTTTCTTCCAGATCACGTGGTGCAGCAAGGGGGCGCCTTCCTGGCAACAAAGGACGTGTTGTGAGCGATAGGTTCGTTCCATTTTATTTCTTTTTCCTGTTGTGAGGAGCAGACTTTCTAAGACCAATAAAGCTGCCATGAAAAATTACAGTCGTTGTTTAAGATAATGCAGGGTCACCAGAAACTGGCAACACCAGGGGCACATGCCCCCTAATGAAACCCCTTTTCTTAGACGTGCTATCTTTGGGATTTTTGGGAAAGTCTTGTGGAATATGAGGCAAAATTGCAATAATTTATTTTGTATTGAAAATATCATCTTTTATAAGGACATTGGGAGAAGGGGGGTAGGGTGGGGGGAGAGGGTTATTTATTGAGCTATCTTTGTTAACGTTTTTCGCTCATAAAAATCACAACAAAACAAGAAGACTATTGTAGATTGAAAATATTACTCAGTCAGTTTATGTGGTAAAAACTTTCTACAAGGAGATTGTTGGTGCTGTCACACTTTCATGTTCTTTTCTGTTTTTTCTACAAGAAAACAGATTTCGAAGGTGAATTCTCCAATTATCTTTTGTATGGAAGTTTCCCCTGAAGCAGCCCCCCCTCCCCCTCATGATTTCCGCCACTGCTTACGGGGCCCCCTTACGAATCATGTTTTCCACCAAACGTCACCATATTCAAGAGGTAATGAACTCTAGGAATTGAGTTCGAGAT
The DNA here is from genome assembly GCF_013076305.1 of Rhopilema esculentum. The sequence continues at coordinate 2,144,160 of NW_027019653.1, forward strand.
TTTTACCAAACAAAGAGATTTTCACCAAACAAAATGATTTTTAGGGATTTTCAGATAAAATAGTATGATTTCCGTCAAGGGTGTACGCGATGTCCATCGAGTCACTTACCCATCTGCCATTATAACTATTCAGAACTCTGACGTCAGTCCACTCCTTGCCACGGAATTGTCTAGTTTCCATACTGCTCGACCTGATAGTCATAAACAAGCATAATTAATAGTCATAAATTAGCATGATTAATTATTTCAAGTAAAGGGTTAGGGTAAGGTTTAGGGTTAGGTTGAGGGTTAGGGCTAGGGCTAGGGCTAGGGCTAGGGCTAGGGTTAGGGTTAGGGTTAGGGTTAGGGTTAGGGTTAGGGTTAGGGTTAGGGTTAGGTTTAGGTTTAGGTTTAGGTTTAGGTTTAAGGTAAACTAATTACGTCATCAGGTCGAGCAGTATGGAAACTAGACAGCTCCCCTTGCCACGCTCTCATTTTGTTGTTTATTTACCTTTAATTTCACGTAAACAAGAAAATAATTGATGTTTGTTTACCAACAAATGCGTAGGCTATCCCTGTTATTTACATTATAATTTCACAACTCTCCATTAATGCGTTCAGCAGGTTGTCAGGAGGTTTAAACAACGTTTCTAACATTGCTGTGTATAAAGCACGGAATGTGGAACATGGGCTTGGGAGCTGGAATGTGTTTAAACTTGAATTAACGCGAAATTGTTCGAGTGTAAAAGATCAGTTGAAATAATGACCGAAAGTTAGAATAAATAAATAATGAACAGGTACATTGAAAGTTAACGTTATTTAATTATATCAAATTCGAAAAAAATTTAGTTGCACTTTCGTCTATCTACTGTATAAAAGATTGCACAGGCAAACTAAGAATTTTATCTATAAACTGAAGATTTATCGATCATCTCATGATTTGGCAGGTGCCAGTTTCATTACACCCTCCTCACTGGTTACGCCCCTGAAGGGAAATGCTGAAATTAATACCACTGTAAGCCAGGGACTGCGGAGGCGGGGCCTAAGGGGACTATAGCCCCCCCAATAAACTCCAAAATGTACTTAAAACCATACAAAAAGTCTCCCTGCTCTTGTTTTTAGCATGTTTAGTCCACCCAAAAACGTTCCAGCCCCCTCAGTCCGTAACGTTCTCCGCGGTCCTTTCTGTGAACTGTTTGTGCCATGTGAGATTAAAAGTGCCCAACGAAAAGCTTCATTTTTTCAATTTTCTTGTAATTTCTTGAGTCGATAAGGAAAATGATTGATATTTTAACCCTCTCCCCCCATGGCTTATTGGTATTGAAGAAAAACGTACCATACCCCCTCAAACATTCACTCTGATCCGCCCTCGTTGTTTCGTCTAGTTCCATTCCTTCATATTCCTTGGTCCGTAAATTATGCATGGCCTAATCTCTAAGCTGCACATTTTCAAGCTGATAGCTTCGTTCACGGTTTCCAAGGAGTTCCCTAACTTTTGAAACATGACCAAATATTTTAATGACATATTGATAAGAATGGCTGTGTTTTCATGGAAACGAGAGAAAACTTCAGAGCAAGTGGCGACAAACTTTTCTTTGCTAGCGACAGTTCACAGACTGTAATTTCTGTAATATGCAGAGTAAACTGGATTCGTTGCTAGAAAATTGCAATCTGAGCGAAAAAAAGTGGCCTAAATTGCCCACAGACTAGAGTTCATTGGAGGATATAAGATGTGTTTTATCGTGAATTTTTTATGATGTGATGTTTTGCAGAAACGTTGTGAGGGATGAAGAAGCAGCGAAACTTTGCGAAGAGCTCAAAGCGATGAGACAGTTGCACGAGCAACAGGAGAAGGTAGGCCATTTTAATCAAGGCTCACAGATCAAGGGGGCGGGGCAGGGGCTGCGGAGAGGAAGTACTGGAGGCTAAAAACACTTAAAACAATGAACAATGCAAAAAAGATTGCTTTTGATCTCTTGCATGTGTAGCCCCCTCTCAACTTTTTACCCCCTTCCCCCGAATACGTGATATGTTCCCCAATCCCTGGACGGGGGTCAATCACAGCCTGTCAGGTGCACTGCACTTTTGTAAATAGCCGAAAGGAGTTCATCAAAAGCAAAATGATTTGCAGAAATTTTCAGATAAAGCAATAGGATTTTTGTTCCATGGGGTGAAATGCACTTCCACAGATGTGCCCCTACTTGAATTTCCAGGGGGAGGGGGGTTTTGAATCACGATCAACATGTGGCTTTTTGTTATTTCTTTTTCCTGTCATTTTTAGGTTCTGGACCATGTCAGGAAAGAGGCTTTGGAATCCGAAGCGAGGCTGAAGGAGGAGATAGAAAAACTTCAACTCGAAAAAGCGCACGTAAGACGCGTTTATCCTGCGGGTTATATTTGAGAAGAGTTTGGTAGTGTTCAGACTGTTGAATCCATCTCTTAGTTCCCTCTGATTTTAAACATTACCTTTCTGCGCCCTTTTCGCTGGCAGTATCTTGAAGTCAGGCCCCTTTGTTGAGATAAATAATTTTTTAAGATAAATGATGCAATTTGTGTAAAGAATTCAGCATGTTTTTTAAATCTTTGATACTGATATTTTTAGTCTAATTTTTAGGCCATGGATAAGTTGTACAGAACGCAAGAAGAGCAAGGGCGACAGGCAGATGCAAAGATAGTGGCTCAACAAAAAGAGGCCGAGGTGTGTTGAAGCGAGGCTAAGTTGAACCATTCATTAACGGTTTTTCTAGCAAGGATTTGCTAATTCGGGCTCTTTTGAAAGGAGTTATTCAAGGGGTTCTGAAACGAGGATGGACGTGTAGAAGATGTTGTATTGTGATTTAATATTGTAAACGAGGCTGTTAGAGAAAAAGGAGATTAAGGCCTACCAGATGATAGTTAAAGTGATTCAGAGTAAAGTGGAGTAGAAAAAAAGATGTTTGAGAGATTGAAGGGAATATTGAGGAGAATTCACGAGGTTCTTTTGTGTTATTCTTGCCAAGTCGGACACTCTGTTACAGACGCTTGTAGAAATCATCTAGAATTTGCAAACAAATAGCTCGTTTTAAAGCTTTTTAACAATCACATGTTCACGCTTTTAATAAACAAGATATTCTGTTAATCGATATTCATAACAAAACCAGTTTGAACGTGATTCAAGTATTTCTTTTCAGTGGAATAAATTATTCATTTGAGCGTAAAACCGTTCAGTGTAGTAATTTAGGTTGGAGGTTAATTGAGAATGGGATGATGTATTGACAAATTTCTCTGCCAGGGTAGAGGGTTTAATTGTAGGCGCAGTTTTATTAGAAAGGTGCTTACAAAAGGGAGACCAATTCGAGGATCGACGGTTCACACACGGTCAGTGACCGCATCTGATTGGATCAGTTAATCTGACCTCCAAATGAATCTAACCTCCAAATGAATCTGGTATGTTATGAGGGCCTAAAAAATTTTCACAATTCCCTAACGGGTTTCTTCTTTATTTAACAGGATAGAGAAGCAGAACTGAAATCGGAGGTTTCCACTTTGAGAAGCGAGCTCAATAAGGTATTTTCATCGGATTTTCTGTTATTGGTTTTAGCAAAATAAGCAAATACAATGAACTGTGGTACGTCCATAGCAAAAATTCCATCCCATCATACATTTCTACACATAGAAAGATTTCACAGTTAAACCTGCTTAAGGCTTGAGGGCACCCCCGTGCACAAAATCAGACCGCCAAAACGGAGGCTAAGGGCAAGAGAATAAGCCTTATTCACAATAGTTTCCAAAGATTTCCTTAAATTTTAGCTCAAAGGCTCCTGTTACACGACCCCAATCTGTTGTATGCTCTCTGGCTCCTTTACGTTGTCTAGCCTTGTCAGTTTTCCCTTCCCATAAAGTGCTGCTTCTTATCCAATTGTAAATCTTTGATATTCGTAATTACTTTATTTTCTCAATTTAGCAAAGTGAGAAGCTGCAAGAAAATTATGGAATTCTGATAACTGTCCAGGAACAACTTCTTCGTATGCAACAGGTAGGGATGTTTACAAATATTGTAATGTGACCTCAATTTTTGAGCAATTTTGCTTGTAATTTCACATAGTTTAGTTGCCAATTGAGAGGTGCAGATCCAGAGCAAATTTGAAAGAGGGACAGTTGGGAGTGGGGGAGCTGAAAAATTCCTCGTGTCCACAAAGTAGCAAGTTGATATCCACTTGCAGCAGTGTCTAGTGTCTACAGGAAGCGAGAAGAGAAGTTGGCATAAGAGAAACCAAAACTGCAAAGATAGGAATAAGCTACCCTATTTTATTCTACTGACACAGGACAAGTATCCCCGTCTATAAGTACGTACGTAGGAGGGCCTATGTGTAAGAGAGTCCAAAACAGCGAGAACTCTACCTACGTACAATTCATGTACGAGGGACCAATGCGACAAGGATAGAATTGTGCCACCCTGCTTTTATCCTGCTGTCCAACAAAAACTCTTTGCAACAGGCACTCCCCCCCCCCTTGTACAAATTGAATAAGAGAGACTTTAGACAAAGCGGGAAAGGAAAACAACCCCCTGCCTCCGAATTTATTTGCTCGCTAGCCTTCATTTCTCTTACGTATAAATTTAACAATGGCAAAAGAAACTGTCAACTTAGGCCTTTCGTCTATTTTGTTTTAGGAACAATTTCGTTCTCAGCAAGGACGTATGGAGTCACCAAATTCACCAGGAAAGGTTAGTAACGGTTACTTGTCATTCAAGCTTGACGTAAAAGGATTTTGCTTCAGGGGAAGTAGAATAAAAGTAGATCAGTTTGTGAGGCCCATTAACTTGATATATTTTATGGACTGGAACTAATTTTAATGGGGTTAAAAATTTGTTTACGCCAGAACCAAAGACCCTGTCCACCTAAATACTATGTAAAAACCCCCAAGATTCAATTTTGTTGAGGAAAGCCACAAGCTTAAAGACGCAACGCAATCTGTGACTGGCCCGTTACTTATCATTTGGGAACTGCAGCATGTACTATCAATTTAGAATGTACTAGCAAAAGTGCCATTTGATGCTTATATTCAGAGTGGTCTTTAAATCAATTATTCATCCAAACCCCATCTCTCCAACCCACATCGCCGACCCCACCTCAACAAACCCTACCTCTCCCACCCCATTTTTACAACGGCAACTCCCCTTGAGAATCTCTAAATTCCCACGCCCCCCACCACATCTCTCCAATCCACCCCTCTAACCCTTTCTTCCCCAACCCCCAAATTCTGCTTAAACCTAATCAACCTGCTTTTCTTTTCTAGATGCCTAAGCAGAGGTCTGTATCAACCCCGACCTCGACGTCACACCGCAACTCCAGTCAGTCGAATAGCAGTCAGGAAAATCGAACAAAAAGTGCTGTCTGTGCGGTTATGTAAAGAATTACATTCTTATCAGCTTATGCTAAGTAAGTACAATTAAATTTATATTTTGAAACCTCAAAATAGCGAGCAGCAGTCAGATTATTTTCATTTCATTTTAAACTTGTTCATTGGCGTAACGGAGGCAACTGGGGTCCTAAGGAAAAGCTAAGAAAGGGGCTTCATTTACGGGCTGGAATAAAGTCTCATTCAACGCTGGAGGACCTGTTAAACACAATTGGAAGCTTTTGAAATGAGAATTTGCTGTCGCTAACTAGGGTGAGCTTGAGTTATAAAGGCTGCGGTTGGCAAAATTTCAAAGTTTTTAACATGAGATGGTCTTGAGCAATATCTTAAAAACATGGATATTGAAATAATTTGGGGCCTTTGTTGGTCGGGGACCCCATTTTGGTCGGGGACCATTTTTGGTCGGGGATCCTTTTTGGTCGGGTACTCTTTTTGGTCGAGTACCCCTTTTGGTCTAAGACCCTTCTTGGTCGGGGACTCTTTTTGGCCGGGAACCCCTTTTTGGTCGGGGACCCTTTTTGGTCGATTAACCTAAGGTGCCCAAAACTGTATTACGCCCCTGAAATTGTTTGTACGGAGTTAATACAAGTTTACAATACTAGATGGTGAAAACCCTGATTTACAATTTGCCCTCTGAAGGAATAAAATAATAAAACCTACTTACAATGTTATTTTAATCATAGAAGTAGTTACAATCTGGTGCAGATACAGAATTAGAAAAAGCAAACGAGGGCTTGAATTATTCAGCAGAAAAACTGACCCATGAACAGGGGTGTCCGGTATCTCGTCGTTAGTTTTTTAATTAAAATTTCAATCCGGACAGCTGTGTGACCAGAGTTGCTATCCGCTAAAGGAGAGTGTCCATTGTTCGAAGGTTGATTAGCTAAATCTGTGATCGTGCGAAACTCATTTTGGCACTCATTGTTGATTTTGCACGCAAAACTGAAGAATCCGGTTATGATAATCCGATTAACCTTTTGTGTCATACACGTCGGGGATTTCTTTGACTGCATAAACGAATCACAGGTCTTCGAGGGTCAGGGAACGCTCTCCTGAGAATGTGACATCTAGCAAAACATGACACCTATCCGGATTTTTCATGTCCGTTGATGAAAGTGTTCTCTGTTCCTTTGGAAATACGGCTATATGAAGCGTTTTACGATTACAGGGACCAAATTGTACCGGATCTTTGTTATTCTGTCACTCCCAAAGCAGTGTCTGGGATGGCTAAAAGATACTTCAGGAAATCATTTCACGGGGGTTCAGTTAATGAGCAACTCCGGTTACAATTGATGAAGCAAACACCTGAGTATATACGGTAGAAATTCATATAAAATTAATGTATCACACCCATTCCCCCGTCCAGATTGAGACTTCTGAATCGTTACAGAAGAGATATCAAGATGAAACTAGAAGGTCAGGGCACCAATTTTTCAAAACCTTTTTGCCCAGCATTTGTCCATCTGTTTAGCATATCGAGTGGTCGATAATAGAGAATTCAAAGCTTGAAAATTCTCAATATTTATACTGCAAGGTTGGAATTTTGACAATTCTAGCTCACGACCGATTTTTAATATATAAATAACTTTTTTGGAGCGAATATTTCCGAATTTGATGGGGAATCAATCTGCGCTTTCAGAAGCCTCTGTTCCCCCGTGAAGCTACCAACGACACCCATTTGAGCATCAGGCAGTCAGCAGTGGTAACGGGGGTGAACGCAGGAGAAATACAGTTTCCAAGGTGCTCAAGTAATGACATCACGGCTTACTCAAGTAATGACGTCATCGGCCAAGAAATCAACTATTCTTGGTTTAGCAGTTAGAAAGAGATTCGTATTGGTGTCTCAACTGGAGCAAATAAACTGTTAATTTATAGTGCTGTATGCTCCAGTTAAAATGGGAAATCGCGTAGGCGATTTGATGTATATTTATTGTCCTTCATGGGGGGAGGGGGTTGCAGTGAGACTAACCTTTAACCATATGTCTGTTAGAAACCCTTTTGACAGCAAACAAGTTCCATTTTGGTCGTATGTAGTCCATGATAAATTTATTGGGATAGCTCAATGTTGCTAACAACCGCAAGATCTCTCCAACCTCATACTCTACGTCTATTTATACGCATACCTCCTTGTGTAGTTAGAATGTTAGACCCTCCCCCCCCCCCAAAAAAAAGGGATTGGTTTCCTAGTTGGCCTATTTATAGCTGGCTCAAGCCAATACCCTATCCTGTTATGAACGTTAATGGCTGTAAGGTTAAGACTGCCCCTCTACTGCACACCTTGTAGTTAGATCCCCCTGTAGTCGCTGGATGTTGGGTTCCCAAACCCTCCGTTCTGTTCTGTTTCTATTTTATCATCTTATACCAGTGCAGTTGTTTCACAATTTCGTCTTAAGTGAATAGCATTTCCTAGGGTGCCTATGACAGTTTTCTATGGATAGAGACAGCCCCCTCCCCTTTCCCTCGTGGTTTTTCCCAATGAATATGCAATTAAGCATTCCGAAGCACCCACAAATATAAACAATAACTCATTTTTTTCCTTTTTATTCTTGATTCTCCACTCAGGGGCGTCAGGAATAAACTTCCCTAATCAGACTGTAGGATAAGAGATTTGTCACAAGACTGTAGGTCATAGAATGGAATTATTGATAGAGCAAAGGTTTACTAGATGTTTCGAAAGCAACAGTGATTTTCTGACAGACCCTTGTTCAATATGGGTGTCACGAGCCCCCCCCACCCCATCCCTCGCCCCCACACTCACACGTACACGCACAGATTCCCCCTGTCCCTAGTGCTTCTTCTTCCCCAACCCAACTTCATAACATCTTCAACAACCTCTCCAGCCTTTATCTCCGCTTCAAACCTGTAGCCTTCTCTTTGTCACTTAAAACACCAACAATTATCGTTCCAATCTTCCACAACACACATCAACACATCATATTCCCTAGACCCCAAACTGGACAGCAAAGCCTGCTTCTTCCTCCCCCGCCCCCACCCATATCTGTGTAAAAAACGAAACATGAATATTTGCTGTAAAATATTTTCTCAAATCATTAGTTGCTGTAAATCTTATAATTTCAGGATGTTTATAATATTCACAGTTTCTTGAATTTAGTTGTAGATAGTTTCTAGAATTGCGAGAGACTAAGTTTTCTAAAAAGCAAACAATTATTAAGTATTATCATTTAAAGTTCCTCTACATATAAACATTTTCAAATAAGCTAATCAGGTGTAAATAAATAAAAATGCATACAATAACAATGATGTAAGAAAAAAATTGTAGACTTGCATGAAGGGAATTTCTTAAGGAGGGGCCCTCTCAGTAGATAAACTAATCGAGGGGAGGGCAACTCCTTTTTTAGAAAGGGCTCAAAATCTATTTAAATAGTGAGGATGTATTGATAAATGTGCAAAAAAAAGTTATATATAACTTTGGGTATAACTATACATATTTGGTCGCGTGCAAAAAGTTAGAAAGCCACCTGGTTTCAATTTGGGGTCCTTTCGAGGCTTGAGAGTCATTTCGAGGCGAAAGTCTTGTCACGTGACCGTGCCTGTAGATCTTTGGCCGAACTAGGAAGAACTATTCAATCGATTATTGATTCTTAATTTTTCTTTTGTCGTCAAATACCCACAAAATTTTATACTCAATTAATAAGTGTAGTAGTCTTCTAGTAGTCTGCTTGGCAGAATTTTATATGGATGTTGATGCTTGTGATAAAGAGAAGCCCATTATTTTGAAGTGTCCGTTATAAGATGGTGTCCGATGCAAGGGACAGTGTCATTATTTGGAGGTTTGAGCCCCTAAATGTTGTCCGTTCTTGGAACTGTCCGTATTTATTGTTGTGTCTGTTAAAAGTATGTATGCACAATTTGGAGGTGTCCGTTATAATTGACTGGCCGTTTCATTGTGATGTCAATTTGTAGGAGGAGTCCTTTATTTGGTTTTGGCCGTTTATGGATATTTCTAGTATGTTATAGATGGATGTTGCCTCGTCTTAACGCGCGGTTGTACCGCATACTCGCCGCGGGATTATAGATCATAATAACTACCCATCGCGCTGTCTTATTCCGCGAGAAATCTGCGTGTCAGCCGCAGAGCGCTATCTTTCAAGATATCTTAGTCTCTCGCAGGTTTTGAGTTTTTCATTCTTACATCGCATGGGCAGGGTCCACTTTAATGCTTTTATACATTGAAAATAATTATTATACTAACGAGGATGTGTATTTTAAGAATGTAAAAAGGGATTTTAATAACTAATTCGAAAAATAAAAGGATTTTTGCAAGTTCAAATTGTATTTCTTCCTCTGTTCTTTTTACAAAATTCAGATTTTCGACCCGGCAAATCTAATTTCATTTTTAATCTTACAAAGTAAATTGGCCAATTCTTCAAGATACCAGAACAGCAAATATCAAAGTCAAATTTCTTTTACGTCAGTTTTTCATGTTTCTTCGTGACATTTCAGTTCCATTTTCATTTCTTTCATAGGAGATTCCATCTCCATTTCCGACATAGACCTCATCAAACAAACAATACAGAAATCTATTGAAAATTTTTTACTTCTAAATATTTTGAACAAATTTTTCCAACCCAATACTGACTTTTTTCCATTCTATATTACCGTTTAAACAGTTTACAGAAGTCTTGACATCATGAAAATGATTTCATGGTCTAAAATGACATTTTTTCACAATAGAAATTTCGTCAAATCAAGCAAAACATTGGGCTAAGAAAATATCCATGAGGATTGGACCAAGATCCATTCTCAGTTTACTCTACATAAAGCATAAATGCGATTAAATCAGTTCTCGCCTCTATTAAAAGTGTTCTCATGCTCTAAAAAGGCAGTGTATTGGTTAAGGGTTTTCATGGAAAAAAGCAAGGCTATAGCCTTACCAAAATACCTCATTTTTGACCAACAATTTTTTCATCCAAAACTTGCCTAAAACCACTCGAAATAAAGCCTAAATACGTTTCAATCAGCTCTCGTCTTTATTTAAAGTGTTTTTATGCTTTAAAAAGGCAGTGTTTTGGTTAAGGATTTTCATGGAAAAAAGCAAGGCTATAACCTTACCAAAATACCCCATTTTTGACCAACAATTTTTTCATCCAAAACTTGCCTAAAACCACTCTAAATAAAGCATAAATACGTTTTAATCAGCTCTCGCCTCTATTTTAAGTGTTTTCCTGCTCTAAAATGGTTGTGTTTTGGTTAAGGATTTTCATGGAAAAAAGCAAGGCTATAACCTTACCAAAATACCCTATTTTTGACCAACAATTTTTTCATCCAAAACTTGCCTAGAACCACTCTAAATAAAGCCTAAATACGTTTCAATCAGCTCTCGCCTCTATTTTCAGTGTTTTCCTGCTCTAAAAATGCAGTGTTTTGGTTAAGGATTTTCGGGCAAAAAAGCAAGGCTATAGCCTTACCAAAATACCCCATTTTCGACCAACAATTTTTTCATCCAAAACTTGCCTAAAACCACTCTAAATAAAGCATAAATACTTTTTAATCAGCTCTCGCCTCTTCTTTAAGTGTTTTCCTGCTCTAAAAAGGCAGTGTTTTGGTTAAGGGTTTTCATGGAAAAAAGCAAGGCTATAACCTTACCAAAATACCCCATTTTTGACCAACAATTTTTTCATCCAAAACTTGCCTAGAACCACTCTAAATAAAGCCTAAATACGTTTCAATCAGCTCTCGCCTCTATTTAAAGTGTTTTCCTGCTCTAAAAAGGCAGTGTTTTGGTTAAGGATTTTCATGGAAAAAAGCAAGGCTATAACCTTACCAAAATACCCCATTTTTGACCAACAATTTTTTCATCCAAAACTTGCCTAGAACCACTCTAAATAAAGCCTAAATACGTTTCAATCAGCTCTCGCCTCTATTTTCAGTGTTTTCCTGCTCTAAAAATGCAGTATTTTGGTTAAGGATTTTCGGGCAAAAAAGCAAGGCTATAGCCTTACCAAAATACCCCATTTTTGACCAACAATTTTTTCATCCAAAACTTGCCTAAAACCACTCTAAATAAAGCCTTAATACGTTTCAATCAGCTCTTGCCTCTATTTAAAGTGTTTTCCTGCTCTAAAAATGCAGTGTTTTGGTTAAGGATTTTCGGGCAAAAAAGCAAGCCTATAACCTTACCAAAATACCCCATTTTTGACCAACAATTTTTTCATCCAAAACTTGCCTAGAACCACTCTAAATAAAGCCTAAATACGTTTCAATCAGCTCTCGCCTCTATTTTAAGTGTTTTCCTGCTCTAAAAATGCAGTGTTTTGGTTAAGGGTTTTCATGGAAAAAAGCAAGGCTATAACCTTACCAAAATACCCCATTTTTGACCAACAATTTTTTCATCCAAAACTTGCCTAAAACCACTCTAAATAAAGCATAAATACGTTTTAATCAGCTCTCGCCTCTATTTTAAGTGTTTTCCTGCTCTAAAATGGTTGTGTTTTGGTTAAGGATTTTCATGGAAAAAAGCAAGGCTATAACCTTACCAAAATACTCCATTTTTGACCAACAATTTTTTCATCCAAAACTTGCCTAGAACCACTCTAAATAAAGCATAAATACGTTTTAATCAGCTCTCGCCTCTATTTTAAGTGTTTTCCTGCTCTAAAAAGGCAGTGTTTTGGTTAAGGGTTTTCATGGAAAAAAGCAAGGCTATAGCCTTACCAAAATACCTCATTTTTGACCAACAATTTTTTCATCCAAAACTTGCCTAAAACCACTCGAAATAAAGCCTAAATACGTTTCAATCAGCTCTCGTCTTTATTTAAAGTGTTTTTATGCTTTAAAAAGGCAGTGTTTTGGTTAAGGATTTTCATGGAAAAAAGCAAGGCTATAACCTTACCAAAATACCCCATTTTTGACCAACAATTTTTTCATCCAAAACTTGCCTAGAACCACTCTAAATAAAGCCTAAATACGTTTCAATCAGCTCTCGCCTTTATTTTAAGTGTTTTCCTGCTCTAAAAATGCAGTGTTTTGGTTAAGGATTTTCGGGCAAAAAAGCAAGGCTATAACCTTACCAAAATACCCCATTTTTGACCAACAATTTTTTCATCCAAAACTTGCCTAGAACCACTCTAAATAAAGCCTAAATAGTTTTCAATCAGCTCTCGCCTTCTTTTTCAGTGTTTCGCTGCTCTAAAAATGCAGTGTTTTGGTTAAGGATTTTCGGGGCAAATAAAGCAAATGGCTTAGCCTTATCCAAATAACTCTCATTTTTGACGACCAACAATTTTTTTCAATATCCAAAACTTGCCTAAAACCACTCTAATAAAGCATCATACGTTTAACTGCAGCTTCGCTCTTCTTTAAGTGTTTTCCTGCTCTAAAAAGGCAGTTGTTTTGGGTTAAGGGTTTTCGGATAAAAAGCAAGGCTATAACTTCAAATACCCCATTTTTGACCAACATATTTTTTCATTCAAACTTGCTAGAACCACTCTTAAATAATAAGCCTAAATACGTCTTCAATCAAGTCTCGTCCTATATTTTCAGTGTTTTTCCCTGCTCTAAGAATTGCAGTGTTTTGGTTGAACGGATTTTCGGGCAAAAAAGCAAGGCTATATAGCCTTACAAATAACCTCATTTTCGACCCAACAATTTTTTCTATCAAAACTTGCTTAAAACCACTCTAAATAAAGCATTAAAATACGTTTTAATCAGGCTCTCGCCTCTTCTTTAAGTGTTTTCCTACTCTAAACAGGCAGTGTTTGGTTAAGGGTTTCATGGAAAAAAGCAAGGCTTATACACTTACAAACATACCCCCATTTTTGACCAACAATTTTTCATCCAAACTTGCTAGAACCACATCTAAAATAGCCTAAATCGTTGTCAATCAGCTCTCGCCTCTATTTTCCAGTGTTTTCCTGCTCTAAAAATGGCAGTGTTTTGGTTAGGGATTTTCCGGCAAAAAGCATAGGCTATAGCCTTACCAAAATCCTCATTTCGAACAACAATTTTTCATACATTGCACTAAACACACTCTAAATAAAGATAACATCAGTTTCATAATCAGCTACTCGCCTCTCTTTAAGCTGTCTCTTATCCATGTACTAAAAAGGCAGTGGTTTGGTTCACCGCGCGTATCTCTACACTAGGAAAACAACGCACAGCGCTATACCTTACACACCAAATACCCCATTTTTTGACCAACATATTCTTTCATCCAACAACCAACTTCAAAGCCTAGAACCACTTCTAATAAAGCCCTAAATACGTTCAACACGCTCTCTGCGTCTATTTCACGTCGCTTTTCCTGCTCTAAAATTGGCAGTGTTTACTCGGCTCAACGATCGGGCCAAAAGCAACGGCTTAGACCTTACACAATCACCTCATTTTCGAACCAACAATTTTTTTCATCCAAAACCTTGCATAAACACACTCCTCAACTACAACAGATAAATACGTTTTTAATAGCTCTGCCTCTTCTTTACTAGTGCTCTTCTCTACTCTAAAAAGGCAGTGTTTTAGTTAAGGGGTTTTGGATTGAAAAGATTGTTGGTCAAAACATGGGGTATTTTGTAAGGTATATAGCCTTGCTTTTTTTCCATGAAAAGCCTAACCAAAACACTGCCTTTGATTGGGGAACCACTTAAGAGAGTCGGAGCAGAGAGCTGATTAAAATCGTATTTATCGCTATTTAGAGTGGTTTAGGCAAGTTTTGGATGAAAAAATTGTTGGTCGAACAATAGCAACGATTTTCGGTAGCTAATGCCGCATCTGCTTTTTCTGCCCCGAAAATGCCTTAACCAAAACACCTGCAACTTATAGCAGACACACTGAAATAGAGGCGAGAGCTGATTGGATAACGTATTATAGCTCGGTTTATTTAGAGTGAGTTTGGCAGTTTGGATGAAAAAGATTGTCTTGTCAAAAATGGGGTATTTTGGTAAGGTTATAGCCTTGCCTCCTTTTTCATCGACAAACCTCTAACCAAAACACTGGCCTTTTTAGAGCAGGAAAACACTTAAAGAAGAGGCGAGAGCTGATTAAAACGTAATTGATGCTTTATTTAGAGTGGGTTTAGGCAAGTTTTGGATGAAAAATTGTTGAGTCGACAACACATGCAGCGTATACTATCGGATCAAGGCGGTATAGCCTTCGCTTTTTTGCCCGAAAATCCTTAACCAAACAACCTGCATTTGTTAGAGCAGAAAACATGAAAATAGAGGCGAGAGCTGATTGAAGAGTAATTTAGGCTTTATTTTAGCGTGGTTAGGCAAGTTTGGAGTGAAAAATTGTTGTGCAAAGAATGGGGTATTTTGGTAAGGTTATAGCCTTGCTCTCTCTTTCCATCGCAAAACCCTTAACCAAAAGCACTGCCTTTTGTAGAGTAGGACAACACTTAAAGAGAGGGCGAGAGCTGATTAAAAACGTATTATATGCTTTATTTTAGAGTGGTTTTAAGGGCAAGTTGTGGGATGAAAAATTGTTGGTCGAAAATGAGGTATTTGGTAAGGCTAAATAGCCTGGCTTATTTTGAGCCCGAAAATCCTTAACAAAAACATGCAATTTTAGAGCAGGAAAACACTGAAAAGTATGAGGCGAGAGCTGTTGAAAGTATTTAGGCTTTCAATTTTAGAGTGGTTCTAGGCAAATTTTGAATGAAAAAATTGTTGGTGGACGAACAAAAATGGGTATTTTGGTATAGGTTTATAGCCTCGCTTTTTCCACTGAAAACGGCCTTAACCAAAACAACTGTCCTTTTTAGAGCGAGGAAAACAACTTAAAGAAGAGGCGAGAGCTGATAAAAGTAATTATGCTTTTATTAGAGTGGTTTTAGGCAAGATTGGAGAAAAAGTTGTTTGGTCGAAGATGAAGTATTTTTGGTAAGGCTATAGCCTTGCTTTTTTGCCCGAAAATTCCTTAACCAAAACACTGATTTTTAGCGCAGGAAAATCACTGAAAATAGAGGCGAGACGCTGATAGTGAAACGTATTTTAGCTTTTATTTAGAGTGGTTCTGGCAAGTTTTCTGGATGAAAAATTGTTGTGTCAAAATGGGCGGTATTTTGGTAAGGGGGAGGGTTTATAGGCCTTGCTTTTTCTCCATGAAAATCCTTAACCAAAACACTTGCCTTTTTAGAGGCAGGAAACCTTTTAAATAGGCGAGAGCTGATTGAAACGTTATTTAGGCTTTATTTAGAGTGGTTGTAGGCAATTTTGAATGAAAAATTGTGGTCAAAAATGGGTTTTTTGGTAAGGGTTATAGCCTGGCTTTTTCCATGATAACCTTAACAAAACACTGCCTTTTTAAGAGCAGGAAAAACTTAAAGAAGAGGCGAGAGGCTGATTAAAACGTATTTTGCTTTTATTAGAGTGGTTTTAAGGCAAGTTTTGGATGAAAAAATTGTTGGTCCGAAAATGGGGTTTGGGTAAGGCTATAGCCTTGATTTTTTTGCCCATGAAATCTTAATACCAAAACATGCATTTAGAGAGGAAACACTGAAATAGAGGGCGAGAGCTTGATTGAAACGTATTTAGGCTTTATTTGAGTGGTTCTAGGCAAGTTTTGGGATGAAAAAATTGTTGGTCAAAAGGGGGTATTTTGGTAAGGTTATGCTTGCTTTTTTGCCCGAAAATCCTTAACCAAAACCTGCATTTTTAGAGCAGGAACAACACTTAAAATAAGGCGAGAGCTGATTGAACGTATTAAGGCTTTATTTAGAGTGGTTCCTAGGCAAGTTTTGGATGAAAAAATGTGTTGGTCAAAATGGGGTATTTTGGTAATCGGTTATAGCTTGCTTTTTTCCAATGAAATCCTTAACAAAACCACTGCGCTTTTTAAAGCATAAAAACACTTTAATAAAGCGAGAGCTGATTGAACGTATTTAGGCTTTATTTCGAGTGGTTTTTAGGCAAGTTTTGGTGAAAAAATGTTGGTAAATCGGGGTATTTTGTAAGGCTATTAGCCTTGCTTTTTCCATGAAACCCTTAACCAAAACATGCCTTTTAGAGCAGGAAACACTAAAATGAGGCGAGAGACTGATTAAAAACGTATTTATGCTGTTTATTTAGAGTGGTTTCTAGGCAAGTTTTGGATGAAAAAATTGTTG
This sequence comes from Rhopilema esculentum, assembly GCF_013076305.1. The sequence goes on from NW_027019653.1 coordinate 2,160,601, forward strand.
GTCAAAATATGGGTATTTTTGGTAAGGTTATAGCTTGCTTTTTTCCATGAAAATCCTTAAACGCAAAACACAACACCATATTATGAGCAGGAAAAGCTACTTAAAATAGAGGCGAGAGCTTGATTAAAAATGTATTTATGCTTTTATTTCGAGTGGTTTTTAGGCAAGTTTTGTGATGAAAAAATTGTTGGTCAAAAATGGGGTATTTTGTAAGGTTTATAGCTTGCTTTTTCTACAATGAAAACCCTATAACCAAAACACTGCCTTTTTAAGAGCAGGAAAACACTTAAAATAGAGGCGAGAGCTGATTTAAAACGTATTTATGGCTTTATTTAGATGGTTTTAGGCAAGTTTTGGATGAAAATTGTTGTGTCAAAATGGGGTATTTTGGTATAGGCTATGCCTTGGTCTTTTTTGCCCGAAAATCCTTAACCCAAAGACACTGCATTTTAGAGCAGGAAAACACTTGAAAATAGAGGCGAGAGCTGATTGAACGTATTTAGGCGCTTTATTTAGAGTGGTTTCTAGCAAGTTTGGAGTGAAAAAATTGTTGGTCAAAATGGGGTATTTTGGTAAGGTTATAGCCTTGCTTTTTTCCATGAAAATCTTAACAAAACATTGCCTTTTTAGAGCAGGCAAACGATTTAAATAGAGGGAGAGCTGATTGAAACGTAATTTAGGCTTATTTGAGTGGTTCTAGCAAGTTTTGGATGAAAAATGTTGGTCACAAAATGGGGTATTTTGGTAAGGTTATAGCCTGTGGCTTTTTTTCCATGAAAACCCTTACACCAAAAAACACTGCCTTTTTAGAGCAGGAAAACATTAAAGAACGAGGCGAGAGCTGATTAAACGTATTTTATTGGCTTTTATTATGAGTGGTTTTAGGCAAGTTTTGGATGAAAATTGTTGGTCGAAAGGGGTATTTTGTACGAGCTTAGACTTTCTTTTGCAATGAAAATCCTTAACATAAACCCTGCATTTCTGAGAGCAATAAAAACACTTTTAATAGAGGCATAGAGCTGATTGAAACGTATTTATGCTTTATTTAGAGTGGTTTAAGCAATTTTGGATGAAAAATTTTGGTGAAAATGGGGTGTTTTTGGTAGGTATAGCCTGGCTTTTTATGCTTCGAAAATCCTTAAACCAAAACAACTGCTTTTTAGAATGCATGAGAACACTTTTAATAGAGGCGAGAACTGATTTAAATCGCATTTATGCTTATGTTAGAGTATAACCTGAGAATGGATCTTGGTCCATCCTCATTGGATATTTTCCTTAGCCCAATGTTTTGCTTGATTTGAGAAATTTCTATTGTGAAAAAAATGTCATTTTAGACATGAATCAGTTTTCATGATGTCAAGGACTTCTGTAAACTGGTTTAAACGGTACATATAGATTGGAAATAGTCAGGTATTGGGTTGGAAAAATATTGTTCAAATATTTAGAAGTAAACATTTTCATAGATTTTGTATGTTTTCGTTTGATGGGTTATGTCGAAGTAGGAGATGGATCTCCTATGAAAGAAGAAAATGGAACTGAAAGATGTCAACGAAGAAACATGAAAAAATGAACGTAAATGAATTTGACTTTGATATTTGCTGTTCTGGTATCTTGAAGAATTGGCCATTTATCTTTGTAGATTAAAATGAAAATTAAGATTTGCCGGTCGAAAATCTGAATTTTGTAAAAAAGAAAGAGGAAAGAAATACAATTTGAACTTGCAAAAATCCCGTTTATTTTCGAATTAGTTATAAAACCCTTTTTCATTCTTAAAATACACATCCTCGTGTATAATAATTATATTTCAATGCTAAATTAGGAGCATTAACAGTGGACCCTCGCCATGCGATGTAAGAATGAAAAACTCAAAACGCGAGATGACTAAGATATCTTGAAGATTAGCGCTCTGCGGCTGACACGCAGATTCTCTCGCGGAGATAGACGCGGCTGATGGGTTAGTTTATTAGTGATCCTATAATCCCGCGCGAGGATGACGGTACAACCGCTCGCGTATGAAAGAGAGAGCAACATCCACCTATTACATTATCTAGACAATATCCATAAACGGCGCAAAACCAAATAAAGGAACTCCTCCTACAAGATTGACACAACAAGAAACGCCAGCTCAATTATAACGGACACTTCCAAACTTGGGCATACATACTTTTAAGACAGGACACAACAGAGTAAAATACGCGACAGTTCTCAGAGAACAGCAATCATTTAGGGGTCACTCCAAATAATGACACTTAAGACGTCCTTGCAATTCGGACACCATCTTTATAATACGGACTTCAAATAATGGCTATCATCTTTATTCACAGCAGCATCAAACGATCCATATAAATATTCTGCAAGCAGACTACTTAGAAGAAGACACTACACTTATTAATTTGAGTATATAAATTTTGTTGGGGTAATTTGAGACAAACAGAAAAATTTAAGAATCATAATTCGAATTGTAGTTCATTCCTAGTTCGGCAAAGACTTACAGGCACTGGTCCGGTGACAAGACTTTTTCGGCCTCGAAATACTCTCTAGCCTCGGAAAGGACCCAATTGAAACGCCAGCGTGGCTTTCTAACTTTTGCACGCGACAAATATGTTTATTCTTATAGTTATACGCCCAAATTTATATATAATTTTTTTTGCACACTTTTACAATACATCTCACTAATTTAATAGATTTGAGCCCTTTCTAAAAAAGGAGTTCGCCCTGCCCTCGATTTAGTTATTACTGAGAGGCCCTCTTAAGAAATTCCCTTCAATGCAAGTCTACAATTTTTTTCTTACAATCATTGTTATTGTATGCATTTTATTTATTTACCCTGATTAGCTATTTTGAAAATGGTTTATATTGTAGAAGGAACTTAAAATGATAATACAATTAATAATTGTTTGCTTTTTAGGAAAACTTGTCTCTCGCAATTCTAGAAACTATCTACAACTAAATTCAAGAACAACTGTGAATATTATAACATCCTGAAATTATAAGATGTTACAGCAACTAATGATTTGCAGAAAATATTTTACAGCATATTTCATGTTTCCGTTTTTACATCAGATAGTGGGTGGGGGCGGGGGAGGAAGAAGCAGGCTTTGCTGTCCAGTTTGGGGTCTAGGGGAATATGATGTTTGATGTGTGTTGTGGAAGATTGGAACGATAATTGTTGGTGTTTTAGTGACAAATGAGAGGCTACGGTTTGAAGCGGAGAAAAGGCTGGCAAAGGTTGGTTGAAGATGTTATAATTGGGTTTGGGAAGAAGAAGCACTAGGGACAGGGGGAATCTGGTGCGTGTACGTGTGAGTGTGGGGGCGAAGGGATGGGTGGGGGGCTGTGACACCCATATTGACAAGGGTCCTGTCAGAAAATCACTGGTTGCTTTCGAAACACTAGTAAACCTTGCTCTATCATATATCCATTCTATGACCTACAGTCTTGTGACTAATACTCTTATCCTACAGTCTGATTTAGGGAAGTTTTATTCTGACGCCCTGAGTGGGAATCAAGAATATAAAAGGAAAAAAAATGAGTTATTGTTTATATTTGTGGGTGTTCGAATGCTTAATTCAATATTCATTGGGAAAGAACACGAGGGAAAGGGGGCCGGGGCTGTCTCTTCCATAGAAAACTGTCATGGACCCTAGAAATGCCTATTCACTTAAGACGAGAAATTGTGAAACAACTGCACTGGTATATAGAATGATAAAATAGAAATCAGATACAGAACGGAGGGTTTGGGAACCCAGCATCCAGCGACTACAGGGGGAATCTAACTATAACAGGTGTGCAGAGATGGGGACAGTCTTAACTTACAGCCATTCACGTTCATACAGGATAGGGTATTGGATTGAGCCAGCCTATAAATAGGCCAACTAGGAAACCAATCCTTGTTTTTTGGGGGGGGGAGGGTTAACATTCTAACTACACAAGGAGGTATGCGTATAAAATAGACGTAGAGTATGAGGTTTG